>JBAJHX010000096.1:5250434-5287341 GCA_037176925.1 Amniataba percoides
CACACATCCACATATCAGTGACAATAAAAACCCAATTTTTGCTTTCAATCTCACCAGGAATACCACAGACCATTGCTGGAAGCTGATCCACGCATCCTCAGTCCAAGAAAGATCCGGCCTATATTTTACCGGATCAGGGAGATCACACAGTGCCACTCCATGTTTCAGATTGCATTGGCGTCACGTGTGGCTGAGTGGGACAGCAGCGAGAAGATCGGAGACTTATTTGTCGCCTCGGTTAGTGTGTGTGCATGTGTGCATTTTTGGTATGTATCTTCATGTTTGTGAAATAGAAATGCAAACAGTGGACTTATTTGCTGCCTTGTACAATGTGTGTGTGTGTGTGTGTGTGTGTGTGTGTGTGTGTGTGTGTGTGTGTTTGTGTCTGCCTAATATGCAATCAAAGACTACTGGCATGCTGGGTAAAGGCGCTCATATTTTTCTTGGCATTTCTGTCTGACTTTATAACACAATCTCTGCTACCAGAGTTATAATGAGCCACAGGTTTTAGATTGAGCAAACAGGGATAGTTTACCCCAAACATGAAATCAATTACAGTTGTGATGAATATCTCCACTGCATCCAGTGCCCTCTGCGCTACGTGTTTACAGATTTTGGCAGTAGAATAATAGCGTTCAGTGTGAATTTTTCTGTTGTGAGCCTCCGCAGTGTGCTCATCCATAAGGCCTGCTCACCAAGACCTACCATCAAATGAGGCCACACTGGAGAAAGAAAAGTGCTTGGACTGTGCACTCCTCATTGAGCTGGCCTCCTTTTTTTCTGTATGTATATATCCGTATCTGCGAAGGCCTCGAGTAACGTCAGAGAGGCAGGATCCTGCAGGAGGGTGTGAGCAAAGAGGGTTAATTCCTTCGTGCGATTTGCTAATTCACCCACTTCTCCTCAAACTGCCACTATCTTCTGCCTGGTGTGGGTTTAATTGAGGAAAGAGAATAAATGTCTACGGCACAACAGACACACCCCCACCCACACACACACACACACACACTCTCTCTCACTGCCACCTCATTCTTCTTTGCCCAACCTCTTAAATGGCTCGTGAAGGGTGTTTCGGTAACCGGAGATGGTAAACAAACCAATTTTTTTTTAAGTACTATACTTAAATGGCCATTTTGTAGCCTCTCTTTACATTGAAATTACCTACGGAGCGCCCTGCAAACGGGAGGGTTAGCCAGACTTTCAATATGTCAGAATAAATTACACGACTGCTTTTGTTGATGCTGGTACAAAGACAAAATAACAAAACATGGCAGAGTACAAGACCCTGTTATTGAAGGGTGTTGCTACAAATGCAGATAATTGCACTTCTTTCTGTTTCCCCAGTTTTCCAAATCCATGGTGCTGGACGTATACAGTGATTATGTGAACAACTTCACCAATGCCATGGCTCTCATTAAGAAGGCGTGCATGTCCAAACCAGCTTTTCTGGAATTCCTAAAGGTGAGCTTTGGGCCAAAACAGTATATTTTTGTTTGTTTTTTTCTCCCTCATTTTTCATATTAAAGTAACCGAGTTGTGTTGTAGCTCCTCTGTTTGTTTTCCTCTGAACTGTAGCGTTCAGCAGACGCTGACCCTTGCAAAGCCCCAAAGCTAAAGGCTTCAATAATACATACTTCTGATGTTTCCGAAGAGACAGAAATAATTCAGTGAATAAAAAGGTGGTTATTTACACCTACACATGGGTTATTTACACTCGGCTCATGCATGGCATTAAAGTGAATCCTTTGTGAAGTTGTGTGGTCCACTATGTAGTATTCTCTAACATGGAAACTAGAATGGAGCCATGTATAACCCACTTATCCTGGATATTTCCATAATCATTTGTTCTCATCTCTGCATACTTCTCTGTGCATATGCACCTTTTTCTTGTGTATCTTGAAAAGTCTCCACAACTTTTATAATGAAACACAGAGAAAATGAATGAATACCTCAGACCTCAACTGCAGCAGAGACTGATTCACTAAAAGATAAGAAACTATGATGCTTTTTGGTTAAAATACATGTGAAAAGCAAAGTGGAAATTGCAGAACTTTCCACAACCTGACAATCGAGATGTGTTTCACGGTTTACTTAATGTTTCAGACACTGATTAGCGATCACAAATAAATAGCCCAGGGTGGCTATGGAAGTGGCCAGAAATGATTTAAATGTGCTGAGTTTTACAATTCCCTGTGCGCACAGCGTTCATGCGTGTGTGACAAGGATCACTGAGCTGTAGTGCTGATTTACAGAAGCACATCACACAGCCGACAGCCCTGCATGTTACTCCAGATAACATGTGTCCCTTCCTTTCTTTGGAAAGGTTCCTTCGCCTCTCCTCCCCTCCGACTGTTACAGCTCTGACTGGAAAAATGAAGACAAACCAAATAATATACTGTCTAGACACAGTGGAAAAAAAGCACACTGAATCAATGACAGACTTCATTATGTTGCTTTTTAAAATATGGAAGCTCTGACTGCATTCACATGACCGTGCCACGACGCGAGGATGATTTACAGGGACAGGGACTATTAAATTGAGTCTGAATACAGTTTGTGGGCATAATGATGTTATATGAGCGCTGCATTTGCAGAGAAGCACCAAGGTGATTTCTAAATCAGTTCTTTCTAATAAAACAGATATTTTTTTCAAGTTAGCACATTGATTCTGATTCTCGTTATAAATGATCCAAGCAATGTTACCTTATTTCTATATAGTGAAAAAATAGAGTTGGAAAATGCGTAAAATCTCTTTTTTTTGAGAACAATAGAGGTCTGACAAGTTGTGGGTTTACATAGAGTCTAGAGTAGCATTACTGTTATTGAATCTGCTGGATGTGTCAGCAGTGGAAGGACACGTCCACTTGACGTATTCAGCCTTTCTCATTTCCCCTTTTTGTTGACATCAAATAGTGTCAAGTGTTTTAACCTAAAAATCAGCATAAGGGACGGCTTCATCAGCTCCAGCACTCTGACAAATGCTAAGGTTTCTTGCTATGCTGTTAAGGTTGCCTGGCAACAAATGCAATTCGACTCAGTAAGGTAGGTGACATTGCCAGACATCTTACAGAGTGCCGCATTATGTTCCTGATCACAACTAGATGTAAAATGTAATGTGTACAGTAATACTTGATTATTAGCAAATTTAAAGTAGCCTGCTATAAATAGGAATGAACAAATTCACTCTGGTTTTCTGTTAGGAGAAAAAGGAGAGAAAAATCACAGCCTGCTCTATTTCACACAGGTTTTGTCCACTAATGGGATCTTAAAGCTCAACCACTTTCCTCTGCCAAGCAGCCTGCTGAAATTTGCAGCCACTTGCTCAGCCAGTCAGGTCTAATCTTTTCCAGTGGTACTAGAATTCACTTTTATTCAGTAACCAAAGAAAAACATGACATTGAGACAACTCACCTGCGGTCAAGGAAAACTGCCCTGCTTGCCCAGGCGTGGCTGATCCTCATTCGGAGAAGGCCGCTGTCAACTTTCAGATCGTTCTTTTTTTATTTGAACCACAGGTTAGTTACCTCAGACACAGGAGACAGTGGTTGGGGCGACAACAGTGCTCACTTACTTGCGTTAACCTGCACTGCAAATGCCAAAATGATGATTATTTTGGCATCATTTTGGTTTTAAATTGGACTTTATGTTGGATGTGCATAAATTAAGAAAACAAACGTGTTCAGTTTGGGCACAAAAAATGTCCATCCTCATCCAAAAGAATAAGAATAAGAATATCTGACCCAAGTCTGACATCCTCAGACTGAATATAGTTTGTATATAGAGTATACTCCGAGTTTGGACCCTCTAGTTTGGACTCTTTGGACATTGAACCTCCCCAGCTAACCACAAGCTGTTGGGGACCATCTGGTTTGTTACATCATTCCTCTTTTGCAGAGAAATATTGACAGCTTGTTGTTCCTCTTGCTTGTACAACTCCTGGCCGCAGTCACTGTTTCTGCTTGCCCACTTCTACTTGGTGGCGAAGCAGAAGTCCTACACCACCGCCTCAGAAGGTGTGAGGGTGAAATATATCAGTCAAAGCGATCATGCTGTGGGTCCAGGCTCCAATGGCTGCTGGAAACATGACTCAGTTAGATGATTATTGTAGGAGAAAGCTCTCCATCAGCTGAGAAAATTCTGCTCATGTCCTGAGAGATAAGTCAGGTGGACCACTGCTGCATTGATTTTATCTCTTAGGCTTTGTTGTGGTTTTAGACACCGTCTGTGTTTGAGTGAACATGTATGTCCTCCAAAGAGAGACAGAGAGCTTCTCCTGAACTCTCATCCACAAATGTCTCCCTATCTGACACCACTCAAGCTTTTGCAGTGCATGAAGCAGAAAAGACGGCACCTCCAGTGGCATTTTAACCTGGTCAGGTGTGGAGTAGAGATTTTACTTAGAGCTTCTCAAACTTTTTTATAGCATCCACCCAGGGGTCTCCCTTTGACTTGTGAGGTTACCTGTGAAAAGTTATATATCTGTTGAGTTGCTGAACATTGGCAGATTAAAATAAGATATTTTGAGATGACTCAGATGTGATTAAATAGTTGGATAGCCACTGATTTCTGGTGTCTCTTTGTAGTGATTTTGCTTTAGGTGTTTAGCTGGATCAGTACACTATAGTGACCAATGACCTTCCTCTTAAGGGCCATTTGCATTGTGTGGTCTTGTGTCGTCAAAAACAGGAAATGTTCTCATATCTTTGGTTGTCAAAGAAAAACATAATGAAATTGAACTTTAATCATACAGTGAGTCAAACCTAGACTTTTATCAACTTTTCTCACCGACGGCGAGGTAGCATTTTGCCTCTGCTAATACTGCTGCCAAGACTTATTTTCACCCATCTCACTCAGGGCGATGTATAAAGAGGTTTGATGTTAGCACACAGTGTAAGTCTGTTGACAAGCCTGCCTGTTGGCCTCCAGTTGGATGTAAAGTCACTCAACATATTTCGCCGGGCTCCCCACAGGTGGAGCTCTCTAATCTTTGCATCTCGCTACTTAACAGTTTGCTGACTTCATGGGTGGCTAGTTAGGTCACATTATGCCTTAAACAGGGCGAGCACAGTGGGGAAAATGTAATTCATGCTGGTTGTCTGATGACGCACCATTTAAAGTAAAAAAGGAGTAAAATCCACAAGTGGTTTGGCCTTTACAGCCTTTCAAAGCTCCACTTGTGCTCATAGAAAAGGGTTCTAATCTTAACTCATGGTGTTCGAGTGTACAATACATCATCCATTTAAAGAGAAACCAGAAGAAAAAACAAATACTTTTAAAGGCAAAAAAGATTATATGTGAACAACTGCACTGTATAGGGTGCACTCTGCACTGTATAGCAAATGTCAGATCTCTTAACTTTCAGCAACAATTTCCTTCTTTTTTCTTTTATTTCTGTTTCACAGTTGATCTTTTCTTAACTTTACCACCATCCCATCTATTAGATTTGCCCAGTTGTTTGCCTTTTTTTCAAATGATAGTGTCATCGTGGCACAGACTTGACTCTGCACCGAAATGAAATCTTTTCCTGACCTACGCCCACAGTAATACATTAGACATAACACACTCAAAACCCTCCTCTTTCATACTCTCATATGACTAACAGACCCTGGTTTTTATACCTTATTCACCCACTCACACGCCTACACGTAGTCTACAGAGGATTCTGACAAGCTCCTCTTAAAGTAGGAATAACATAGTTTCCTCTTAACGGCCTTGCTGTGCAAGAATATTTTTCCAACTGCATGTTCTGTTTTCATTTTTTTTCCCTTTTTATTTCCAGAAGAAGCAGGCGTCCAGTGTTGACCGGATCACCCTGTACGGCCTGATGGTTAAGCCCATTCAGCGATTCCCTCAGTTCATTTTACTCCTGCAGGTACAAAATCTGTTTTGTAAAGGACTAGTCATTTCATTATTTTTAATAAGTGAATCCCTTCAAGTGCTAGCTAAAACATTTCCAATGTGAGAAACAGAGTTGAATTAAAAATTCAGCAGCACATACACTTAAAAAGATGCAAAGCTGCAAGGCCACAGAATCGATTATGGATTTGAACTTATTTCAAGTACAAGAAGTTGTACCTCACATACTTAAACACTGGGGTTAGCCAAAGCTTGAAAAGTAGCTAACCACGTCAGTTTTTCATATTGGCTGGCTTTACATCCCGACTCTTCCACTTTCCATTCTGAGCAAAGATTTGGATTTGAGTTTGACTTGCTGGATCTGCAGTAGCTCATTTCATCCCTCAGTAGGCACTGATTATCCATGAATTCAAAAGATAAGTTATGAATGTGAATTAGGCACTTTCTCCAAGCCTAAACTCAGTACTCCAAAGAGGAAGTGTGTGTATTAAATCATACATTACAGGGAAGTAGAGCTAAAGGCACTATGGTACATCTGAGATGCATATCAAGACAACAGCCAGCTTTCACTGGGTCAGAGATGGAGAGCAAACGCAGACATGCAAGCCTCTAAGCCTACAGTCAGATAGACTTTAATCCTTTGGAGGTTTCCGATTTGTTTTTAGTGGTTTGTTTCAGCCAACACTGCTTACAAATGCATAGAAACTACACACAATGAGCTTTACAAAGTTTACATTACTACCAGAGAGTCAGTGTGGAGTTACCTAAATCCTCTGGAATCTGTGACAGTCACACACCTAAATTCAAAGAGAGTGTTTGACCCAGATTTTAACTTTTCAAATCGAAGACAACACTCTCAACCGCAGCACATTATTTAGATACAATTCAGTATATTGCAAGATACAGAGAAAAAATATTAACCCCTAAACAGAGAATATTATCATTTTTTAAACTTGCATCTTTAATTCAAACTTTCCTCGTGACCTTTTCCAGGACATGCTTAAGAACACACCGAAGGGCCACGTGGACCGTCTGCCCCTGCAGCTGGCTCTCACTGAGCTGGAGATGCTGGCTGAGAAGCTGAATGAACAGAAACGAGTTGCTGACCAGATTGCAGAGACTCAACAGCTAGCCCGCAGCGTCAGTGATCGCCTGCTCAGTAAGGTGACTGGATGCACACGCACACACACACACACACACACACACACACACACACACACACACACACGCATACACATGCCCCAATCAAATCAGCTGTGAGCCAGCCTCTGAGCCCTTTAACTCCTCAGCGTTGTTATCACTGTGAGCCAAACACCTATAAATTAAGCTAGCATATAGCAATCGCTTATATCACTTTCCCACACATTAATCTGGGGAGGCATTTTTATTTAGAGAAATTATCTCCTAGAAATGATGCCCATTATCATCCCTAAACAGTACCAAATGCAATGGCAGAGGCGTCGCCTCTCCATTACCACACTGAAATTACAGTCCTGCCGCTGCAAATCTGAACAAATGCTGCTCTGAATAAGAAGAATTAGGGGGTAAATGAGACATTTAATTGGAAACTGTAAGAGAGCTATCTCTTTCACCCTGTCGCTCTCCCTCTCTCTCACTCCACTCTACCTCCTGTCTGTTGCCCTCTTTCACACCCTTGCTTACTTTCTCACTCCACTTATACACTCCTCTGCTCTTTCTCTAGTGTGACAACATCTTCCTCTGTCGTCTGCTTCTTCTTCTTCCTCCTCTGCTCTCTCTCACCCTCCTCCCTCCTCTCTTAATGTCTCTCTATCAGCTCTTGCTTTCCAGGACTCTGAGATGAGCTGATTTGGCCAATCTCCTCCACTCCACACCGAATTCCATTTGCTGCGGTGACACTGCAGAATTCCAATAGGAAGCACTCTCCTCTATTGCCCCCATAACCATCCAATGAAATATTCATTCTTTGTCTCAAAGTGTCTAAGTCGCCGGAATAGGACAGATAACAATGTGAGTGAGAATGGGTTTCGCACACAACACATGCACTCCCGCTCACACAAGTGCACGTGCGTGGTGCAGTGCCCTCTGTGCCTGCTGAGGCTCCAAGACTTCGAGGGTGTATTCTTATAACAACCCACCTCTTGAGGGAGCTGTACGTTTTTGTGGCCGTCAAATGGCAGCCCCACTCGGACTAATGAGTCATTTTGTTTGTGCCGTCGGAGCCGCAGCCAAAAGCTGCACTGCAGGATGTAGAACGGACACAGCGGAGAGGTTCATTATACGCTAAAGTTTGTGCCTTTTGAACAAACACAAACATCAAAGTATCGGGACGTGAACTCCATATTTGGACACAACCTGCTGCTTGCAAAATAGCCGCATCACTTAAATTGGGATGAGCCCGGCATAGATTGGTGCAGTATGCATAAAACTGAAAATATTGATTCAGGCAGTCATAAAAGAAACTGGACCAAAGTGATAATAAAGCTTTCTGTTGCCATTCCCGTTGCCAAACATATGGATGACTGGAAAGCACAGCATGTGCCAACATACTGTAGAATAAATTGAATCTGTTATTGGATTCTTTAACTATGTTTGTGTGTAAAGGTGTGAATGCAGCAAACTGTTTATGTATTTGTATCCATGTGTAGTTGTCTTGTTGTGGTGGAAAGGATTGTGTGTCCCAGTGCTCATAAACTAAGCCAGTTTGGACTCTGTCATAGAGTTCTGGTGAATAGTATAAGACACAGAATGATCTGAAGCATGTGTAGGAAGCATTTATTTAAAAAAAAAAAACTTTCTGGCAGCTTGTGCAGCCCCATTCAGCTGCAGGTTTTCTTTAATGTCTCTCTCATCCCTGAAAACATGCCCGCACTCTCTCTCTTCTTTAAGTTTGCTGAATGAATAGTCTGGGGATGCATGTGCACTTCGCATGCGGACGTATACACACATTAAGTGACCTTCAGCAGCATGAATGTGTTGCTAATCCCCGATGAGACATCTGTTCCTCCAAGCCTGACTTCTGTGTCCTCCAGGCACTGAACTCTGGAGGACTGGCCCTTTGTGATGCTGTCTCCCCCGCCTCTGATCTGATTTCTGTGTCCCTTTTAGCAACTGAACTCGGAGCAGGGGTCACTCGTCCTTTGTGAGACGCTCATTGAGACTGTGTACGGCGAGCGGGGACAAGTCCTGAAGTCGAAGGAGAGAAAGGTCTTCCTCTTTGATGATGTGCTCATCTGCGCCAACATAAATGTCAAGTAAGTCCCTCATGTGGAGAAAGTCAAGCTTAATGCCCTTGCATTCAGAAATACTTTGCTAATGCGCTCATAATGCGCAGCTCTAGCATGAAGTTTTGAAAGGAGAGTCTGCTTAACTGCTCAGTTAGGAGAAATAGCTATTAGGTGGCACAGGCCTCTAATGTGATGCCCTAGGTTTCGCAAGGATATTTTGGCAAACCGCAGAGGAAAAGAGAAATGGCTGCCAGGGGTTTGAGCACTATCAGGAGGTGCAGGAGCTTTATCAGCTTTAAACAAATGGTAGAATGCCTAACTACAGCTACAGGAGTCCTAGATTACTGACATAAAACATTTTTTGGTTTCTTTCCAGTTTATCTTATGTGACAGTGCCATTGATCACATCTTTCTCTCTCTCTCTCTCTATCCTACTCTCTCTCTCGCTCTTGAAGTAAACAGGAAAGGGATTTTGTATATTTTGCAAAGCTCTTGTCAAAGATGTCGCTTAAAGCCCCCTTCTTCAGCCTTCAAAGTAATTATCACTCTACGTCTCATTCAACTCGAGTGTCCCGAAGTTGACTTTGTCTGCCCTCCAGGATCTTGACAAACCGATCACAATGTTGATTGTCTGCATGATTACAGGAATACATGAATAGCAATGAACTCCTCCTCACAGCCGGGGGTACAATTTTGGCGGGGAACATGGGTGATCATACAGATTATAATTCCCTCTCCCAAGTCTTCGTCGTGACATTTCAAACAGCGTGTCCTCCTATGGAGCGGTGTGCAGGATGCAGATCTGGAGAGGATTTCTCTCAGGTGGTTTTCCATCTCAACTCCCTTTTTTTCTCCCTTTTTTTTCTTCTCATCTCCTCCAGGGGGCCTCCCGACATCAGCAGCCTGGTTCCCATCGGCCCCAAGTACACCATGAAGTGGAGCGCCCCCTTGCAGCAGGTGCAAGTAGTAGAGGTGGGGCAGGAGGGCTCTCAAAACAAAGACACCTTCTACCAACAGAGCGGGCCCAGGCGGCCCAGCGGTGCCTGCGCTTCAGGTGAGAAACAAAGAAATTTTGAACCAGTCGTATCTCCTTCCCTTCCCCGATGTATCACCCTCGAGTTAATCTCATCACTTGGACTGACTTTTAGTCTCAGCCCCTTAATCTGACTCAGCAAGGCTAATCTGTTTCTGTTCTCAAGTGTCCCGCGGAGGGCTGGAGATGCATCCGCGCTGCCTGTCACTCTGATTGAGGATGTGTTTGCGAGGCGGATAGTGATGACGGTCACTTGTTCCCGTCTGCCTCGGGTGTTTTATCTTGGAGAGGGATGTGGGGGTAGGGGGCCCCCTCGCCGCAGCATCCCTGCAGTCTCATTTCATTCTCTGATAGACCACAAACACATCGGGAGTGGAGTCATCAATCTGCAGAGATTATTCCCTCCCTTTCCAGGCCCAATTAGAGAGCCAGTAGCGGCAGATAGGAATCGCTGGTTGAAACACTAGTTCTCCCACCACCCCTCGCTAAACTCTGGTGTATACAGAGCTTGACGAGATCCCTGATAAATGTGCCATGGGAAAAGGGAGATACAAAGCCTTATCAGGATGTAATGGTACAGGCTTTTTAAAGTTGCAGCTCCATGACTTAAATATTAATGGCGCCGTCTTCAGAGCTATCCGTGTCACGCTCGGCAAGCAGCTACTGTTTTGAGAGCCAGTTTGGATTCTCACCGGATTAACTTTTTTTTGCTTTTGTTCAGGTAGTGTGTGCCCACATACTCACAACTTTGCTGCAAGGTTTTGGGATCATTTAAGGCTAGCTCTCATTGCAGCTGTCTCTCTCTTCCCTTACCTGCGTCTAAACTCTGCCGAATGTTATGCCCCACAGAGGTAGTGCTGGATTCTGACTCTGACATCCTCTCTTTTTTTTCAACTTTTTTTCCCAACACGGCGCGGTCACCTTAATCATGTCTATCCAAAAAAACTCCCCCTAACATCTGTGGGGCCGTTCCCCAAATTTCCATTCATGCAGGCTGTTCCGTCTATTTATAGTTTCATCCCCTGTGATGTCATTCAGTGGGGTGACTCGTCTAAATCCTGCGCTCTCCTCAGCATGCCTCAGAATGGAGTCATTTTTCATCTTCTGTAGACCTCGGTGTCCCTCTTTATTGAAGAAAGCTGGCCTTTAGGGAAATGCAGGCCCGTCTCCCTCGCTCTTTCCCTTCGTCTCTGCCTGCCTCTTTCTCTGTCGGGCTGTCTCTCTCCCATCTGTTCCTACCGACACGCAGAAAGCCCACCTATGTACATGCTCTTTTTCTGGAAGCCGAATGTTCCAGTTGTTTACTTTCACGCTGTCTTACCTTCATTCAGCCTGCTCAACACCTCCCTTATTGCTGCTTCTCTTTTGACCTGCTGTCAGGGGTGCAGTTTTTTTTGTAACAGCGGGCTTTGGCTAAGGATCAGACAAGGTTTTCACGACGCAGGTGTGGAAGCGGCATTGTCTTTAAATCCACTGGCTAGCGTCGCTGGCACAACAGCTGAGTGCTAGATTGCTGACTTATTCCAGAGAAAGCCGGGATGGACCCCTCTGGGCTCTGGCCTTCCACGCCGGTGAAGCTACGTGCCTGGCGGCCGGTGTGGATAGCCATGTCTGAGTGTGAAAACCATATCCTGCCTCACCAACGGGATTACGCTGGATTACAACTCAGCACATTCACCTCTCGGGGCCGTAGCCAACAGCAGGCCCCAGAGGACTCAACGGACCTGCGCAGGGGTCCAGGCGATCCCTCTGGAGAGGACGATGAAGACATTGTTCTTGCAGCTCACAACACACCTGCTTATATTCAGATGTCTCACCTATTGATTTCCTCATAGAGATGACAGATGTCACTGGCTGCCTGTGACAAAGATCCCATTAAACCCCAAAAGCTACAATGGAGCTCTTTAAATGAACAGTCCCAGCCCCCACCCATTCTCTTCTCCTCACTCCCTTTCCTCTCACTGCTTTACTCTTACTGCGTTTTTTTTTTTTTTTTTCCACGTGGTTAGACAAAAGGCGCCGTGTCTCCTCGGAGGAGCATGCCTCACTAAGCCCGCCTACCGGCTCAGATCTTCTGCTACTTTATTATGTAGCTGCGGTGACAGTGCAGGACAGCTCTGGAGCAAAATCTACCTGCAGAATTTAATTAGGCAGCTCTCATGGAGCCTGCTGCCGGGGAGATGTGGGCCAGGGGGAGCTGGGACGGAGGACGGCAGACAGGAGGAGGCACAGCTATCGATTCGCAGCAGTAGGAGAGAGAGACTTTGAAGGTAGCGGGCCTCAAATCGATGCTGAATTTTGCGTCTAATGAGACACCTGCATTCCTTTTGGCCAGAAAAAGGGCATCATAGCTCCAAATAACAGTTTTTCCATTGGATTTTTTTTTTTACTCACAAATTCACTCTCTGTAGTTCAACAAATAATGAAGATCGATCCATCTACACATCGAACCTCTTTTATTAGTGCCACTGGAGTTTCGGCAAAAGCAACTTTTCTTTCTGCACTTCCATCAGTTCTCAGAGGCAATGTCATTGTTTTCTCCAAGTGCAGAGTGTTAACCTTGAACTGCCATTTTTATTGCATGTCTAAATTAAGTTTGTTTGTTTATGTATGTATGTACATTTTGTCAAACATTGATTGATTCTGGCTTCTCCAAAAGTTTAGTTTTAGACCATTGGTCAAACAAGTTGAGATTTTTTTAAATGTTTTGATGGTCAGTTTTTGTTATTTTATTTTACTTACATTAATTTCTACATGTTCTAAGTGTACATTGTTGATCTCACTTCTAAGGTAAAGCGATCCTCGGCCCTCCACGGCTCTACCAGGAGCTGCAGGAGCTTCAGCATGACCTCTCTGTCGTGGAGGAGGTCACTCTCCTCGTGGGCACGTTGCAGGGGATGTACCAGGTACGTGTCGCTTTCACACCGCCTGCTGCTGGACTGTCTCATGGGGGGAAATGCGTATCATACAACATATATAATGCAACAGAGTGAGCCGGCGGGGGCGAGAGCTCAGGTGCAGTCCAGCTGACTCTCAAAGGCCAAACCACTGAAGTCATAGTTTGTTACACTTATCGCACCATTACACAGGTTAGCCTTGTTCTCTCAGGGCTTTCTTTAGAAGCCTTACTATAAACTGGCCACTTAAAAAGGAAAAAAAATGTGGCGACAGACTGACCTTCAAACGTGCTTCAAAACTTGTTTCACAAATTATTTAAAAGCGAGTGGTCTCAATATACTGATGTAGAAAAGTAAATGTATGTGTAATATATAAAATATGGAATGTATTCTGCAAACTGCAGCTTACCTTACAATAGCTCCTAAGCCTTGTGAACACTCCAAAGACTAACAGCAAAGACGAAACTGATGTATGCACAGTTTTTAAATTAAAATTTTAAATTGCCCAATTCAGTTCAAACCAAGAGATCAAGTTTAGATGGTACGAGGATAACCATTGGGGGGAAATCTCTTGGAGGAAGAAATTGCAAAATAATTCTAGATGTTGTTCTAGATAAATGGGATCAAAGAAAGACCTTCTTGAATCATCAATTTCTAAAAGCGCCAAGTCTCCCATTTATCTCCTCATCAACAGTGCCACAATGGCGGGAGTGAGATGTTCCCGCTGATATGCGAGATAGAAGTGTCAGATTTGCCTTGTTGCAAAAGAAACTGGCAGCGTCCCTCCCGTAGTGTTCAAATCAGGGCACGTCCCAGTAGTCTGCCAGTGACACATTAAAAGTACCATACACTGCATAACACAGCCAGGGAGGTATACTCCAGCAATCACCAAAGAGCCTCTCAGGCTAATGGTGGCACCTTTGCCTCCCTGCACTTAATGAGCACAATGTCCTCAGGAGGAGTGATATTGGCCTGGCGCTAAATGACTGATTTTCACTTTCCACCCAGTTATAATATTGTCCGCCGAACAAATAGATGAAATACTTCTGCACAGCTCATTGACTTCCGGAAATTGATTTGATTCTATTTGACTTGAGGGACCGGGTTTTACTGTAAAATGGATGCTGGTGTTGAACAAAATTCAACGCTACATTCGAAGGGATAAAAACACTGCCACCGCCGTGCAGCTTCAAATAATGCACCGCAGTTTAACGCGAGCGGATGTGTGGTTGTTTGTGTGTAAGAATACCAGCGTGAGTACATACACTTCACTGCAGTATACACCTGGGTCAGTGCGCACGTGACGCGCTTGTGTCTCTGTTCGATGACCTACTCTGTGCTACGGCGGAGGAGCACGTTCTAACTGTGTGTGTTTTTTTTCTATCAAAGAACCTGAACACCACTGTGGCCCAGGACTGGTGTCTGGCTCTGCAGAGGCTTATTCGCATCAAAGAAGAACAGATCCAGAGTGCTAACAAATGTCGCTTACGCCTGCAGGTGCCTGGCAGGCCAGACAAGTGAGTACTATCTCACATACAGATGTGCTCCGAGTTAAATAAATGTCACTTGTGTTTGGATATGGGAACAACTAAAAAGGCAACAGCAGCAACATAACTTATGCCTCACTAACAAATATGAGTTTTACATATATTATATCACATTATATCACATCATATATAAATGGTGTTTTATTAAATAGAATTCTCTTTTATGGGAGTTGACTTGAGACAATATACAAATATAAAATGTATATTTATATACAAATTTAGTTGCACAAATTATGGGAGGAATGAGAAGGATGGCTGATAAACGGTTGCAGGTTGCGGTTACATATACAGTTTGCACTTAGATCAATGGGCCAACAGGACACCGTGACCTTTTGCAAATTAGAGCCGAGAACAGTTTATTCTGTCATGACTGGGTAATTACCTGACTGAAATAATTCATTTCCATCCGTACTTGGATTGAATAATAATTTGCCTCAACAAAATGTTCCTGTTTCTAGTATTTAACTGTCTCAATTAAATCCTGCAAAAAGAAACACTTTTGATGTCTGCCTTTACCTAACATTACACCTCGGAGCTTCACTTTCCTGAATTGCTCAACTAAGATTCATATTATTTTATGTTTACAGTCTCTGTGCAGAAAAGCCAAATATTCAGCATTGGCAAAGTAGTAAAAGCTTTGACACTGCAGTGCTATAATAATTCATCTCCTTGTTGTATGGTGCCCCAGTGTAAAACATATTTAGTTTTTATATTAGACATAACCTGTGGGGTTTAGTTTTATGTATTTCTACAGCTTCAAATGACTTATTGCAGTGCAACCACTACTGCTTCATTAGCCAAAAATACAAAACAGCAGCAGCTGCAGTTTTGTCCAGCTGAGCATGCAGTATGCAGTCCGTAGCAGCTTACCTTGTCATAATGTGGATGTTAAAGTGGTCGTCCTAACATGTCAGAGGATCCTTGTCGGGGGAGCGGCCGCTGAATGACTGAAGGCCTACTTAGAAAAGAACAAAGACAGCGAGGAGGGAGCATATGTGTAACTTAGAGTACTGCACAGGAACTGGGAATAGCAAATAATGGCAGATTATAATGCATCCCATTTTGTGGCTTCTGGTGGGGATTGGATAAGAAAGAGGCGGGGGAGAACAAAAAGAGAAAGATTGCGATAGAGAAGCCAGGGCCCTGCTGAGAGAGACTAAGCAGGAGAAGGAGAGGAAGAAAGAAAGAGTGAGAGTGATGATCGACCTCCCCCATGAAAGACTTGGCTCGGTGCCGGCAGGGCAGTGGCAGTCAGAAGAGTGGGCCTAATGCTTCAGAGCCAGGGAGAATCTAACTGTGCCAAGCCAAGCTAAAGTGACAGCTTGAGCAGCGGAGCTGTGCAGATCAGTTCTCCCACATCTCCCAGCTTCCTCGTCGGCTGTCACACCAGGCCTGCAGGGCCAATCTGCTTACTCAGATGTTTGGTGGAGCCAGATGTCATGCTTACAAGAGAGTCCCCGAATTCCCCTTCAAGGGGTACCCTATTTGCTGAGTTCTTCTGATAACGTCATTAGCAACTACACTGACAAGGAGATTCCCCACCCCTACATATGTCCAAGCTAGTGTAGTTTTTTTATTTAAGACTTCAATAATGTAAAGCAAGACCTGTGCTGAAATCCTGCTCGGAGATGTCCACAGAGTTTTGTGGAGAGGTAAAAGACAACAATGTCTCCTCAAAGAGAGAAATCACCTGTAGGGGAAAAGAGCCAATCCTAGTTGTGTGATAGCAATCTAATTGAGGCTGGGCTGGGTGGCTGGACCGGCAGTGAGCCTCGGGGCTGGGGGTGACAGGTGGCACAGCGGGTGCCCAAACCATTCTGACACTACCCAGGGTGCAGCAGTGGCAGATTGCAGGGGAGAGCAGCAGGCACAATGACTCTGTCTTTCTCACAAACACACACACACACGCCCACACAATCGAACACACACACATATGTTGGTTTTCTCTTGTTATCCATCTCCGTTTTGTTACCGAAATGAGTAACAATCTAGGGCACACCAGTGCTTCCAGACACTTTATGCGCATGGTACGCGTATTCACCCGCGCTTCCTGCTGACAAATGCACCTGCACAGAGGCAGGCATGCGTCTCAGACAAAGGAGCGCACACACACACACACACACCCTCGCACGCAGAGCCGAGCCTTTGCTCTGCTGGTGAGAGAGTGGGACCGCAGCAGGGACCCCCTGTACTGAGTTGGTCCCCTCCTGTCTGGCCGCAAGCGACTCTCTGCAGTCAGGCAGCACATCACAGCCTCCACACTGCAAACAGACTGAGTACGTGGAGAGAATCCTGACTGCTGCCTCAAAGGCACCAGCCTACGTGTGACAGCAGTTCATTAACATCCTCTTTTACTGCGTCTGCTCCAGCAACCACAGGCACAGATACGCGGGCCACGCTGGCAAGCGATAGATACAGAGTTCAAATTTCATACTTAAACCAAATGTGTTTGTTGCTTCATCCTCCATTCCCACTAGCATACATGAAGGATCGGTATTGTAAGCCCGAAGCCTCTTTTTTTAAAAAAATTCACTGTGGAGGCTGAGCTGGGTACCAGTCAGGCAGACCTCACATTCAGAGTCATCAGACTGATTCGGGCTCTGTCTCGACTTCATTCTGGCTGAGAGTCTTGTCCAAACAGACAAACTTCCAAAGAGCCTCTGGAGAGTCCTTATGACCTTATATCAGTGTCTGGACAGCAGAGGGGTTTTTCTCATTGTTCAGTGTGTATGAATGGGCTGTGGAAAGGTGTGTGGCAGTAAGTGTGTGGCACAGGCTGTAAAGGGCCGGTCCACCCAAATGACAGAAAAACATGATTTCTTGCTTACCTCTTACAGCATCTAGTCTCCCTGATGTTTTATTCATCCAGACTGTGAGCAGCAACACGTCTTTTTAGAAATGAGTGTCCCTGTTATTCTCTTATTTTTGTTTTTTTGTGAACTGTTGATGTCACGGATATGGACTGTGTCTTCTTATCTAATTAAGATATCAAAGTCTTACACTGGCGCGTGAGCAGCGCTTCACCTCTGCTCCGCTGTTTTTCCAGGCTCATTTATCCAAGGACATTTTGCTTAATTGTTTGTTTTTTTTCTTTTATTTTTCTTCAAATCTGCACATGTAGACACCTTCACACCTGCGAGCGGCCAAGAATAACCACAGGCCTCCTCTTCTAGCCAGTTACCAGGTGCAGCGGGGTTGGAGCTGAAGGGCACGTACGGTACATTTTGTTTGGTTTGCAGCGGTGGAGTTTGTGCTGCAGCTTGAGTAGTCAAAGAAAAAAAAGAGAGAAAAAAGGAAAATGTGCTCTATAGCTAATTTATGGAGGAGGTATTTTATCTAATCTTCACATGTGGTTTGCCCTTAATTCATTTTAATATAGAAGGCTTTTGTTATATGATAAAGACATTCAGCTTACACCCTTTATACTAAATACGGTTTTATGTGGTTGGCTTGACCCCTTTAACAAATTGCTAACAAGGCTTGAACTCAAATTCTAATGCTTCCTTAATGCATTTATTTGAAATATTTAAAGTAAATTTAAACTGCAGCAGTAACTGCCCCTATACTGTATATCCACTATGAGGTGAATAAAATAATAATTGATACCAGGGGGTGAGATTTAGTCCTCCTTAGTATCAATTCCAATCTTAGATAGTTGACCACGATTAATATGAGTTGCTGCATTAACTTTTCATAATATGAGCATAGAAAGAAAATAAGTTCTAGAGTAACACCAGGTCACGTCACTGCAGCAATGAATTTAAACTTAACAACCTCGACACATACACAGATTTATACAATTATACGGGTATAATACTATGCTTTAACATAGACGTGCACAGACCTGGGTCTTGTAGAAATGGTGACAACCAGGTATTTACTTGTGATCAACAGTATGTAAGGTCAGAGCGAATGTTCATTATCCTGCTTCATACACAGGAATAGTGCGTTAAAGTGCTGTTAATGATTCACTCAACGACAGCATGTACTTAATTGTCAAAGAGGCCGTTTAGCGCCGGAATTAAAACCAAGATCCTTTAAGTCACAGGGCGGCTGAACACGCGCTCAGATTGAACTCCAATTTTTGCCTCAAATAGTTTTTTTTCCAAAGTTGTTCTACATGACAGCTGATGTTCTGATTGTGCAGATATCAGCTGCAGCGGCGAGCGTTTGTGCGTGTTTATGTAAATGATCAGACTTCACTGATTGACTCAAATCTTACCAGGAACTCCGGATCTGTCTGGTTTTTCTTTCTTTTTTTCAGGGTAATTTTGCACTTTTTGTGTCTATTTATGTCCTCCCTGCTATTTGTATACAATCGTCACCTCTATAAATGACATTCAGTCTGAGCCCCCCCCACACACTTTTCTTTGACTGATTATCAAAGTCAGCCCAGAAGTAGACCGACACCGAGCCGTCCCCTTTAACTCATCTGACTATTTGCAGAGCAGACTGTTTGTTTCTCTGAAGGGTGGAGGTGAGCTGAAGGATGGGTGCATGACAGGCCGCCACTCAGCACTCACTCCTACATCTGTCCCGTCCTTGTGCATTAGTGTCACACGTGCGCCTCGGCACTGACCTGCTCCCATAAATCAGCCCGGGCCGACTCCTCGCCTCGCTCCCATCGTGCCCTCTCTCCTCTACCTCTCCCCCTTTTTTTTTTTTTTTTGACTCTCTCCATACCTCAGCCTGGTCTAGTTCTCCATTCTGGCGGTGCAGCACACCTGCACTGCGGCTGTCAATCAGCGGGCAGGAGGGAAGAATCGGAGGCCGCGCTCAGTTTAGCATGTTTGAGGCCGTGTGTGCATGAAGCGTTGCCTACGGAATCCAACCGAGCGAGTAGTTGTATTCCCGTCACACCCTGTCTCCCCTTCTGTCTTCGGCAAATTGCCTCGGCTATATTTAAGCAGCGAATGGTATGAATTACACCTCTTTGTGAAAGCTCCACTTTTTCAACATGTCAAGGAAGTTTGAGATCTTACTTACTTTATTCTGTTTCTGTCTGCAATCTCTCTCTCTCTCTCTCTCTTCACCCTGTATGTGAGTGTGTGTCTCTCTCTGCCACTTTCTTCCTTCCCCGATGAAATGAAAATGAATTTGCAGCGGGCAGCGGCAGGTATGACACAAGCAGAATTTCAGGCGGTGCGCTGTTCAGTCTATTACCTTCTAATGATGCCTGAATGTGAAATTGTCATTATGTGAGCCTGAGACAACCCCCTCCCTTCTCACCTCCTCCACTTTTTTTCTCAATGCTCCCTTGCACCCTTCCTTTCTTTCTCTCTCTCTTGCCGTCTCAAACTCGCCGTGAAGTCGTCGCAGAAGTGGCTTGAGCGGGGCTGTTATTCCAGAAAGCTGCTTAGCGTTTTAAAAAGATGTCCCATCCTTGGCCAGACACTTTACTTGTACTTCCAATAAAGCCTGATCAATCTAGGCAACAGAGTGCCCCCGTCAATGGACAGACACCGGCTGAGTCACTGCTAACTCAAGGCCGCTGCTGCCACTCTCACTTCAGACCGCTCAGCATTAAGAAGTTATTTTATTTCAGCTGACAGGAGCGGGTGAAATATTTAAACACAAACATGGCCAGCGGTCTGAAAAGCCTGCAAGGATTTGACTAAGTAGTTGCCCGAGGAAGCAAAATGTTTAGGAGGGAATCTACAACAGGGAGACGAGAGTTTTATGTTTCTCTGCCTTTTGTACGTCTACAACGTGTGCAGGGGTAAATATTTCATCCATCTCCTGTTTACTCATGTTTTTTTGTGAAGTCATGGCTGTCACATGGATCCACAAGGAAAAAAATTTCACCTCAAAACACTTTGCTGCAGGAGAGACCTTGCATTTCGTGGCCCATTTCAGTATTGACTTTGATATTGACTTTTGGTGTGTTTTTTAATAGCCGGTGTAACTCCCTTAAATCACTCTTATAAGACATGCCCGTGGCTGGAATCCCTCGTGGTATGCAGGTGGAGGGACCTTGAATGTGGACGTAAGAGGAAAGAAAGTGGTGAGGAGGGAGAATTTGTCGCCTGATTTACAGAATTGCACCCATTGTGCTTCATTTTCATTCATCCGTGTGTATTTTCTGTTACATCCAGCAGCATGTCTACTCTTTTGATAGCTTGGATACTCCCCCGCCTCCCCCTTATTCTCTGCCTCAAATAATAACACAGAAGCTTGAACGATCAGGTGAAATATAAAATGTGTCAACCAGGCGACATCGTCACAGTTGCCTTGTTTGTCGTCACAAAACTGGAACACACTGACCTGTGCTGAGATGTATGGAAAAAATAATCACTTTTGCATAGAAAAATACAACAAACGTTCGCTCACATTGCGCCTGAGGGCTCCAGCGCCCATTTGGCACTATGGAGCGAGAAGCAGCCTCAGACACCTGAGCGTTTAGGACGGACAGCCATGAAAGATCAAGCTATAAAAACACAGTTTGACTGACGCTTATGGGTTTACCTCAAGTTGTCTTTTCCTTTGTAGCCCAGTGCAAGCTGAGATACAATATGCAGCTTTTTCAGCTCATGAAGAGAAAGAACATTGTTGGCAGCTCAGAAGGACTCTGCAGTCCTCCAGTGAACAGTCTGAAATGTAAAGAGCTTGTCTCCACATGTGTCTTAATAACCTTAATCTTATGTAAGAAGCCGATATATGGAAACTTAAATGTCACACTAAAGAAGGTCTACATGTTTCACTCAGCATTACATTAACACACATCTTCTGGAGGACGATCTTGCCCAGTGCATGTGTTCTTGCACTTTCCGTAGTCAATTTTTTCCAAGTATTTATTCATATTTTCTTCCTCTGCTCCTTGACTTGTCATACTTTAGTTTTATCCCATTTTCTTTCTCATATTGTGTTTATTTTATACAGCAAAATACCAAGTCAGATTCCGTGATTGCTCGTATGTGAAAGCTTGCTTGATTCTGATTGCGATTCAAAAAAACATCACCTGAAATTGAAGTTTAGAAAGAAAGACTTAGAAAGAAAGAATTCCTTTAAAAAAAATCCAATTCACGACATATTTGAAAAATAAAAAAGAAGTAGATTACAGTTAATTTTGTTTACTTTATTTTCTTTCAAACTGTTTCTGCTGGCTTCAGTTTTTTCAGTAGTAATGAAAAAACAGATTACACACTGTAAGAAAACACACTGACAAAAGATGCTAGAATTTTCAGTCATTCTTGCTTTACCGTCTGCAATCTTGGTTCAGATGCTTTGCATTTTGTCAGAAACAAATTAAAGTTACTATTTTGTTTTTTCTTTGAATTTGACTTTAGTAAATAATCTGTGCAGTCTTGGATTCCACATGGGAAGCACAAATAAATATGCACTTCCTCACGTGTTGAAAAAAAAAATGTAGTAGACACTGACAACACATTAACCACTTGTCAAAATCACTTAAATTACCATACAGGAACAGAGGCAAAATGCAAATTCCGATATAAAGATGTGTGATCTGACATCTTACAAGGCCTTAAGCAAACCACATTCACATGATTTACATTGAAAAAAGAAGACAGGACATTTTTCTACTCTCAAACTTTAAATTATGTGATCATAATGGATACATGCATAGATTAGTCAGTATACTGCGTGAGACATAACATCTGTCTTTGGGAAACTTTTAGTAAATGAGTCTGCTTTAATTTATTAACTTTTGAATGGCTTAATTCATCCATGAACCATGATCACTTTTCAAGTTTCTTTTTTTGTTTACCAGGGTAAAGCTCTGTTTTGAATATCAAAGGCTTGCCTCCTCCAGTCTTTAAAGGTGCCTCTGAAAAGTTTTTAGCTTCCTCCTTCGCAGAAGATGGCAGGTCTTGAATTCGTGGCTCTTACAATGAACCCCGACTTCCATCCACTTTCAAGGCGGAAAAGGTTCTTCGAGACTTGTCAGACCTCTCTTGCTGCATAATACGCTCCTCCATCCACTTGTGTGTTTGGTATTCATGCCTTTATTCTCCCTCATAAAAGCAGATAAAAGACCTGTTCCGATTTAAATCTTTTTCAAGAAAAAAATGTTACACTATACAAATCAATTTAACATGTGAGAAAATCAGCAAAACTTTGAATTCATGTTAATATGCTTAAGTTTCCGCTGGTCAGTATGCATCTAATGCTTGTCACTAGAAAGGCTAGCTTTTTTTACATAAGGTAGCATTGTCGCAAGCTATTTTTTTTTATTCCCTTAACAAAGAATCAGTCTTTTCAGCAGTTGCATGATGTTTGAAATTTCCACCCCACCTTGATGTGTCTAAGCATTTTAAGACACTGATGAAAAGGACATAAGCTTGTAAATCCTGATGTCCTGCACACAGAAAGTTTTTCACATAATCTCTGCTTCCTCTCTGTCTCTCACACACACATACAGACACACATCTTAAGATCCGGTCTCACACGGTGTCTGAACTTGACTTGGCACCAAAAAGCCTCGTCTGATCGGAGCCTGCGCCGGTCGGGCCTGATCCCAGCGGAGCCCGCACATTAGTGGCATTCTGAGCGTCGTAGCTCACCTCGAAGCGATTTACTGTGACCGGGCTGCACGGCCACCGCAACCTGCCCCGAATGTTGACATGCAGGCTGAAATCATAAAGCCTCAGCTTTCAGGACTGAATCACTGTAAAACTACAAGCCGGCGAGCAGCTGTTCTGACGGAGGAAATCTTGACGTATTAAACTTTAAGTCCCATGAAATGAAAAAAAATCCTTTCTGTGTTGGCGCCCTATTTCTCTGACTGTATTGTTCCTTTTCTTATACAGCACACCCGCAGTCAATGTCAAAGGTTCACTTTTGCCCATGTTACATAAAAAAAGCACACCTTTCTTCTCTCTTGTTACATTGGACCTCTTAGTAAATTCAAGCTGATGCTCAGTTACCTCAATGGAAATGGAAAGTTATGTGTTCCTGTGTCTGCTGTCAACTTCCAAGTGACATAAAATGAGGAAACTTTGACCTAGATGTAAATGTACTTCTGTTAAGGTAGCGATTACGTTTTTTGTCATGTGTTAACATCATTTTTATAGTAGACAGGGTTGTAAAAAGAGACTTGCACACACAGCCACACATGCTAAACAGACTCCCTTCCTGCAGTTATTTTTTGCGAGTAAAGGGACTTCATTTTGGTTTAAGCTTTAGCTTTGCTGTCATTTCACAATACAGGATTTCAGAGGCTTTGTTTTGGTTTTAAATCCCAGTAAATGCCAGGATCACAATTCCTGGACCTCAGCAACACAGACTGTCTTACCTGATCAAATGATGAAACCAAACCAGCCGTAAAGTCTCTGTTCTGTGTTCAGTGAAGACTCTGTGTCGAGAATGTTGAATAAAAATTCAATATCAATAGACACTGTGTTTGTGTACGTGTGTGTGTGTTCTCCTCCAGGTCAGGGCGCCCGGTCAGCTTCATGGTGGTCCTCAACACTCCCAGCCCCCTGAGCAAGATCTCCTGGGTCAACCGTTTGCACTTGGCCAAGATTGCACTACGTAAGCACACACACACACACACACTCACACACACACACATGCGTACGCACACAGAGGGGATTACTATGTCATTTCTATTTAAACAGGGTGATGTAATGCAATGAAATGAAATAACAATGTTTTTAAGTCAGCGGCTCAGACGCGTCATCTGTGTTTGCTTCTCTCTCTATCGGCTAAGTGCACGACTGGTGTTAGGACTTATGTAATCAGAGAAAAACCAAGGCTCTCAACTGGGTCATCTGAAGTTTATGTGCTGGGGAAGGAGGTAAACAGTTTGCAAAATGTTAAATTAATAACCTCCATTCCAAAATACCTTCTGCTGTATCTATTATGAAAACAAACATCATGCAGGAAAAACACGTCGCCATGTGTGGACTCAGGTCTGATGGCGGGTCTTGATCCCATTAAATTCTGGACTCCCAGCCATGTGTGAGTTTCCTTCTTTCAAATCCTCGACATCTTGTGGATTGTGGAGACTTGGCAGCGGTCAACGTTCATTGAAGGAAAATAATGGCCAGACCCTGCCCAGCAGGGAGCAGCACAGTTCTTTTTTTTAATCTCGCTAACCTCTTTCCTCCAACCCCTGCCTTGCTCTTTCCCGGGCCTAAGCCTACTATGCAGTCTGACCACGCTGTAATATAGGAGGTCTTCCTCTCTGGGGCTCATCAATGCGTGCTGTCATCCAGTGGCAAAAGCAGAGACGGGACTACCGAGGACATTAATCTGCTTATTTGGCCATGATGGCACGCATATTCAACCCACTCACCACCCCAGTCCTCCCTTCCCCAGCCTTTCCTACTCCCTGCGTCGCCTTGAGCGCTCTTCCCTGTCACACACACTTTATTCTGGGTTTGTTGTGCATGCAGTATGTCTCTCAACATTGCACTTGTGTGTTGCTCCAATCGTATTGTTGTGGCTTCTCACATCCTTGGGGCTATTGCTGTGAGCGTCGGCACAGAAACGTTCAAGGTTTTAGAGGCAGCCGTCTGAGGTGTGTTAAAGGGCAACCAATTAAATGGCTTGCCTGAATGAATGGAGAGAGATGTTTTTGTCTGTGTTTATGATAACCCAAGCACAGCTCTGAAAGGATCAATCACTGTGGTCCAGCGAAGGTCAAGAGGAAGACTGAAGTGTTTTGTGCTTAACGGAAGTTTACTTAGACTTTGCCAACTCTGAGCCTTGAGATTCTCTGTTCTTGCGCATTTCAATAAAAAAGGAAAGGCACAACTCTGGATTTCTCAGTGAGGTTTACAGGGGTGCATGAAGAATACGGTACATCTGTAGACTCTCTGTTAGCACTTGCTGTATGTGGTTTGGGTCAGAGTGGCATCAAAAACGTCAGGCCGAGCGCCGGAGGAAGCTGTCGCTGCAGTGGAGCGCGGCGTCCCCGGCCCTTCCTTGTTGCTCACACCTTTATCAGCAACGCAGCAGGCGCGCTGATGAGGACGGTGGCACAGTCAAAGCACACGGCTCCCCTCCCCTACGGCTGCCGCATGGACACGCGCGATATTCAAAGCCAAATCATGCAAGTTATCCACAGCCGTCGTATGGGCACGGAGCCCCATGCTGCACTAATGTTTATGGAGAGCGTCGACATCGTGTGTGAGCAGAGGAGAATAAAATGAAACTATGTCATTCTAACTTTTGCTTTCCTTTTGCTTATAATACTGAAATGCTGACTTTAGTTGGGTTTCACGAGGAAAAATAAATTTCATTGATGTGTCTTTCTTTCTGAGGATCCCTGAGAACTACAAAGACAAAGGATGAAACGCTATCAAAATGTAAATACCGCACATTGTTTTCACTCTCCTGTTGATGATGCAACGGTACAACCGTCACCGCCAATCCGTCTTTGTCGCGCTGGTCTGCCACCTCGTAGCCTCGAGCGCTCGCCACAGACACGATACTCCCGTTTGTTGAGATAAACGTGAACTCTTTGCATTCCCTTTGACTCTTCAGTGAAAACGGGCACATCTGAGGCGGTGTGGCGCGGTGCAAGGCCTTTGGCTAACACTGCTCTCCAGAGCAAGTTACCGTGAAAACAACGGTAAAACAGGGTTAGATTCCTCCATCACCGACGTGACAAGCGGCCAAGTGTGAGGAGAACAAGCTCCGAGGTGCGAGGAAACGTAATAAAACATCAGAGCAAGGATGTGAAATAAAATAAGAGGCAGAGAGAAATACATAAGAGGAGTTTCGGGGCAAAAAGGGGGGAAGAAATGGGAGTTAAGATGTTTAACAATTACATGATCTCTATATATCAGGCTTAAGACACACATTTGGTGGGTGGAGACACAGCGTAAATAAAGACAGTCATCTCCTCCGGAAGACAGAGGATTGATTCTCTCATCTTTTATTAATATGATTATTGATGTTGCATGTATGCGAGTTTAATATTAGGATGTTTCCTTTGTGTCTGAATTATCTGGAAGCACCAAATGGAGCCTTGTGTTTGAGAGCGAGATCATATATTTACAAAAGGACTGAATTTCTGTCATGTATTACACTTTGATATACACATGAGACTTTAAGAATTAAGTTTTTTCACACTGTCTTTTAACAGTAGGAACTCTATCGTCTATAGCTGCAGTTTTAAAATCCCTGCAGTCCAAACTAACCTCAGTGACGCACGGGGAGGGACATTACTGATTGGAATGCAATCAAATGAAACAACCTCGAATAGCAAAGATTGAAAAAAAAAAAGAAGTTGCATTTATTTATTTATTTTTTCAGGGCAATCATCCAAGGCCCTTTTCACGCTTACCTCCCTCCTCTACGGCTTATATGGATTCCTATACATATTCATGGTCGACAGCAGCCCACGCAGCGTCTATCCTCTCCATCGGTGGTCTCTTATAGCCTCACAAACTGAGGTTAATGGAAATGTTAATCGTGATTAGCTAATAAAAGCAGGGAGGTCAACACCCAACACAAAAAAGAAGAAAAAAAAAGCTGCTTGGTTGTTTAGGCTGAGCGACAAAATGTTCTCCAGGCACATAAAGTCAATGATCTGCCTGCACAAAGTTCATCTATCTGTTCATTTCTTTGCAGTTACATTTCCTCTGCAGGGTCACAGGGGGGCAGAAGCTTGTCCCAGCAAATGTTCATTAATTAACATGCAAAATGTAAATAGTATGGCATAGAATTTTACATTTATAATGTTCTGCCTGTGTTAGTGCCTGATATTTAATGTTAATTTGATATATATGACCAGCTTCCTTGCTAATAGTATAAAGTATATGGAGTTTCTTTTGTAAGGTGGCTTTATTGAGTCTTCTTGGAACTTCATGTTCCATTTATCTCGAGAAAAAGTTATTTCAGTGTGTATAAAAAGCCTATCTGCTGCAGCACATTTCAAAGTTTGGGAACTGAATACAGGCTGTCAGATGTGTGTGGGTAACATCCACCACCCTTTTATGCCTTAACTTTCCACTTTTTAATGTCAAACTACAAATGCATCAGTGTTTTTAAGTTAAAAGGGATTGCGTTGCTCTGTTTTTCAGCATCCCGTTGAGGAATATTTAACTTTATGGTTTGTCATATGTCAAATTATTTTGTACCCCAAAATAAATTTTAAAAATGTAGTTACATCAACATAGCAGAATATGTGAATGAGTCTTTGAAATAACTGGTTGTTTCCAACTTATTTCATGCAGCGTATAGATGATACATGGTGTTATATTTTGACCATGCATACACTGCAGCTCTGTGACGCACTTGCTCTCATCGAATCATTAATTTAAGAAGAAATGGTGAAGATGAGGGCGGGGTGATGGATTTCATTGAATCCCTGGGGGAAACAGATCAGCACCAACCTGGTCAGGATGACAATTACATGTTAATTGTATTACACCCACACTTTGCCTTCCCATTTAACCAAATGTAATTACAATAAGCGAGTTGTTGATTTAATTTCACGGATGGTGTGCTGTCACAGAGGCTTCCCCGTCATTGCAGGCGGAGGCAGGCCTGCCCCGTGCTCAGGGGAGACCTACAGTTGAATCAGCATTTCAGAGGCACCGAACCATGGTCTTGTTTAGTTTGAAATGGGTGCCGCGCTCCGAAATGTCCCTGAATGGTGGAATGGTGGACACCGCAAATAGCTAATGTTCTCATGCATGATTTAGTGAGTGATTAGACATCACAAAACTCATTTTCCCAGACCCATCTTAACACCAGTGTTTATCCTGTTATCTCCATTTAGAGGAAACCTCGACGTCCCGCTGCTGTACTTTGCAGCCTTCCCTGTGCCACATGTGTGAATATCAGTGGCTTTTAGAGACATTCCCACCTGCCGTATCAAAGTCCTATCAGTATCCCACTAACAATACCTTGTTAATGCTAGGAGGTTTTCTCAGGACCCTTTTGCTCTTTGCACCTTTCCACACACCTTTGCAGCCAGTGGATAGTGGCGATTCTTTAAAAAAAAGAAAAGTTAAACTGGAGATTGTTATACTTTAGCAAGACGTTGAAGCTTTACATGATATAATATGGCAGCCAAGCCCGATAAGACACATTCCCAGTAAACAGCATTTGTCATTTTGTGAGTGCATGTGGTGTAGTTGCGAGACCTTGAAATAGAAAGTGAGAATTACCCCACGGTGGTGCTTTGCCAGGAGCCCCGGGGTCCATTAATAACCTGGTGTGCCACTGCATCTTTTATGTCTCTCCGAGTGGCCCTACTGTTTCTGAAGGGTCTTCGCGAAATAGCCAGAAGCATTGCCTAATTAATGGACTTTCTCACTGCAGAATTAATTGCTTCCTACCATGCAGTCCCAGCCCTTTCAGGCGGGGTTAAGGCTGCAGACTTTGATGGCCCTCACAAGAACAAGAGGCCGTCAAATCATGAGAGATTGCTGCCCAGACACCGGAGACGGAGGCAGAGAAATAAATGTGGGCAAAGAGAGGGGAGATGTTCGCGGTGTGCGAGTATGTGTTTATGTGTGCGGAGGCAGGAGGAGGGGTGCGGGCGGTGGCGGCGGTGGTTGGGGAAGGGGTGAAAGGATGATTGAGACAAGCAATCAGTCCCACTGCAGGGAACAGAGGGCAGGCAGGGGGCTGTTGCCTGTGGTTACACTGCTAAGTGTGTCGGTCTCTCGCTTTTTTTTTTTTTTTTTTTTCCCCTTGCATGTGGATCAATAGATGAGTGGAGTGCGGCTCGGAGGTTCTGGCACACACTCTGACACGCCTTCTTAATCCACTGTGTGATAACCTGTGCCATGCTGATGTATACCGCACACGAGACAAGTAAGGCGGGAGGGATGGAGGGAGGAGTGGGGGGTGGGGGGTTGGAGGTGCAAAATCCACCCTGCTGCACGAGCTTTGAGGGAGACTTTCATTAGCCCCAAGGATTCAGATTCCTTGGTTGCTATAGAGACCGATTTCTTTGCATCTGCTCAAATAACATTAGCTATACCCACCTTGAGTGTAACTGTTATCTTTTTGCTTTGTGTTCTTAAAGTATTTCTACTCAGAGGAGACGCTGGAAAGATTTCCTTTGATAACGCTTTTAATATAATGATTTTACAGAAACTTCCCCACCAATGCACACACACACAAAAAAAATCCCTCTGTATGTTCTGGAAGGATTTTGCCCCAGCCCTAAAATTAATCTGTCAGACAGCGAAGATTATCTCCCCATCTCGCCGTGCTCAAACATGGGAAATGTTTATGATAAGTAAACATTATCACGGATTTAATTAACAGATCCCACACTTGCATTGATCCATGGGAAATATCAATTGCACTGGTGTATTTAATTAGTTTATATCTTTGCCCTTTGTGTCACTGGGGTTGATAGAGCGCCATGCTCTGCAAATTAATCTTCATCAGCAAAAGACTTGAAACAAAGGCATGATTGGAATAAAGAAACTGAGAAACTTAATCTTCCTGTTTAGTATTCCGACCCTACACCTTCGCAAATGATGTTGTTATACATAGTTATTGTACAGTAGCTTAGACCGGGAGTACACAACAGATAGAGCTAACCTTCACCTTTGGCATGTGAAATATCATCCTCCATGCAGATTAATTAACACTGCAAATAAATCAACCACAGTACAGTGGAACTCCCCATAATTTCTTTTTTTTTTCTTTTTTGTCACACTAGAAGAGCACTTTCTGTGTTCACTTTTTCCCCAGAGAGATTTACACGCCGTACATTTTTCAAGTTGAACCGATTAAGGATGAATTTATTTTTGTTTGTTTGTTTGTAATTTTTTTTCAATTGTTAAAGCTTGGATTTCAGATTGCTTCACACCATTTTTTAAAGATACTAATATCTTTATGTCCCTCAAAAACATAAAAAATGTGAATTGCTTTATTTGTATCTTCTTGTCCTGCGTAATAAATAAGACGTTTACCATGTACAGCCGTGGTTCTGTAGAGAATAGTGATATGATAATGCTGTGTGCGTACAGGGGAAATTTTATATCCCCGTGTGTAGTATACCCAGGTGATGTACATGAATCATATTTTTGTGACTATTCATTGCACAGACTGCATCCCTGCCTTATGCATCTGATTTGCCAAAGAAATGTGTTATTATCAGTTTAATACACTGCAGCTTTTTCTTCTCGATTGTTGCGAAGATGGTATAGAGTTTGCCTCTCATACTGCTGTGAAGCACTTTTAAGTACAGGCCCTCTAGTTTTTTTTTTTTTTCATGTTTTTAAATCAGTGAAATCAGAATATTTTGCCTGTGACTATCTCCTGACCATGTTTTTGCATGAGGTTGCAGAGAATATATTATCTCTATAATCTCTTGTTCTGTTTTCAGTGCTTTGGCATCCATTTTTTTCCCCCACATGTCCCAGGATGCGTTTTGATTTTATTTTTTCTTCAACTCTTATGTGTGTGTGGTAATGTGTGATAACCACACGGATCTCTTAGCACGGAAAAAGGCCTCGTCATATGGATTAAGCTTAGTAGACTGTGTGTGGAATGAACAATCCCAGACTTTACATTTAACCGGCCGCTCACATGCAAAATAACCAGTTCATTGTATTACTAGTATTACACTTTGATTTTGATCATGTCTGACTGCTTGCATCAGTGGCTTTGTTACAGTTTGCGTCTTCTGTCAACACACTTACGCAGTTTGACACTAATTGGTATATATTGGGCGCTACAGTAAGTCACATGTCCTCGGGATGTAGTATGAGGCAGTATTCACAGGGCGCTGTGCCAGGGAAACACAGAACAAGCACGTGATAAAAAACAAGTGATTTCTTTATTTCCCACTGTCTTTATACTGCGTTACGAAGCAAGAAGGATCCATTTAGTGTTATTAGCAGTCGTATTTTACATGGAGTGACTTGAAGGCAATGGTGAGCATCCAAACTTGGCTGAATGAAATGAGTATAAAGTTATTTTTATGTTGATTTCCGACAATCAAACAGCCAAACAAACACAAACAAGATCATTTTGTTTTGATAAATTAGTGTGAAGCGTCCAGAGATAAATGCTTCTGACATAACAGAGGAATGTAGTGTTGTTTTTTTTTCCTGCTGTTAGAGGTCCAACTGATGAAATTAATTTGTGATTTAAGAAATATTTGCGTGTGTGTGTGAGAGGGGGAGAAAGTGTGTGTGAACGGGTGTGTTGAGGTGAGCGGCCGCGTGTCCCCACCCGGTGCCGTTCTCAATTTACGTTATGCTTATCATTTGTTCGCCGTTATTCATCATCATTACTACGTGGCAAAGACTGAAGGTTAAGGCTAATTTGTGTTCTCTCACATCCACTTTCTCTCTCTGTCCTTTTAAACGTATCCGCGCCTCTCTCTTTTTTTTGTTCTTTTTTGTATATTTCCGGGTGTTGTTGTCCCTTTCCGACTGGTAACTAGATTCATTTTTACTGCCCGACAAATTCAGAGAGACAAGACGACGTGCCCGAAATGGAACATTATTTATGCTAATCTAATAATTAGCTGAAGAAAGTTGATGATTACTCTTGGGTAAAGGAAACCACTGGACCTGCTGCCCCACCTGCAGCAATCTGCCCTCAATTAAAGTCTTTTAATAAGTGCCCTCACACCTCTCAGGATCCTGGCACGGGCTCACTGAGGGATACTCGCAGCCCACAGGCCAAACCCCCCTCCCCCGTCAAAAAATTAATTATTAAAGGACGCCGCGCAACTCGAGATGACTGTAAATATAAATGACTGAATGATTTAAAAGCCTATAATGATCTACCCCCATCTACTCCACGGTAACCTTGCTCATAGCCGGACCGTTTTAGTCACTATTCTTAGATGACTTCTACTTAAACTGTGCAATATCTTGTATCATTGACGTAAAACATAATCAGCTTAAATGCCTCATAAAAGTACACTGTGAGGATGTAAATTGACATTTCATTATGGCAATAAAAAAATAATTGGACATACTTAATTTGCTCTATTAAGAAGAATGCAATGAAAATAACATGAACAACAAAGTATACACACATCAATCTTGATCTTTACCCCGCAGTTGTGTAGCCATGCAGATACTTCCTCTTTTATTTTGCAGATGTTTTGATATGTTTGCTGCTGAGAATTCAAAGGAGGCGAATGAAACTCAGCTTTCCTTTAAAAAGGAAATATGAGAAACAACAAACAAACACGGGACGAAAATCAATGAAAGATATCAACAGACGCAGCACACACACTCTGTCCTTGATCATTTTGTGTTCTTGTGCTGAAGAAGAAACACGTTTTGTTTGTTACACTTTTTTTTTCTTTATTCAGATGTACTTACTCGGGCTTTGAATGTCACAAGAATTTCGCTGCACTCTGATCCCCTGTTTGCAAACTGTCAAGACCGATGTCAGATTCGTGCTATTCAGTTATTAAGTGACATTTGTTAGAAGAGCAATGAGCACATTTTTTAAATATGAAACAATAGATTACACAGGTGTTTTTGTCATTGCTCTCATAAGGGTTAATGACAATAATGAAAAAAAAAGTGATGCAAGTCTAAAAATTGGTAAAGTTCGACCCAACAAGTGATGCATCTGTGTGGCAGAGAACAGAGAAATGAAACCAATTTTACACCCTCGCTGCTGTCTGTCAGTGCAGGCTCATGTAATTGGCCCTTAAATGCATCCCCCACACCTGTTTTGCCACAGAAAGGGCGAACAAACAATACTCTTATTAAACAAACTCTGCTATCCACTCCTACTTTGGCAAATGAGTCTAATGCATCTGTAATAACGCCCCGGAGGCGACGTACAGATGCAGCGTAGTACGTATTCAAAGGGAGAGAATCCAAACAAACCAGGAAGGAAATTTCAGCAAGCTGGTACATTTCATGCACAATTTAGTTTCTGTAAATTGAAATTTATGATTACAAAATGACATAATTGGAGTACTTTGGCAGATTTGCCCGGCACCTTGTCAGAGGTGCACCTGGTGTAAGTCTCAGGGCCGTGAGTGCTGAGATGGCGCGCACACCAGGCAAATCCATTATTATAACTCAAATCCAGCAGTTGCATTTTTCCTGCTGGGACCGACTCTCACTGTTGATTAAGTGCAAGTTTAATCACTGTTGAGGCCCTCGGATGGCAGTACCTGGCCTCGACTCCTACAACAGGGAACAAGCCCCTGGCTGATTATTGCATTCACATGCTAATAACACCATTTATATTACACACCTTATAGCGGAATGTCGTTCTGATTATTTTGCTTGGTTTAGCTCGAAGGAGATTTTTGAATAAGCGTGTGATGCTGTCAGATGTACAACAACAACAAAGCAGCTGGTGAACTACAAAAACATCAAGTTGGTACCACCTTTGTGAGAAGAAAGACAAAAAAAATCATTTGTTTTTTTCGTTTGCATCATCAGGTGAGGAGAATTCACCAGGCTGGTTATGTGGCGAGGACGAAGGGAAGACGCTGGCCCCGTTTTCGTGTCCGCTGCTTGCCTCCCACATGCCCGTCTTTGCCACGAAGTCACCAGAGAGAAAGGTAAATCCACCGCTGTTATCACAAAATAAAAATCATTTTCAAAAACAAAAAAAACTGCTTTGCTATATGTTCGGAGAGATCGAAATCAGATGAACTCTCATGTAGTACGTGTATGGTTTAATGTGTTGTCGTGTACGTATTTAGGAAATTTAGTAGCGAAACTACAACATAGAAATGTGTTCAGTATTGCAAAAACAATAATAAACAATCCTGCAGATTAATCTGAAAGGGATGTAAAGTGGTAGCTGTCTGTAAATGGTGCATATTGTCAAGTTGCCGTCTTCACACTGTGGTCATGATGGTCACAGTTATTATACAGTTTTTCAGTTTAACCCTAAAGAATAAATGAAATATAAAACCAAATGAAATACTTGCAGAGATTTTACAATAAACGTAAAGAAATGTAAAGACGAACTATAAACTGGCTCATGATCAACTGGAACACCAAATCTCCCCCTGGGATAAATAAAGTTGATTTGATTTGATGATGGGAACGTGTGCCTCCCAGCAGCTGAAGCACTCCTTCTTTTGCTCTCAGTGTTATCAGAGTCATTTAGCTCGCAGCGCTGATGACGTATTCTGGAACAAACAATGGAATAGATGACATTTTCAGCTGGATCCTCTTTCGTTGCTGTCAGTGTGAAGTTTCAAATCACCACTTTTTTTTTCCCGAGCTCGCCGTTTCTACTTTAAGCTGCAAAGATTTTGATGTGTTCAGTGTTTACAAACCGGCGGTGTTTAAACTCGGGAAGCAAAGTGCCTCTCCTCGGATCAATCTGTCAAAGCGATTTGACTTTCACTGGGACCAGCTTCTCCTCTGAAGCGGCCATTAGCGGTGGTGGATTCTCTCTTTTAACGAAGACTTTGTCGAGAGAGATCTTACAGCCATTTAACACAGTCGTGTCCCATTGAGAGGAATCAAAGCCCGCTTGCCTCGTCCTAACAACCAAAAATACATTGTCTCAAGGATGATCTCACTCAAAAATGCCCAGACTATTGGAATTACAAGGTGACACGAGAGCATCCCCTCAGGATGCTGGCTGAGGAATTTCGATCAATACGAGCTGTTAAGACCTAGAAGCCTCCAATAGATCAAATGGTCAGCACAGGTGAGAGATAGACTAAAAGGGTTTTAGAAGTCAGAGGAAATGGTATGAAATCAATTTGCAGGGGCTGAAAGATGATATTTCCGACCACATTTTCCATCGCTATAATGCGGTTACGGGTCTTACTGAGCACGGTGGGTGGTGGGGGGAGCCAAATTACCACGGCCACCAGGGGAGGATGTTATAAAGTGATCATGCAATTATCTTAATGGCTGTGGGACACCCAAGCATAAATCAATGTTCCAACATTAGATTAAGACCCATAGGCCGACCCATAGTCTGCTAGCCATGCGGACGGGAGAGGAAGGTGAGGCGAAACAGCAGCTGCGAGAGAGGAAAGTGTAGCTTTGACACGGTGGAGGAGTCGGGCGGCGGCGGCGGCGGGGAGGGATTTCCCAAAAGATCCCTGCGACGTTCCGGAGTATTCTGCAGAAAGTGTGTTACACCTGGCTGGAAGTGGAGCCAAGTCAATTAATATATTTTGAGCCAGTGGGACCCTGCGGTCTCTGAGGGTCTGCTCATATTCTCCACTTCTGCCACAAACAAATGAAGCACCTGAGCTCGCCAGTGAAGGGCACGGCAGCCGTGTCAGTCACCGGCGAGGTTCACCATGTTGAAAATGTTTCATGTGACACAAGTTGATCATGTTTTTGTTTTTTTTTTTCCCTCTCGTGAGCCATTGTGGTAAAAAGCTGTAACGATTGCTCATGACTTTAAAGCTAAACTGAGATTAAGTAAACATTTATGCTTTCTTGCTGCGTGTGCATTTATACCTTCACGTATGTATTTCCTGCCGTCATGCATGTGCTTAGTTGCACGTTTGTCCGCACTATGGCTGTGCAAGTGGCAAGAATGGGTATGTGATAGGAATGGGGCCCTGGGTATCAGAAAGCTGAGGAGGTAAGCAGTAGTATTTCTTTTCCTTTTTTGACTAAAGAGAAGGTAGCATTAAATGGAGTGACTTTAAGTCCTTCATGCAGAGCAGACTGTGATTAGGGGCTTAACTCAGCAGCAGCCCCCCCCTCCTCTCCTCTCTGTGTCTCCATCTTTGCCTCAGCCACTGCCTCTGGGACACACACGCCTCTCTGTGCCAAAGCTCCGCAGCATCTCTTTCTCCAGCTCTTGCAGCTTCTCTTGGCAGTCTGAGTTACAGTGAGCAGAAAGGATGAAGAAAAGGAGGCAAAAAAAAGAGGAAGAAATTCCAGATTAAAAGAGATGTGGCCAAAGGGGCCGAAGCCATTTCCTACAGAAAATAAAGTTCTAAAGCAGCGTAGCATGAACAAAACGCACAGGTCACCTAAGGGAGCTCAACCTACTGCCGGCTTCGTGCAGCTCTGTGCGCCCGGGTCCACACGGTGGGAGCTGGAGAGGGGAACTGGGCGAACTCGTTAGGCACCGGAGATAAACCTTATCACAAGTCTGCTGAGTGAGAACCGTGGGGGCAGACTGAGTCCTCTCAATTTATCTCTTTCATTTTCTCTCTCTCTCTCTCTCTCTCTCTCTCTCTCTCTCCCTCTCTCTAACACACACATACAGAATCGGGTGCTCGCTTGGTTAATAGACGAGCCACATTCTGATGGTCTCTGTTGTTTAAAGAGTCAGTGCACGCTCCGTTTGGGTGCCCTCTCTGCCATTTTGAAAGATGAAACAGAGCAGGTTTGGCAGTTGGCCCAAAGGGAGGGTTTGAGGTAGTTGGGTTAAGGGATTAATAGGAGACACTATAGCAGAAAGGGTAACAGCTGAACCAGATTTCTATACAGTGGAATCAGCTGTCAAATGGAGCAATTAATAGCGTTTTCTGCAGAAGTAGCGTGCTGATGCATG
>JBAJHX010000096.1:5289448-5318150 GCA_037176925.1 Amniataba percoides
TTTATTATAATTTTTTTTAGGTAAAGTCATCAAGTTGACACCTTACGCAATGCCTTTCTCTCTGTTTTTCTTAAAGGTCGTTCGCCACCTTTCAGAGCAGCACATATCAGCCACTTCTCTGATTTGTCAACAATAGATGCCACAGCGTGGATTAAAAGCTCGTTCTAACCACCGCTTTGTCGGGGCGTAGCGGCTCCCTTTCTGACTCAGCAGTAATATCCTTCTGGCAAACAGAAAGACACAAACAGAGAAACGCGCGTGTGCTTCAGACTGTTTGGAGAGAGCATGCCGGCCTCTCTCAGACCTGGTCCTCATCAAGATCAGCTCTCATTTTTCTGCTTTTATTGCTTAGTAGAAATGTAGGTTAATCTACGGCGTGCAGGCTCTGACCATCAGGGTTAAATGACCAACAGTGCTGTCTGCGCCGTGCTCTCTTTCTCTGTTTGCCTGTTTTGGCTCCATCATCATCTCCACAAATGATGCTCAAATATTTTGCCAGTACGCCATCAGCAGGCTCCGATTAGCTTAATTTAGCAGACATGCCAAAAAATGTGTTTTCTGCATCCCAGTCAATTCATACCCACGACGTAATGGGTTTCCACAAAGAGATCATACTTTCTGCATTGTGTGTAATTCCCATTGCATGCTTGGCATTTTAGTTTTACAGCAGTAGATGCTCACAAGATATGAAGCATCAGGACCTAATGTGGCATCTGCTTACAAAATCAACAGGTGCTGTCTGTAATAATGAATTCATATAAACTAACAAAAGATACTTTTACTATGGAAGTCAGCTCCTGATAGATTTATTTTAAATGAACTGGTTTTGCACTAATTGCACACAAGTAAATGACCATGAAATCTAATTTTGGAGTGGCACATAGTCCTAAAAGCTTCATAAACACGTATCACACTTCTCTCCCCAAAAAACAAACAGACCACTGCCGCTCATCCCGCGAGTTCAAAGCGGGGCAGATAAGCTTTTGGCATGCAGACTATGAGAATGCAGGAGGAAGTGTCAATCTAATTTCTCTGCGTGAAGCTGGATCACAGCAGACCTGTCGCTGGAGCTGATGTGGCTCGGCCCTTCTGGTCAGCGTGGCTTGGCTCCGCGAAACTCAGCTCCAGACACACCAAACCTGTCACTGTCACAGATACAGGGGGCAGTGACAGCACACAAGCTCTGACTGCTTAACACTCCCGATCAAAGAGGACCTCTCGCCGAGGTCAGGGCAGAAGTCAAACTTTGGCATTCGCAGAGAACAACTCTGAGGGAGTTGTGACAGTTTCCAACATTTCGGCTAATGTACCAGGAGTGCACAGAGGTCGGGGCTTTCTTCTTTGTAGATCTGGATCTCTGCTCTGCCGGGGCAAAGCAGCATCAGCAGTCAAGTTTATTGAACTCAAGTAATGGCTGGATGGTGCTTTCAGGCTGAAAGCAGCAGCTGCCAGTTGTGCCACCTCCTGTTTCTGTATCATTAGGAAACACAGAAATTCATATTTGATCATTAAATAAAAGTCAAGACTGCACACGTCACTCAAAGACACACAGATCAGATTCATTTAATTAAACCAGATTTGTTATTTTATCATATTAAACGATGCAGATTTTCAGTATTCCAAATGGTCTGATGAAATGTATTTTTTGTTCAGCAGATAGTATTCAGCAGATTTTGGTAACAGCGTGATAGCATAGAGGAGTTGTATTATGAATGGCTGCCCTGCTTGCCAACAGCACAGCCTTATCTCCCTGCCTCTTCTGGGCCAGGACAGCAATACTGGTCGTGCTGCGAGAGACGCCAGCAACGCTGCTGCTGTACGCTCGCGTACTGAAATGAAACAGAGGTGTACTGAAATAAATAGTACAAATACCCGAGGGGTTGTGTTAGCATCAGCAGCTAATATAGTCATGTCATCATTACATCCTGTGTACCTAAGCTTTTAATTAATTTACTAAACAGCTGGAACAGGGATGGTGAAAGGGATTTGGGGTTTTAATTTGCTGCTGTAATGACAGGATCAAGGTGGTTTTGTAACTGCTGAGTCTCGTTTTCACAGTTAGGGTGCACTAAAGAGATTGATTTACTGGATGGGAGTTCAGTTTTTTTTATTATAGTCTACGGTAATTACATAGTAGTTACATGCTTAGCGCCGCTCAGACCGTTGTGAGCCACGGCACACACCAGCCTGGCTTGCATTTTTATTTTCCCTTCATTACTGTCCTTGCCAATAGAGGGCAGTGCAGCGCCTGTGTGTGTATTCAAAAGGGCTAGACACACCCTCCGCTTGACAGCGAGGTCATTTGCAAAAGGCCTGATCTGTTGCTGTGACAGTTAACATACTAATTACAGGGAATCATAGACACTCTAGCAATGCCTCAGAGTAGAGTCCTCCTTCTCTGGCCCTGGGTTTCTGCTCACTCTGTACTTGTCAAGATAGCATGCACGAACAAATTATGTACCCAGAAGGGAAATCCTGCAGATCTGCTAAATGTGCTAATTCGGTCACATTCTTCCTCCGCGATTATACATCAATGTGGAGAGGACGATAGGCAAAAACTGCATCAATTGAAAAGGAAAGGGAAGAAAGCCCTCTCTCGTCTTTGATTTCCTATTGTGCCAAAGCAGTCCTGTCTCTCGCAGTGATATGTTCTTTCCTTATTCTCTGCTCTGCTAATTAGTCTTCCAGCGACTTGCTTTCAAGACACGGACAACCACCACTCTGAATGCTGCTTAATTTATTGTTGTAGGCCAGCGCTTAGAGATTTGAGGACAGGTTTTCTTTACTGTCTGCGCCCCGTCAAAGTAGGTGCAAATGTGAGATTTAAAAGGTGTTTTCGCCGGATTTAATTGCTGCATGTTGAAACTAATGAGTTGACTTGATCTCTGCTCTTTTAGCGCTGTGATGAAATGGTATCGCCGGGTTGATCCGTCTAAGACAAAGATAAATCACGGCTAACAAAAAAAAGAAAAAAGACTTGTTTTAAAACATCAAAACGCAAGCTTGAAACAATAGGGTTTAAAATGTGGTGGTTGAACAACCAGATTAGTATTTGTGAAACAGTTGTGATTTGTCTTTCGTCTCATGTCGTGCCAAACAGGCCACCGCAGAATCGGGATCCAGGGATTGCAAAGGGGCACATTCAAATTTGGGAGGTGCTCCTTGATGTGCAGAGCTTCCTTGGCAAAAGTATCCGCAACCGCCACATGGCTACGACTGAGCTGGCACCGGGGCTCCCTTTGTTCTGTGTTTCCTGCCATCTGATATTAAGGATTATAGAAAGCCTCGTCCACTCTGCTGCCCAGGGTTTCATCCTGGACTGCATGTTGACAAACAGTTGTGTCAGTTTCTGTCTTTGAGGTGGGCAAAGATCGCTCATCCAAAGCCTGTCCGGGGCCCTGACGCGGATGTCTCCTGTCTCTCTGGCAAAAGGGACGGGGAAGATGGAGGAAGTGATTGACTACACAGAGAAGTTTTGGCCCGTAGTCCTCTTTTGAACCCATTAATGCAGGGGCAGTACGCTGCTTTCATCCAGAGCTGGAACTGCCATGGCCGCGGGAGTCGGCGGTGATGTGGGTGTGTGGATCCGTGTGTGTGTGTGTGTGTGTGTAAAGAGGGGGCATAGCGACACAGTGAATTTGCATCACATTTGTTGGGCGTGTTGCAATCGTTCAGCTAGGAGCGGTGAAGGACACGAGGAAGAAAATCTCAGTCGAGTCATGAATATGAGTTTGTGATGTCCTACCAATGTCAGGCTGTGGCTCTGAGCGGCGATATGCAAAAACACTCTCCAACTTCATTCCACTTATTGCTGATATGATCTGTGGCATAGCCAGGGGAGACAGGGAATCGTTACTGTACAGACAGTGGTTATTAAATTGAGGGAAATGTCCTGAGCCGGTTTTAATAATAAGCTGATAGCCATATGGTTTTGCCGCAAGCCCTAACCACCTCTAAAGGACCCGATATGAGCTTATGAAGAGTTAAAAATCAGGCCGTCTACTCCGCGCTCTCGTGCAGATGGTTTAATCTTATTGTCTTCAAATGACTTTGAATATTCTGAACGTAACGCAGGCCTGCAAGCACAGCAGGTGGTTGGCCCTTTGATCTCTGCTTGTAGATGCTCGTGGAATTTAAATCAGGGGGTGACATCGAGCTCATGAAATCATAACATGAACAGCAAGTTTCATCTTTGATCCTGTTGTCCTTTTGTATTAGGTTCATTAGAGAGGATGATTTATTGGAAAACAGATAATGAGCAAACAACATTTTGCCGTCCCCGTATGAGTGTGTCATGAGAGTGTTGATGTCCACAAACAGTGTGTGTATAAGGCCGTACTGTGCAGTACACTCGCCAGCCCTATGATCATTTCTCAATGAAGGTACTGTAGAGCTTTATGAAAGGCTGTTGTTTTTGTTTTTAATCTGGATGTACCTAAAAAGAACACAGCTGTATATATTTAGCTTGACTGCCATGTTACTTCAAAAATCATTCTGCATCATATTTTACAGTGAAAATACTCCCAATATACAACCAAACATTTTGTCCTCACAGGATGTGCACAACTCCTTTTTACTAAAAAGCCCACAAATTGAGTGCTTTGTCACCTGTCAGGGATTTACAGCATTGATGGAAGTGTCTGAAATCTTAGGTTATTTCTCACAATAGATCATTAGTTCCCAACCTTTTTGGATTGTGACCCCCCAAAAATATTATGTCTAATTGCAATGCCTTATAACATTATAATAAGATCATCCCATAGAGTGTGTTTTATTTGAATCATTTATTGATGCCCAAATGACCTGAAATAGATATTTTGTGCATTTCTCTTATGTATAATGGGAAAAGTGAATGAGAGTGATTTCAGGCAAAGACATGTCAATTTACCTTGTGGTATTACAGGAACATCATGTAAGATGGAGCCTTCTGCTGGCAGGCAGCATTATGCAGTGAAGAGGGAAATACATAGATGTGCCAATCGTAGTTTTATTCTAATCTTAATTTGCGTTACTGGTGTCTCTCCCCCTTCTTTGTTGTGCAGGTCAGTCATCCTCATTGAACAGTTGCTGATCGTCCCTTAGTTCTTTTCAGATCTCACCGTCTGTTTTTCCAGAATTTCTCAGTCACTGTCTTTCTTACAGTTTTTCTTGGCAGCATTTCTCCCATTCTTTTATTAACAACAATCTACTAGATATTCGAGAAGAAAAGTAGGAAAGGTCCTAGTTTCCTCCTTCTGTGTTGAAGATTATCACCCGAATGCACAGTACTGGAATTTGAAGTGAATTTCAGTGTACTGCTGAGACGAGCTACTGTGCGAGTTCTGGTGCATGATAGATGTTGAGCATGCTCCACAGCAGACATATCGGTTAGAGTTACACAACCTCTGTTGACAGAAAAGGTCAAGTCAAGAGCAAACATGACAAACACAGTCAGCTTTTGTATTTTAGTATTGAAGAAATGCAACTCCCAATCAGAGCCCGGCTTCTTGATAACCTGAGCAGCAACTTTTCGACATCTCTCATGTTAGTAGCTTGTTTAGTGTGCATTACCTTTAGCAGTGCTCCGGATGTAAGTAATTTCAGGTTGACTGGCATTTCACTCTGCGGCCGTCCTGCCTGTAGCCTTAGGCAGTGGGGTTGCAGTGGGGAGGGAGCGCCTGCACCAGTCAATTACCAGTTAATAAACAGTGGAAGTTTTCTATTAGTGCTTGTTAGTGCGTGTAAAAGATTGTTGGTATGTGGAATTGGGGGAAGGCACTGTGACTATGGAATTAGAAAAAAAATACAGCCATATTTTCATTCCCGAGGTCTAATATACAGCACCCAGTCCTCTGTACGCACGCCGTTTATGGAGATAATATTTGTTATTTGATTTTCAGAAGGCTATACGGTGCAATATATAGTATTTGCAAACTCATTTTTTCTTTTGAACAGTCCAGAAATGTGTGCTCAGGAGTTTCACTTAATGCAGTTTTTCATAAGTGACTATGGAGCACTCTTTCCAATAAAGAAAATCCATTACATAAGCAAGGTAGAGGCCAAACAATGCAATAGTGGCTGCAGTGTGTCTTGTCATTGATAACATTATGGGTTCCCCAGTGGATATGATGCATGGACCCTTTTTGGGATAGCGGTTGTCACAAATCTGATGTGCGGTAAATCCCCCATATATCTGAGAGCAGATTTCACAGTGCTTACAGAGGAATATTGCTGCAAGGAGAAACAGTGCACCTGAGTAGCCTTGGGAAGTAAAACAACATTAATTGGATTTGGGGAAGTCATCCTCACCAAGGGGACACCGCTCTGACAGTCTGACAGCCAAGAGCATGAATCATTAAAACCATACCCTGTCATATTAGACCACTACCAAAAAACCACCGCCACTTACATTTGTTGACATACAGAGCCAAGAGCTGGAGCTGAATGTGTAACTAAGCAAAAAAAAAAGTTCACCTTAGATGGTCACAATAAATGGTGCCATCCATTGTAAACTACAGGAACAGCTATAATTACACACAGCTCACATTTATCCTCCAGAAAAGCAATAGATGATCCTCTGCTAACCGTCGCCACCTGGAACAAGCATATGGGCCGGCGCCCTCTTGGGGTAATGGGTGGGGCGGACTCTCTGTCGACCATTGGGTCATCGGTAGCCAGCAGCTGGGAGAGCCGCCCTCTCATCACATCAACAAATCTCGCTTTAATTAGCTCACCTGCCCGTTTCCTCCCCGTTTCCTCCCCAAAGTCCTCCCATCAAACCCCCCCCTCAGCCGGCTTACAGGCTCACCTTCCTCTCTCATCCTGCCTCCACACCTGAGAGTAGCCTCGGCCTCTCAACTTCATACCTGCAACCACACACACACTAAGAGGCTGTGCTATAAACATGACTGACAATTGACTTCGAGAAAGCTGGGATCCTATTGATTTTTAAATGGTGTCTCACTGATACTTTATTAGCATTGGGATCACAACTGATACGGTCATCTGAAGACCCGCGTGTCCTTTGTGTCTGTCGATATAATTTGCACATTCACAGGTGGAAATGATCTTGCAGGCTTTGTTGTGATGCTCACCCGGGCTCTCTCTCGCTCTCATTGGGTGTTTAAAGAAGTCCAATAAGTGGACTGCTGGTTTACCGTATCGATCACGGTCACCGTCTGCGCGTTAATGGCAACACGATCCATCCTCGCCCCTTCTCCTCGTACAAAATGTTGCTTCATGTAGCAGTCGTAGAGTTTCATCCCAAATTAAAAAAAATGTGTCTCATGCTAATTATTCCGTGATTGTGTGGATTTAAATAATTATCCTATACAGAAAGAAGTGCTGTTTAAAATGTTTAAGCTTAATAGGATGTCATTAGCAAACAGCTAATTACTTGTACGATATTCCAAAATGAGATTTCCTCTTTATGCCTGCAATCATTTTACAAAAGTAGGCGTCTGAATTTTTTCAAATGGCTGATATCTCATTAAGGAACAAGCCTCTTCATTTACACATCAGCTCTTTATCTGAGTAATCTCAGCGCTCATTCCTGCCTTTGAATACCTTATGAAGCTGTGAGGGGACTGCTCTGATGGAGTGAATAGATCCCACTAGTATTGCCGGGCCGACTTTGAAGAGGGCTAACATACAAAGCAATCTAGGCCCGAGAAGATTGGCCCACGATGCTCGCCGGTCTCAGGCGGCTGATAAAATTCAACCGCCATCGAACGACCAGGACCGCCTGTTATGGCGCTGCGGTCCCTCCGGTTTGCCGCCACTCTCTGTCGTAACCACAAACGGGGCCTCCATATGGACGCCTATTACTGCTGCTGCTTAATTACCTATCAAAAAACATTTCACCGTGCTTGACGGAGGGCTGGCAGGCAGGGAGAGGGAGGGGTGGGAAATAAAAAAAGAGGCAGAGACGGAGGAAAAAGAGTGAGTATAAAAAAAAGAGTAAAAGACGGGGGAAGAGAGATGGGAAAGTGGGACTGAGAGATTGATAGAGAGGACGAGCCATGCATCTGCGTAGTGAATTTGAATGGATGGAGACAGACATGGGGGAAGGGGAGGAGGGGTGAGAGTGGAGGAATAGCCTTGCAGTGCAGATGGGGAGAGCAGTGATCTGGCCAGTATCCTGTTTTTTGTTTTTTTTTCAGTGTTTACAAATGCACGCGACAAGAGAGAAAAGAAGGAGGGTCCAGCCAGGGGAGGCTATAAATTACCTGTGATTGATGCTTGCCGCCGTGTAGGACGACAGTTAAAGACGAGCGGTGCTCATCGCTGACCCTCTTTTCACTCCCTCTGCCCCTTCTCAAACCCACAACTCATTTCCACCACCCCCCCTCCTCTCAACAACGCCGCCACCACCCCCAACAACACACAATTAGCTGTTCCGTCTGTCAGAGGGCCCACCCTCAGCGGTCATACACCAAAATAATAATCATTTCCTACCAGACGGACCGCTGGTTAGAAGAGCAGCTCTCACCACGGGGGGTTTGATGCATCAGTCACAGGCTCTGTGCTCTAAATGTCAACCTCCATCACTCCGTTTCAGGCAAACAAATCTGCTATATGTCTAAGGAATATGGATTTCTTTTCCTTTTTAGTAAGATGTTGGCTCTTTTTATTCATAATAAATAGCCCAGCAGCCGCCTCGGTTCAGACAGCGTGGTTACTAAAAAGAGCTGGATCTCAAAGTAACACCAAAACAAGGCACAAATTTATTATATATTTATATATATATATTTATGTGAAACTGAGAATTGTGTAGAAAAAGCTAAACCTAGGCCAAAACTGTGATGTTTCCCTCAAATATTTACTGAAACATCAAACGTTTTTACTGTTGGGCCATTGATCTTGGCTTTGGTGGTCGAAAGAAATCCAAAAGCTAACACCTGTAGCTGCGTACTTATGGGAACACGGTGGCATAGGGCTGTTGTTTTTCATCATCTTCACCATTGTTTTGGCAATCAGCATATAAAATTGCTATTTTAGATACAGCGTTTTCACAGATTTCTGTCAAAATGAGAGTTTGATGTACAGCGAATGAGACAGAATCTTAAGTAGAGTCCAAGGTTATTTTAGATATCATGTGAAAATGTGCAAACATGTGAGAAAGACGCTTAAATACATGAAAAGAAAATGGTGCCAGCATTTTTAAACACTCTGACTTTCAGTTTATAATGTGGGAGGAAAGCCATTAAGCCGCTAAAAAAAGACAAAGTTCCATAAAATGGCAGAGCTGTGGCGCTTTGTTGTTACCAAGACTTTTAATTTGACATGCATCCTCATGAAAAGTGACCAGCCACTGCCAGGTTTATGGTCGCTTGGAAGGTATTTTTTGAGGCTACATCAAAATAATAATAATAAAAAAATAACTCTGCGGTATTGAGCCATGATACATATTAAATCAATATTCATTTTCTCCACTGTAGCTTGAAGCTGCCCTCCACAATCCTGTTCACTGTGCATTGTTGGGCTTCTCCGCAGCGAGCACCTCCTTACCTCAAGGCTACCTCTGGGTAAGTAATGTGATGCTTACACACACACACCCACTCCAACACTCAATTGAATACCAAACAACTAAAACCAATGACAAAGCAAAGGAACATGTATTTTACAGTTGCAGATAGTCTTAGCTTTTAACACAATTACTGTGACTATTTAAATGCCCTTCCCATGTTCTGCTTTCATTCATAAAAAAAAAAAAGAAATAGAAATGTATCTCAAGCCTGAGAATGGGACATGCACCATTTTCCCCCCCGTAAAATGTCACCAGGAAACTGTGAATTAATACAAAAGAAAAGGCCAGTAAGTAACTGCTGCCGAGTGTTTTATGATGAGTGGGGCAAATTGCTCCGCCAGACTATCACATCACAATCCCCCAGACTAGTGGGAGTTTAGCCGGATCTACAAAGAGGGGTGAATTCAGGGAGAAAAATGATGCAAAGAATCTGCTATTAATCTTTAAGTCTCAATTTTTTTGCTCCCGCTTCGTTTTGGAGAAGGTGGGCAATTTATCAGGTAATCCTCTTTCGACCTAAAAGGTGGCTAAATCAAGTGTGGGCCCTCCAAGACACCGAGTGCGGCTCACTGTCGACTTAATTGCTTGTGCGATGCGGCTCTGAAAAGAACTGGATGCTCACTCAGATGGGGAAAAGAAGATATGGTGTAGTAGGCCTTCCACGCCATTCGGAGGAGTGAAGGTGGCTCGTTCCGCGGGTCGGGTGGAGGAAGTGCTCAGTGAAGTCGGTGAACGCCACGCTGAAGTGTTGCATTAAGCACCCACATTCACTCACGCACAATAAACCATTAAGAACTGCCTCGGCAGTTTTCCGTACTGATGAAGTTCATGCATTTTTAAAGTACAGCAGCCAGACACGCGGCAGAGAGTTGAGCATTATTAAAAAAGTCAAGCTTTTGAACGTTTGCCTGCCTTTGTGTTTAACACCAAGTCCTTTCAATTAACAGGCCTAACAGTCATTTCACAGTATGTAAAGTGTGTTTCCATCCAAGTCTGGTCACTGTCTTACTTATTTTTGCTTGTTCCAGGAAAAGTCAAATCTCAAGAGAGTCGTGTTCGAGTTCAAATCCAAGACCACATTTTTCTGACATGCCCGACTTGAGTCCAGGGCACTAAATTTTAAGAAATATTTGTTGCCTCTGAGTTTGGATCCGAATCGTAGAAAAGTTGCTGGAGGTTTACCGAGTTGGAGCAGTGCTCAGTAAACACTGAAAATGCACCTCTTGATTGAATCATAATTGCATTTTGTATTTGGAGGCAGTCACATTTGATATTCTGAATAAATGTTGGTACACTTACTGCATTTCAATAACTCCAAGCTGCCTGCCTCCATAGAGCCAAGGACTGCGGATCGCTTATGGTAGATGCTATCTATCTATCCATCTATCTCATATGACTGGGTCTTTCACCTAAGAGTCTACATTTTCAGCACACATCTCTGTTACGAGTAAAATTAAAATCTAAAGAGGGAATTTACTTTCTGCTTACTCAGAAAAAAGCAACAACCTTGGAAATGGCACAGGCTGCTCCTGGAGTACTAAGCAGATCTGACCTTCCTCCAGCTGCAGTGAATTTTCTACATACTGTACAGTTCGACGTGTCATCAAAGCAAAAACAAACCAGTATCCACAAAAAAAAAAATAAAAGCGAAGGCCTGCGGATCCAGCAATGATAATTAGTGGCTGAGTGTTCCCGCCTCCAGTCGGTTCTACCTCCCTGGCAGGCTTGTCAAATAAGAGATGACAGTAATCATGTTAAAGTGAGATGGGCTATGGGGATTTCTGTGTGCTTTGATCACAGTAATGACATTGTGTCTAATCAGCCTGATACCCCAGTGTTTCCCTGTTTGCCTTCACCTTCCTCGTCCCACTTTCCCCCAACACCCTCCTGCCGTCACGTCTCTCTTCTTCGCGAGGAAGTTAGAATTCGTAGCAAGCGACGGGAGACTTCAGAGTGCATCAACAATCTGGTGACCCGCGGTTTTGGCTCCTTTAACGCGGCGAATACAATTGAGCAGAGTGTGCGCTATCATGACCACTTCTCCCACGCTTCCTCACCGCGTCCAGAGCCAATCTAATTAATGCTGGCAGAGCGTTTACTGTTTGGGAAGTTTGTGCTTCTCCCGAGCTGAGAGGAGGAATCTGGCCAGGGCATGACTCCAGATATCTATTTTTCTGAATAAGTAGTGATGACTTTGTCAGGATATTGGGTGAGAAAGAAAAAAAAAGGGAGTTTCAGATAGACACGTGAATGTATGAATTGTGGAGGAGTCTGGGCGACGGGGGAGGGGGTTTGCCTCTGGCTCTGGTTACACAGAGTCACTTGAAGCTGTTTTTTTTCGGGCTCCTCGCTGCGAGATAAGTCCTCCCTATCTTTTTTTCACCCTGTGCAACAGACCATTATTTGTTCTGGCTCATTCTCAAGAGCCCACAGGATCGCTCCTGTCCAGATTCTGCACGCTGATACAAATCAAACAAATGATTGCATGCAAATAAGGGTGAGTGTGGAGGAGAAGAGCTAAAGACTATATTTAGCTCATGTCACATTCGCACGATGTGATTCATACGGAGAATAAATCTTCGCCCGTCGAGCAGCAGCAAGCGGCCGTGCTTCATGTCCAAGGAAGGACATTGTGTTTTGTCTGGACAGCAACCTAGGCCCCACACAGGAGTAATGAATGAAATCATATTGAAACCCACAGCGACACTTTAATTGTTTTGGAACGGGAGCAGTGCCACCTTAATTGGAATCGCATCAGGGATAGGTTGGAGGGCTCTTGTTGTCTTTCGTTTTCTCAACATTGGCACTGGCAGGCTCACAAACAAAAGCCAATGTAAACGTGGCACATAGGAAATCAAGACGCCCGGCCTGCAGGGTGGGATTGGCCTTAGGAAGCTTGATGCGATTGGCAAACCTTCTCTTTTGATAAGATCTAAGGTTTTCTTCTAGTTTGTTAAGGAGCTTTTTTTCCCCCACAACTCTCTTCAGAAAGAGACATACATCTACAGGTGCTGAATGAAGGAAATCAAGCCACTGAAAGCTCCCAGATTTCAAAGGCTGTGCTTGCATGTCTGCTTTTACTTCTTCTCTTGTGCCAAGAACGGCATATTCATGCGTTTCAACGCGACCTTGGACGTGCTCGCATCAGTTTAACATCAGTTTCATAGCATTTCATGAACTGACTCCAGCAGCAGATCAGTCATTTGATCTTGTAAACTTGTTAAAAAAAAAAGCCCCTCATTGTCAAGCGAGTGAGAGTCTTTCAGAAACTCACGAGAGCCTCTCTGTTATTCGCTGATGAAAAGATCGCGGAGTTTTAACAATTGTTTGATGTTCTAGAGATGACATTGTGAATCCATTACATAATGTGTTTAAAATTCTAAGTGATATTAAAAAAAAAAAAAGTGAGGGAGGACTACAAACGACAAGGTCTGAAAGGATAATTGATTTGAACTTTTTTTAAAATCTAAATTGCTGACAGGTAGAGAATGGTCAACCAAAGGCACATTATCCTCTGGCCTCCATAATTTGATTAAGATAGTGAACACATTGCATGCATGTGGGGAGGGGTGGAGGGGTAGCACTGTTCTCCTCTCTGCTCTCCTCATCCATTTTTTCGGTTTCAGCAGAATAGTTTATTACCCGTGGCATTATGATTCAGTCCATCAGTACAGCTTAACATGGGGTCTCGACCTTTTTCCAACCGGGTTTTTTTTTCGCCCTACAGGTGGCTGGAGGAGGAGAAGGTTCTCAGTGGCAGATAGAGATATTTTCCCTCAACAGGCCCGTGCCGAGGGCTGTGAAGAGCCTGCAGGTCGGCTCCGCGGTCCGATGTCTGGAATATGTGTCAGAACCTTCCCCGACTGAGGAAGCCGAGGCTGGAGTTCACAGGGCGCCCTCGGGGATCGGCGCCAACATTTGTGTTGGATTAGACGACGGGCGGTGAGAGACCGATTCCACAGAAAGCAACATGAGAGAAAAAGAGAAACAAGCTTTTGTGGTTAAATAGCGCGAGGGAAAATTTTAAAATTCAATTTATTGGAGATCAGATTTATTGCAAAAGAAGAAGCACAAATATAAAGAGGACAGAAACGCTCCGCAGTGTACACCGCTGTTGTAAAATAATATCCTGCATTATGCTTCGTTACGGCCCGCCTGAGATTTCTAGCTGTATAGATTTGTTTGTCAATATTTCATCAAAGCAGGAAATCAGAGTTGATACCTCGACACGGCATCAATACCGCCACTGCTGCTAAGATCAGTTTCATTTTCAGATCCAATAAACCTTCTGATCCCCGCTGTGTGTAACAGGGGATGGGTTTAATCTCACTCTCCTGTCGTAGTAACAGTGAACAGACGTAGCCATTATGTCACCGCTTTTCTTTCTAATTTTCATTTACAGCAGCATTTAGTCATTTGTATAAGGATTTATTGTAAATCATGTGTCAGCAGTTTTTTTTATGCTGAGTCATTCTCTTTCAGTGCAAGTGTCTATCCAGGGAAAAAGAGAAAAACATACAGTGAAATAAAAAAAAACAATTTCAGCATTTTAGCACACTTGAAAGACTGTCAGCTCCAATGCTGCTTAACATTTTCTTCTCGAGCAGGGGGAAACAAACTGCCACGTACATTTGTCATTCTGAAGAAGACAATAAGATGCAGCAAAGTTCAGATGGCACTGCAAACATGAGAAAGACAGAGTGGCTGCACACACACAATGCTTTGCTCCAAAGTGCACAGTTAAATCAAACTGCATGAAAACGAGGCACTCTGTCATTTTAAATGACACTCATTTATCATGTCAGCTTGTGCTGCTTTTGTTCTTGCAGCATTCTGGTCTACGGCAGCGTGGACACTGCAGCACAATGCCTATTGACCCTCCATAACCCAGAGGGCTGCCCTGTGCTGTGCCTGAGGCACTCCTCCCGCTTCCTGTTTGCAGGCCTGCGGAACGGGACCATGATGGTTTATGGACGCGGCAACAACGGTAAGATGCCTCCGAGCTTGCTTTGTTTTCAGACTGATGGCTGTGGTTTTGTGTGTGTGATGCTCTCACCTGTTGCCATTCACTGTGTGTGGTCTGTTGGGGGAATAAGACTGTGCAGCGGTAGTTTTTTAAACCATGTAAGATGTGAAATATAATTAAAAATTAAGCCCAAACTAATTTAAACTAAATGCAAAACATATTTGTAAAGACACAGATATTTAAATTGACATTCTCATTTACTAAATACTCTTTTTTATGTCTTGTATCAGTAAATGAGGCATGTCAGTGTTATTGTGTGTTGATTTTAGCGTTAACTATTCGTGTTAGTTTCCCCCAATGCTATACAAACACAATTAGACAAACAGGGTGTATTTATTTCACAATAAAGTTCATTTGTAATACTTTTGTTTGTTATGAGGTTATCTGACATATCTGACTTTTGCTTTTGCAGATAGGTAGCTGCATGTGTCAGCCACAGTTGTTTCTTAATGAGATGTGACGGGGAAATGGACTGAAAAGTTTTATTGTTGAATTTCTAATGGGGGCTGTTAATCAACAATTTTTTTCCTTCCTTCAGTGAAAGAATTAGTACAAATCAGTTACTCCTTTCATGCATTATAAATGTATAAAACAGCTTTGTAGCGAGCGTCTATTGTGTTAAAAATCTAAATTGTTTTCTGTTCGTGTGACCTACAAATATTAGTGTTGCGTGCCATGTGGGATAAGGGTTTTAGTAAATCCATCTTGAGAATGAGTGTATTTGTACAATTATATTAATCTGTTTAATCCTGGACTGCCTTTCAAAAGACTGCCTTTCGAATCACTTTCCCTTTGTGCTACTGATTTTTCACACCCACTGTAAGTATGAAAATAACACCTCACCATGCGGTCGTTGGTGTGCCCTGCCAAGTCAGGCGTTGCACAAGGCCAAGGGGGGGCTTAACACCACCTCAGCGGTGGTTTGCAGTCTTCACAGCCAGCGGGAATACAATAGCTCTATCACCAGGTTCTTCTTACCTGGCCACAGTATGTCAGTGTGCCTGCCTTCCTCCTGTGCCCCCCTCTCCTCCCAAGCAGAAAGAATGATTAATTACACCAAGCTGCCGCATGCCGATTAAATATTACTATTCATGCTTTGTATATATATGAAAAAAAAAAAAAAGACAGGAGAAAAGCTCCAGAGGACGTCTGGGAATGTTTGTGGATTCGGCACATCTGTTAAAGATTTATGCCCTTGACTAGCATGCTACTGTCTCAGAAACAAGTCTGCAACAGCCAGGAAATGCCAAGGCTCCTCGTATCAAAAGGCGTGTGAATGCACACGACGCACGCTTAGTGAATAAAGAGGTCGAGCTCTCCTCACGAGACGCGCGCATCAGACATCGTGCCGACGCGCAGTGAAAATATTTCGCGAGACGGGGTAAGTTTGCTTTGGTGCGACAGCCAACCCCCCTCCCAGTGTGTTAAAGAGGGAGAAGCTTTAGCGCAGGAAGGGGCCGGAGGGACATTTACAAGAGTGAATTTTGAAAAGGTGGGGAAATGACCTTTATTACATGCCAAGCAATTAACCTGTGGAAGTCAGAAGGCATTGTAAAGCTATTCCGCAATGAAAGGCAGAAATAAACAACTCAAAATGTTAATTAAATGGCTGGGTGCACTTCCTTCTCTAATTTTGCTTCATTAACGCACTGCAAAGGAAATGCTTATGTAATTCACTTTATAATGTGATTCTGTGCTAGCTGCAATGGGTGCACCATGATTAAAGCTCAAAGAACAAAAAAAAAAAACATAAAGAAAGGTCTGCTTCATTTTTACAGTGATGAAGCGAAAAAAAGAGACAGTGACAGAGAAAGAGAGAGAAAAGAAGTAACGATGAACAAGTTGGATTACCACCTACCAGCACGTGGGTGGCGAAGGGCGCGAACCCCGCGTCGTGCTGCGATGTTGAATGGAGGTCCGAGTTTCTCCGGCCGTCCTGTAGTCGTTCATATTCGCTCACACGGCTGTTTTTTTTCATTAGCGTGGAAGAAAATGAGCCTCCACTGTGAGCCCTCTCTACTCACGCTCCAGTAATTGCTCTGCAACGTTAAATAGCTTTAAGAGCATTTTTAAAGTAAACACCAAGTTAACTTGCTGCGGTACAAGTGGGAAGAATTGAATTTAATTGCCTGGCTCGATATGACAGTGTTGAAACAAAAGCGAGGCACGTGTTAAGACTTTATTAATGTAATTGCGGGCTAGCTGCGATAATAGCCGGTGATTTTAAGGGTTTCTTACATTTACATCCTTGAGATATCTTGGTGGTAGTTCTGAGTAGTGCATTTTTTTCTCACTCTTTTCTTCACTTTTTTTCTCAGATGACCTGTGGGACCCCGACTCCTGCAGATGTGTAAGCCTGGGCTCAGAACCAGTGCGGACTCTGCTGGTGTTCGATGACTCAGTGTGGGCAAGCTGCGGGAACTCTGTCACGGTCACGGACATCTCCAGCCTCTCCACTCAGGTATGTAACTAAAGCAGCGCCGGGCACATCATGTCGCAGTTTACCTCGAAATAAAATAAAGTCAACAAACAACCTTTTTTTTCAGCACAGAAAAACTGCCTCCATCCCAGCAAACGCTCAAGATCGTGCATTATTTATCTGGATATTCCTCCTTAAAGGGGATAAATATAGACCAAATGAGCAGAACTTCAAGAGCACTAAGAGTTTTCACACAGTCGATAAAAAGGGAAACTGTCGCTTCATCAGTTTAAGAATGCGTCAAAACTTGAGTCATTTCCATAAATATAGACTTACTGGATTATTGTTATATTATATATTATTATTATTTGAATATGTGGCCAACAGTTTTTAGCATCCTTGTCTTGAAGGCTCATATTTCATGTGTGTATAAATACATTTTTATTAATGTAGTCGTCATAACTAACATTGTTATACATTTCTTTTGTTTTTTTGTTGTTTTTACACTTTTCTGTGTCTGTGTTGAATTTTGGGACTCCTGCATTGTGTTCAGTTTCCGTTTGTGTATATAGTCATTTTAAAAAACGTAAAGAATTAGAAAAAAAAGATTTATTTTGCGTGATATAACTGGAACTGGATGTGGATAATTCAGGTGGCCATGCTGGTTGTGTGGCAGGCAGTGCAAAAGTATTAGATCCATCCCATTTTCTGCCACATATCTGGAGGTAGGGTTGCGGGCGGCAGCAGACGAAGCGAAGTAGACCAGATGTGCATCTTCTCAGCAACTTTCTAGCTTATCCTGTGAGATCTGAAGGTGTTCGAAAACCAGACGAGATACACAATCTCTCACACGTGTTCTGGATCTACCCTGGGGTCTCATACAAGCTCTCTTTTGGAAAACCTCCAAAGAAAGACTCCCAGGAGCCTTTCTGATCCCCCCGATCAGATTACAGCACTGCTTAAATACGTTTTGTTAGTTGTTACAGAGAAAAAAGTATTATAGCTTCTATTTATTTGTGTTGTATTTAAATTCTTAAAGCAATTTAGCAATATAAAAAAAGATATATAATATTTTTCAATATAAAAACTCTTGGTTGGTCTGACCAGTTATAGAATGAGCTTCAAGGAAATTCATTATCTTTCTTTTATTCCTACTTGCAAGGTCAACTCCGCCCACCACCTTGGATGATAAATATTCTCAGTTTTTACTAAAACATGATTTGGGGGACTAAATGAGACGGATTAGAGACGAGGTGTTTTTTTATTTATTTGATTTGTTGTTTCTTTTTTTTTTTTTTGCAACATTTGAGGAAAATTTCATCTCCTTTCATTTTCTGAAAAGATTTATTCACACAGCCCCAGAGAGCCAGCATTTTAATCTGTGATGTCATCGAGATTTACTGCCCGGTGCTGCTGCAACGGACAGCGGATCAAACCGTTTGTAGAATCACACGTTTGCTGGAGCTCTGGCACGCACTTGAGCTTCATTTAGCCGGCGCACTCTGAGTTATGGTAAGAGAACGCGCACCATTATCTCCAGAAAATCATCCCGGGTGTTGTCTCTGTCATGCTCTCTGTTTTTGTGCAGTCATTCTCCAAGGTGTTCATCTGCATGGTGTGTCATTAGAGGTGTGCGAGGCAGGAGGGGGTGGCATGGGGGGACCTCTCCGGCGGTGGTATACAATAATGAATGACAGAAAACAAACTCTTCTGGGGAATGTTAATATGGTATTCAGATGCTGAACTGCAAACCATTACCACTTACTTATAGCTCCTGGATGTGAGTGTGCGTAGCTGTGTTAATAGGTAAAAGGTTGTGTGTTGCAAAGCCTGCATGTGCACTAGGCAAGCCTTCCCTGGATGAATAAAATCTGATAACATTTTAAAAAAAATATGCAGAATTTGAACAAGCAAACAGACTGTAACGCTAGCAATGAATGCACGTCTCATTGCGCGTATTATATATATTTGTTTTTCATTTTCAATGTAAATGAGCTACATTTCCTGATTAAAAAAAAAGAGGAAAGCAGCACATATACAACCGTTATTTATCCACTTTTCTTTTTGCAGTTGCAGGTGTTTTGTTAGACTTCATGCCAAATATATAAAAGCTGCAAATGAACAACATGCAGCCAAGTAGCCAAAAAAAACTTTAATTACGTGAAGTGCAAAGTTAATATGTACATGTATTTACATTTTCACTTTTACAAGCTGCACCAAATTAGAAGAAGCAGCCGACAGATCTGGACGATCGATACAGAGACAGCTGCTCAGTGAGTCGGCCTCCACATACTCATAATCGGGAGCGAGCTGAGCGAAGGACGTCTCCTTTTATTCCTTCACCTCTTTTCCCTAGCCCCGGCCCCCCCGAGACACGAGCTTAATCAGCTGAATGGCCACGCATCGGAGGCACAGTTCTGGTTCACTGTATCTCCCACAGAGCTCGACGGGTCAGCTCTGGTTACTTCTTTGCTAACCTTGTCTCTCTCGCTAATGTGCACTCCAGAGGGCTGACTTCACAGGGGCTGCGGTGCATATCCGGGATCTGGGGGAGCGGCGTCGGGCACCTGTGGCAAGAGATATGACTCAGGGCGAGGCTGGGGGGGTCACGGGCTCGTATTCACTTAGCTTCTCTCCATTGTTTCCCCCCACGAATGTTCTCCACTTTGACAGATTTGCTCCACTTTGAATCATTTATCCAGGATTTTTCTGGACACCGGGGGCCTTGGTCTCCTTTTGCAGATTCTTGCACCGGACTGCTTTATTTAGTCCCCTTGAATCGTCACGGTCTACACTTTGATGACAGATTTATTTAAATATAGCTCTCCAGTCTGTTTTTGGGTAAACATGGCTGCGTACTTACCGCGGGGTTAAAAATCGCCTCCAACAGAAACCCAAAGGATCATCACCATTTCAAAAAAATTTGTGCGTACCCTCGGCTTTCTTGTGTTCGATTATGTACACTCCAACCCGGCGGGGATACATAAAAATTATAGTGCTGACAAAAGCTGGGCGACAGAATGGCTGCGAGGAAAGAAAGAGACAAATGCAGCTGAAGGACTGTGAGGATTTGGAGGCTGCTTCGTCATTTTAAAGATGCAGAAATCTTTAAAAAAGGCTGACAAAGACGCAGAACGGCCGCTTTGACAGGTTCAACCACCAAATGTTACCACAGATGATGAAACAAAGGAAATAAGTCGGAAATGACACACAAATCTAATATTTACGATGTTCACCATCTTAGTTAAGCATGGCAGTGTGGTAGCATTTGATAACTGGCACTAAAAACAAAGTGCTGTTAAGCCTAGTTTTTAACCAGATGATGGATCTAAATGAAAAGGTAAATTAAAAATAGTGAAGATACAGCTTCAGTTCCTTTTGTTGGTCCCCCTGATGTGGCCACAGATGTTTTACAGATATATGATGCTGTAAGTCAGTCCCGGTGGACGACCGAGGAACTGCACCTCCCAAAACCCAAAAAGCACCAATTTGTAGTCATTTTCTCCCTTGTTTGTTTTCACTTACAATTATTAGCGGCATGCTCTGAGTAAACTGTGTGCCGATAATGTCTTCATGCAAGATGATACCACTTTTTGACAAAATAATAATAATAATTTTAAAAAATGAAGTTTAAGATAATTTGTTCCTAACAGAAATTTTAAAAAAGCAGGTACGTACATCAGTAAAATTGCTAAATTATAAACCATTTTTACATTCCCATCAGTGCAACAATGGGAGTTTTGGTAGCAGCAGAAATTATGGCACACAAAGGAAATCTCTAACAACTTAATGGGGGAGAAAATGAGGAACACAACAACCAATCAAATTACATTTCAGAGACAGTCATACAGTAGGTTTGTTTGCTTGCCTGATTTTTACTCTGGTGTGAATTTGCTCCAACATTTGTGTCATGATTACAGACACCTCTCGGCTCGTCTGTGTGAGGGCCAATCTGTGCGTTATCTCTAACTTACCCGAGTCGCTCCCATGCAGCCGAACGAACGGACACACCGGCTCTGATCAATACCGACTGGCAGGCCTTGTTCCTTCCTCGTCCCATTACTATTTCTCTTCCCGCTCGCTTTCCCCCATCACTCACACGTCCGCTCGAGTCCCTCGGCCGCGGCTCAGAGGGGAGATGTGGACTTAGCGCTCAGCACAGGACCGAGACACCTTGTCACCTGGCGTAATGAAGGACTAATGAGCTGTTCAGACCGGCTGTAGCGTCCGTGGCTTTGGCTCTGCTGTTATTCCCCGCTGCCGGCGGAGCACTATAGGAGGGATGTTGCTGTTAGTGTGACACTGCTGAGTTGAGTGGAAAGGGCACATTACTTCTGTCAAGCTTCACTGACCACCTCATCTCTGTAAGCAACGCTGGATTCAGCAGACTAATGCCAGGTTGTTGGTTGGGGGCAGGAGTTGTGGCTTGTGCTTATCGTGCATTTGACACAGGGCTACGGGCATGCATCACGCCTGGTCTATATACGTGATAAAATATTTGCAGAATTCTATTTTGCAACTTGACTTTAAATGCAAATTGATATGTTTATGTAAAAGAGTTTTCAGCACTTTTTGAGGTCCCTGTTTATACCAGTCCAGCACTATTGTATACATTTAGTTCGCCAGGATGCCTTCCAGGTGGTTTCGAACATATGGCAAGCAAGATGGCATCCAACAATTACAGCATGTCAGCCATTGATTAGCTGGAAGTCCCTTTTTAGAGCCACCGCGCTTGATAATGATTAATGCGATAATCACATACAGTGGGACTGTGTGTTTCTTTTTTTTTCTATACAAACTCGTCAACTCATTTGAACTGCAACGGGTTATTGAAGGTGAAACTTGCCTTTTTATTACGGGTATCTAATTTTTGATGGCTGCACGGAAAAAACAGAGAGAGAGATGTGCTGCGCCTCCTTTCCCAGGCGGAGCAGGCACCCACTGCCGAGGAGTCAATTAAAAGAGGAAACACATCAAAGTCTTCCCTCCTTTTCCCTAATTTCAAACAAAGGAGGACCCACTGGCAAGGGCACATAAACAGGTGGTAATCCCTGTCCGCCGGTGCACTTGGGTTGGGTGGGGGAATGGGGGAGTGTGTGTGGGGGGGGTTACACTCCATCTTCACTCACTCGCTCTCACTGACTAATTGCCCGGCCTCGTGCAACTCATGCACCGACAGTGATATGAGTTCCAAGATGACGCCCAAACCAGCCCTTGTCACGCCTTGGACTGCAGGGGCTGCATGTGTTGCCACGATAAGGCTCATTGCATTTATTTCAAGCTGCTCATTAAGACCGTGTGCCTGAAACTCTTTTTTTTTTTCCATTGTGCTCTTAAAAAGATGGAAGCCAGGGGAATGATGCAAAAATATGCCCCGTGTGTCAGGGACTCTGTAAATTACAAAATTAGGTGGCTCAGTTGGACTTTATTTACAGGAAAGCAGATGAACAGCAAGAGCGAAATGTAATATTCAGCAGGCTCGTGCTTCTGCTGTCATCGCGTCACGATATAATCACATCAGGTATCTCGTTTTGATGCACATGAGCACTCGAGTAAATCTGTTTTGAAAAGACTGTCACAGTATTTGGCATTACCCATTAATGATGCAGCCAGGACATGATTTTTTTTTTTTTTAAGTCAAGCTGTAACGTTCCTTCTCCTCATCCAACCTTCTTCGTCTTGCGTTCATATTCCTTTTGTTTGTGGAATCTATAGCTTTGAAAAATAACCACATGGATGTTTAATGAATGAAGAAGAAGGGTAAAATAGTTATGATGTTTCTAGACTTCTAATAGAGTGGTAAGCTGTGATGAAAAAGCTGAACACTCTTTTTGAAAGGAAGGCTACAGTCCACATATTAAATGAAGAAAGACCTAAAGAGATTCCAGAGAGAGCTAACCTTTCAGTTTTAGAAATGCTTATTTTCCATCATGGTAAAAAAAAAAAAACCCAAAGTGGTTGTATTTTCTTTTTTCCCCTTTTCAAGCTTATGCGTGATATTGTTTCTGTTGCAGATGTTTGAAGTTCATCCGGACCCGATGGTCAGCGTCGCGCACATGGCGTGTGCCGGCGGAGGGGTGTGGATGGCGTTCTCCGAGGGCTCCTCCATCCGTCTTTTCCACACCGAAACGCTGGAGCTTCTGCAGGAAATCAACATCTCGACGCGCTCCACGCTGCTGAACACCGGTACGTGTGCATGACACTCAGTCTTGACCTCCATATATGCAGGTTGACCTCTTCCCTTCGGTGCAGCTGACGCACATATTTTGTGTGGATTTTTTTCTTTTCTTTCTTTTATAAACCGGATTGGTTGCGTTTTTGTCGTCTTTATTATCAAAGAGCAATGTTAAGGTACCGCTTTAACACGGATGATACTCTCCTCCCCGCGATGGTATTCTTGTCTTGTCCGAGTTGCTCCCTGGGTCCTGCACTCTCGGGACTGACCTGAATAAGTATCCATCTCAGGCCCTCGCAAAGCCATAATAGAGCCGTGGGTTGAGAGACAGGGATTAATAAAAAAGAAATAGTCATTGAGGAGCAGTAAAATGGCAGCCTTAAAGATTTTCATACTAAAGGTTCCCATGGAAACACTCTTGTCTTTCTTTAAATGTCCTTGTTTCTGTGGTAACATCCCCATTTTACCTCTTTTTCTCGACACGTACCTCCCCACTTTTACTCCCTTTTGAGTTTGTATTTCCCCTTTCTTTTCGTCCCACTTTTCCACTCTCACTCTCCGTCTCATCTCATCCACGCGGCTTTAAAATCCCCCGTTTCACTTCTCACTGCAGTCCGTTTAGGATGCCACAGATAGCCCATTAGTTCCTGTGTGCCTTCTTCCATGATGGATGAAATATTTATCAGCCAGAGTGGCTGGTTTTCCTTTTTTTTTTTGAGGGAAGAAGTACGGTAAACAAATTAGATAGCAATGGAGCATACCTAAAAACTGACAAACGGTGACAACTACAGTACTGTGACTCAGTGTACGCCTGTCTCAAACATAGCCGAGGCACACGGGTCATCCGCCATTCAGCAAACGTGATGGTTTCGAGCTTTTTGGAGTGATATAAATGCATCTGGATTTTGGAAAATGTTGTCCTTCACTGAGTCACTACAGACTGTGATTGATGTATTTAGAGCAATACTCAAAGCTGTGGTAGCACTTCGTCTCATCGGGAAAGAAAAAGGTTCTCTCCTGTGAGTTTAGTGAAGAAAGAAAGAAAGAAAGAGCGAGTAAAAAAAATAATAAGAAGAACACAAATGTGTTTCAGACACTCAACTTTTCTTTTAGATCAAAGTTCTTTTTTTTTTTTGCTTTTGGTTCGAGAAGAGACTTTAAGGAGAACAGACTCTTACGGCCCTGGTATCTGGAGAAAACCGGTGACCCAGAGGTCATTTTCACCCAGCGCCAGTGCCTCCCCTTGAAATATGCAGAAGACTTGAGAAAGGGTGGCTGCCTCGAGGCTCGGCCCTGGGGGAAGTTACAGGGTGAAAAGAAGAAGAGTTGCTCGGCTCATGTCTTCGGGGTCCACAAAAGGAAGAGGATCTTTGACTTAAGTTGTGATTTGTTGAGCTCGCAAGAGAAAAGAGGATCCCCCCGACAACCACAGATACCGCACATGAAATACTGATAGTTTCCCTCCATCAATGGGTCTCTGCTCCCCGAGGTTTCTCCTTGACTTATGCTAGGACATGCAGTAATGATATACCCCCTAATCCTTTCCCCTTAATGTGATTTATACTCAACAGGGAATTCCAGTTGCAGTAAACAACAGAGAAGTTTCTGAGGCAGAGGAAACTGCTGATCTCTCCTCTACTAATGCCTTTAATAGTTCTATCCTTAGGGTGAAAAAATAATATTCCAAAATAAAGTCCTCAGTGACATATCACAGGGTAACATTTATCTTCGGAGACATCTTCTTTTTTAAGGCAAATACCGGCTCCCGCGATAAACCCACTACACACTGCGGAGTGTGTGCATTGCTGCAGAAATTGGAGGTGCCAGATCGCTTGAGGTTAAGCTATACCTCCCTAATCTCAAGTGCCTTTGTCATTATCCCTCTTTATCACTGCTCCTAAAGACAATGCCTGGCACCCACGTCTTCCGACTAACTTCAGAGTTCATGGTAACCCGAGAGTGGGTGTTCATGAGTATCACTCTCTCACTTCAGGTCTCTAACCAAAGTACAAATAGTCTCTGAGGCGGTGTGAGCAGGTGGCAGACAGTTTCGAGATAAAGGCTGGTTTGGTTTTTTTTTCCTGGCACCCAATTCGCTGCTGTGACCCTCCGAGGTCTCCACCTTGAGGCCTCTGCTCTGCCTCCACTTCCTCCTTTTTAACGCGCCGGCTTCGGCTTCCTGCTGAGATGATTCATCTCTGCGCGGCGAAATGAACGAATTAATGACACCGTTGAGCCACTCATGCAAATCGTCATAATCTGAGCATGGCACAAAACAAACATATAAATACAGCTACACATGTAAATGAGCGTTTTCTTAGTTGCGATCACACGAGCGCTGGTGTAATTCAATTACAGTTGCCATGGATATTATGGTAAATGGTTCTATAGATAACTAGGCCACAATTGGAGCCAAGAGCCGAAGGACCCCAGAAGGAGCGCAAAAAATAAATCCACAACAAGCAACGTTTTTCACCCCTTTGTTAAGTGAAAACAAAGGATGTGCATGTATAATAAGAGTGCGCAATTATCCTTTCCCCGGCACTAATGCGGTGCCACAAAAACAAGTCTGAATGGAAAACTTCGCCACAGAAAAATGCACGTTGATTCTTGCATCATCGCCAAGCGCCATCACGGGAGGTAAAAAGTTAACTTCACCCAAAGACAAACTGCTGAAGCTCAACCCAGTGATCAGCAACACACACTGCCCTGAATAACTTTGTTTGTGACATTAACAGAGGACCACAATAAGCACCAGAACAAACCTGCCACATCTCATCAGGTCCGATTATCCACAGAGAGCAATAAACAATCACCCGACCAGCGAATGCAACGTCGTCTACACCTGCGCGTTCTTCACACCAGCAGGTCAACCGCGTACAGTAATTTTATGCAAACAGAGATATGTTGATATGATTATGTAAATATGTGAGTTCAAATTCACAGCTGTCTACTTTATTAAAAATAAGTCAGTGTTAAAGTTCAGACAGCAGTACAGCGCTTTGCTTGGAAGATGAGTCACAGATTGATGCTGTGAAAGTAAGACGGGTCGGAGGCTCTGCAATCATGGCTGACCTTTAAACTGGAGATGTTGAATGTTATTGGCGCTGGTGACGAGTTTCTTTTAGATTTCATTTTGAAATCTTACTCATAACTTACAAGGCTTTACATGGCCAGGCGCCCAAGTACATCAGTGAACTTTTAACCCCCCCACTGCCCAAAAAGACCTCTCAGATGTGCAGGGTCAGGCCTGCCAGCTGTTTCAGAGTCCAGGCTGAGGTCAAAGGGCGATCGATGCGTTTTCTCCACTGGAAGCTCAACTCTGGAGAAGTCTTTTAGTTGGCATTCGATCAGCCGACACTGCCTCGGCTTTTAAATCATCTTTAAAGACACATTTTGGACTCTAGCTGTTTTATTTGTTTACATGATACAAATGTGTTGTGTTTATTTTCAGTTCAGTAGTTTTATTTGGTCCAATTTTGGACCAAATGAACTTTTTTCATACACTATTTTAATGCTGCACTTATATTAAGTTGTTTTTGTAGTTTCTCTTATTTTGTATGTTGTTAATGGAAAGCACCTTTGTGCTCCCAGTTTGAAAAGCACTGTACAAATAAATGTATTATTTTTATTGACAGTGCAAGTCTTTCTACATCGATCTATATGGTAAACTTTCTAAATATTTAATTTCAAGGCATATTTCAAGTTTTTTCTGGATCCATTTCAAGTCTCAGTATCTATTATCAGAACTTACCTCAGGAGATACTGTTATAATATCAAATACAATTATTTGGATTATTTTATGTACCGTATATAAAATCATTTCTCTCTGTTATGTCTTCCATTGAAAATATCTGAGTGTTCTTGTGTTTTTTATTATTGTAATGTCCTGTCTAAACTACTGAAAGACTGAGTGGACCCTCAGTTATCAGCTGCTGTGGATGATTAAAACTGTTTTCAGGTTGAAGTGTTTTTAGCGTTTGCTCAGGACACTAAACTCTGGAAAGTGAGGCTGCATGTCGCTCTGCCTTGGAGTAACAGTTGCAACAAACAGACGTGAACACGCCCACACAGGCCTGAGAAAAGGTCTGAACTAATCAACCAGAGCGATTGAAAGCACCTGTGTGGGTGTCTCACTGGTTTGAAGGTAACATGGTGTCTGTATTTAGACTTCAGGATCTCTGTCATTTAACCAATAAAGGAGAACTTCCCTGCATGTCACCTTCAGTTTAGGAGGTGAAAACTCTGAAATGCGACATTTCAAAACCACTCCGATCCTGAAGAGAAATGCATCACACTTTCACAGTCTTGTTTCCTGCCTCAGATTCAGGATTCAGGTTTATTTGTCACATATAATCATATCGGGTGGGGAAACGTATGAGACTCGCTACTCAACTACTTTGTGCCTCTATGAGTTTTTCTTTCAACTGGGTCAGCAGAAAGTAGACAAATCCAATTTTTCATAACATTATGCAACCTAGAGCCTTAGGTGGCTGCGCTGTGCGTGTGCTGAGCTTGTCAGATACAGATTGATCACAGAGCTTAAACGTTACCCGTAAGTGAACACTGATAACAGCAATTAACTTGTTTGAAAAATGTTTTTTCATCATGCCGGGACTCAACGGATCATCTCCAAAATATGTTAGAGAAACTTCTAGTAATAATAAAATCAATGGAAGTTCATAATTCACTCAGTAAAAGACAGACCACCCAGCCAGTAAACGTATCATTTTGTCAACTGTGAGTTATCTATTAGTGTTTCCAAAGGCCCTGTAATCTGTTGTAGCTCTGAGTTATGTGTCGTTCCATAACAACCCGCGCGAAAGAAAAACTCAATCCATTTTTTTTGTCAATGTTTTCTATATTGCAGGTCAGAAGAGCATGCGAGTCACGAGTCTCCTAATTTGCCAGGGGCTGTTATGGGTGGGCACTGCCCAAGGCTTAATTATCACTCTTCCTGTTCCCAAACTGGAGGGCATCCCCAAAATAACAGGTATGGATCAGAGGGGGGGCGGCGCTCTGTGATTGAACAGCCTCTTGAGAGGTCAACAGAAAAGCGAAGGGATTTTTTTTTTTTTCCTTGATAGAAAATTACTCTCCACTCCCCATTATTGAGGTCACACTTCACATTTTTCTGGTGCCTCTGGGAATCGGCACAAATATTACCAGGCAGGCAACACAATCATACTGTATATATGTAATATATATTCTTGTGGGGTAATTTAAAAACCACCCTGGCAGCGTTTTGTTAATTACGCCAACTGAATGAGGTCGTTAGGTTCCCAGTTGCACGAAACTCACTTCATGACCATCTTAGTTTATTGAATACTGTGTAAATACACCACAAACTATAGCGACTATCATTCTAGCCACAGCATCTGAATAATAATGAATGAAACTGTTTATGACATGCAGTGTGAGCCGTGTTTGGGTTCAAGTCGTTTTCAGCGGCCGCAATTGAAACTGTAACTTATAATCTCCGTTAAGCGATGTGATGTGCACAAATGCTGTTTCTTTGCACAATATGACCATTTGCACATTCTGCCATATTGCACATTTTGTCACTTACCATTG
>JBAJHX010000096.1:5327878-5338099 GCA_037176925.1 Amniataba percoides
GTAGGGATATATATATATATATATATATATATATATATATATATGCTTGGGAGGTTAACATGTAAGATGATGACATTCAACCCTTTAGATGATGAAGACTGTTGCTTTTAAAATTTTTTTTAATTAACTTTGGGATGTTATGGGAGTATTTGGTCTTGAGTTAATGGAAAAAAGTAATGACTAGAATGCTAGGGTGTTGTATGAATAGCACAATATATATGATGAGAACAATGCAATCTCATTCAAATCTGGTGCAATTAGTGCAGAAGCTAAATTACTGCTCAGACATTATGGACATGGACTATCTAAACAACAAAAGTTCTAAATCGAAGCTTAATGGAAGTTCGATCAGGAAGACTGATGATCTTTTTGTCTCTTTCTCTCTCTCTTTTCCCACCCAACTTTTGGCCTGAATGTGGACCCTGCCAATCATACTTTGCTACAACCTCTGCGAACCAATCATCTCATTGCTGTCAAAGTTTAAAACTGTTCCTCTGCTGCAGTTATTGTTCCAAATAAGTTGATGAGAACTAGAACAAACTTTATTCTTACCTTTTCTAATGATCTGTCTTTGGTAGCTAAGCCATGTCTGATTCCAAACATGATCCTCTCCTGGAGGATCCCAGGAGCGCTTGCTTAGCTCTGCGTGGTGGTCCCCGTTTAGATGAACCAGATCTACTTCTGGCCCAGCTTAAAGACCATTTGCATTACTCCAGCTCCAGGCCCCCCTCTCCGCTAGCTCTGCCAGCTGGCAAATCAAGCTGTCTTCTGCGATCCCTACGAGTATTTGCCAGGCCCATTTCCTGTTCAACACACATCTGCTTCAACTGGCTGTCATACCTGCTTGTGGCATCAGTGCGCCCCAGAAATCTGGTCCTCCTCAAGCTCCTCTGCCTACGAAAAGAAATGCGACTTCCCTCCCTCGCTCTGCAGCTCACCCAGTCTTATGGGGGCAGTGGCTTGTTGGCCTCTGACCCTGCCGCTTTCTAATCCTATAGCACACTAAGCAACCTGTCCTCTTGCTCCACCTATTATATCACAGCCAGTGTGCCACAACCACCATTTCCAAAGTTTCCCTTCTAGCCGTACGACTCTGACCCATTTCAACTATCCTCAGGCAGAAAATATTAGCTGGTAATTGTGTCGTCCATGCCCTACTCATTCAACCATGCTCTTGTGCTACCACCAGCCATGGGAACAGCTCAGGTACCCTTCGCCTTCACATCTCAGGATACTCACACCACTGGGATCGCCTTTTCCCTCTACTGCAACACTATTTGTCGAGTTTTTCCTGACCACAGCACTGACCTGGATGATAACCTATTCACCATCTTGGATTTGGTCCCATGGTTCAGCAGCACTGGTTTCTATACATACCTCATTCTTCTTGCATCCCAGGCCACAGGCCACCGTGAGCACTTTAACCAAGGTGCTTACTTAGATACTTGATACTTGGCACACCTGGATCTGAATATCTTGGCAGTATATCTACCCCACATCTCCTTCCAGTCTTTGCCAGACTGTTCATCACTTTGCCAGCCTGCATGCTTTTCATGCTAACTAATTTCCAAATTGCAATGTAACTCAAAGTTTCTGCCTCCTGCAAACCTGATATTTGCACCCATGCTGGGTTCAGTTGCCCCCATTACTTTGTTTCACCCTTTGTTTTTTTTTTACCCAGGAATGAAGGTCAACTCCCCAAAAAACCCGCCATAATCTCCAGTCTAGCCTTGACTAGTCTGACACAGAAGTCAGAGTTCTTGTCCAAGAAGTCCTCAATCCATTTTCTCCATCACCATGTGGTAGATTGAAAGCAACATTACATGAAGAGAACATTATAGATCTCTCTTCTCCCCATGGTGCCACCACACCAAGCATCAGCCACTTCTTTTCTAGCCTGGATTTTCCACAATGACACATGCTATGAAATCACCCACCTTGCCTTTAAGGTTTGGCCTATTTGTCTAGAATTCAGAAAGGTTCTTCAGCATTTTCTCAAAAGGTTTCCACCAACCATCCATCTAATCTTGGGTGGAAGAGCAGCCCCAATATGTGATTCCCTTTCTGAATCTGGGCTGGATCCTTGCCAGCATTCTTAATTCATTCTTGAAATGTGTGCATTTTACAGCCACTGAAACATAGAAAACACACAAAACTACTGGACTAGTGAACATCACAAGCAGCTCCAGAAGCACAGGCAGCTCTCTCAGACAATAAGAAATAAACCTGCCATGGCTTTTTAGCGGCTGGCAGTTCTAGTGTTAAAAAATGATGTGATTTTTATACATAGATTAGCCTGTGTGAGTCTGAGACACTGGTGATTTAAATAAGACATAAATGTAGCAGCAACATTATTGTTTAGTCTAAGTTGTGTAACATAACATCTGTATAAACATGAAGTTGTGTCATAGAGCTGATGTTAGAAACTGCTGCATAGTACTGATACTGTAGCAGAAATGAAAAGAAGAAAGGTACTCAGGTGCACCCAAAGAGTAAAAAAAACAATAGAAAACATTATTTTAGACTTGGGATAAACCTACATACAAAAGCACAATAAAATAATGACAGTTACATTTTACATAAAAATCAGTGAGACTGTCCCCCACCTTTTTTTGAAGTTATATAAAAATATATGTCATTTGTTAAATACATTTTCAGTAAAATGTCTTACTGACAGTAAGTTAGCAAAGGACTGATTTTCTTCATGCTCACCTAAAAAAATCATACTCTATTTTAGTGTAGGTGCTCCCTCCATGGAGAGAACATAAATGATGCAAAACGCATAAATGATGCAGCCAAAACTGCGTTATGAGTTATATAAAATAAAAGCAGCATATAAAACAAAAAACAGAAATTACTTTATATTCATTTCAAGTACTTGTACAGAAACATATTGTACATGATTAAAATCCTTATTGTAATTTTTTATTCATGTCACTGTAATAGTTCTCTGTTTGCTTATTTCTTAATCTTTCTCTGCCCTGCTGTAACCTGAATTTCCTTCGAGATGATCTAATTTGTAAAAAAAAAAAATATTATTCGCTTTTTTCCATGAGGAGTGCCGTCTATCAGGTCGGTAAACTGAGCCAGCGGAGGTGCGATGCAAAAACAATCCCACCCTGCCTCACCTCTGAAGGATGCTCCTCGGACATTGTGCTCTCTGAACACTTGGAAGAGAAGGTCACGCTCTGAATATACAAGCAGGGACGCAGTCAGTGCTCTGAATTCATGAGCAGTCCACCGTACTGTGATTTGTTTCCAAAGTGCAAACCGTTAATCGTAATGGTGGTTTACAGACACACCCTTCATTTGGACACTTTGCATAATGAGACAGGTATGAAAACAGTATTAATGTCAGACCAGCTGTCACCAAAATACAGATAACCGATTGTTTTCATTTCTGCTTTTGAGACATTGCCACAATAAAAGCACAGAGCAAGCATATCCGAGGAACATTTTTTTGAACCCCTCGTTTTGAAACAGATGGGACTGGCTGGTTGTTTCTCATCGCTTGAGGTAGTTGTCACAGTCTACATCAAAATGGGCCATGCAGACAAATAAACCAATGGTTATTTACATGATTATGTTGCTGTCACAGTCTGAAGTGCTTCTGTATTTGCCAGACACTGTGTGATTTTTTTTTTTTTTTGTCTCATCACTAATACAGGATTACCCCGTTGGCATGTGTGGCAAGTTTACTGTGCCGGTGCCTGAGAATTACTATACAGCCACGGGGATCCCAGCACACATTCAAGAAATTAGGTGGCAAAATAGAATAACTCCTGTACCCTGAGGGGCTTTTATTGTGATATCAACCAGGTGGCAGAAGGTAGAGGGTAATCTTACACAGTATAAATGCTGGAGACAGAATGTGTAAACACTTCAAATTGGTCGGTGTGTCTAAGGTTTAATGCTCAAACAAGATGAAAAGCTCAGCGAGAGGGTGTCAGGGACACTTAAAGCATTTCAAAACCTTATATAAAGCTCTGCGTGGACAGGAAGCCGATACCGTTGATGGCAATTCTACACGTGCAACAAGCTACAGCGAGAGCAATAACTATATATCAGTCATTATTAATGTTAAAATATGCTTTAACCTGGCTTTTCATCTAGCACCATCAGTGCACCAAATTTAGACTTATGACTAACAATTCTAGCTTTAGTGCTTATTTCAAATGCTAACGAAACTAACATTATCACACTTGCTAAACATCTGCATGAAAAAACTGTCATCATGAACAAGTTAAATTGCTTACGCAAAGGACCTTTAGATATCCAAGTGAAATTATTACCTTTTTTTAATCGTAATTAATAGTTTTTATCATTAAAAAGAAGAAAAAAGTTCTTTGAGGAAATATCAGAGAGGCATCTTTTCACCTACAGCTGCTGTCACGTTTGATTGACAGCGGCTGGTAGGCTTCCTAAGTTTCAAACCTTGTCGAGGGAGAGAAAAAGCAAACAGACCTGCACCGTGGCCTACATGTGTTGGGCAGGCAGCGTGTTGTTTTAGTCATAATTCACAGTAAGAACCACGCCGGCATCCGACTGGACCGAAGTGACATTTGCAGGTTTATGTGTTTAATGTTCCGCAGCCGAGCAGCTAATTAGCTATCCAGCCTGCAAACTGATGTCAGCGGTGCACTTATCCCCAGTGAGTGTTTGTTTGGTTTCAACAAAACGGGGTGCGGAATGAGACGCGCTCACGTTTGTGAGTTAGATGAGCAGCACACTTCAGCAGGGAGGCTCCTGTGGGGTTTCTGAAGCTCTTGTTCTGGGCAGCTGCTGTCTGGCTCAGTGTGACCGTCTGCTCTGCCTCTGTGGAAGGCTGATGTTACTTGATGATAGATTTGATCGGCTTTATCAGAATGTGATAGATGCCCAGCGGTATATCAATTAATTCGCAATTAGAGGGTGCCACCGTGATGCTACAATATGTAAAATGAAAATTTCTCCCTAGTCCCTTTTTTGTGCAAAGGAGTGATTCATAAAGCAGATATCTGCACTTTGGCAGACAAACAACATTCAGATGGAATAATAATAAGGTCCTCCATGTCACACATGATGACAAACACTTAACAGAAACGTCCACTTCATCGCTCACTTTCTGCTTGTTAAGCGTATAAATAAGGTTTTAGGGGGCGTGTTTACCAGCTGCCCTATGTTTCTTGTTTCTTGGCATCAATCGTATGTGTTTACCTTTAACTTTAACTTTCTCTAAATAGGTTATTTAACCATATCTACTGTTTAACCCAACCAGGTCAATGCAATTCAGCACCATGTCCTCGGAGCGGGACACACAAATTATTAACTCGTGGATAAGGTTACCTCGTACCCAAGAAAAAGGAAATAGGCTATTACCCTGCAGGCAGTCCCGGCTCGAAGGACCTCTGATTTAGTGGAGGCAATATTTTATGTTAGATATCTTATCACATACTCATTGTGGTACAACTGCAGGCTGTAGACCTTTAACATTAATAGCCCCCGAAGTGTGAATTCACCATGAAAGAAAGGTCTTTCCTTTGTGGGCTTTTGGTCTGTAATTGAAATAAGGAAACTGTGCTCTCAGTGTGAGGAAAGCCTGAAATGTGTTGTAAATAGAAATTATGCGGGATCATAGTTGCCTTTGACAACCAGTAATGTGCCAGAGCATATACTGTCTGAGGCCAATGTGCATAACACACATTACTTAAATGGTCACTATTACAATAATGTGCTTGACCTTTAATTATTCTGTGCGCCAGAGTCAAACGTTTTATCTGTTATCAGCCACAGATGCTCATTTCAGGGTGCTGGAAAGGTGCACACTATTGTTTAAGAAAAAAAATAAGTCACTTAACTGGAAAAAAATGTTTATTGACTGATTCTGTGCTTTACATCTGTAGCTGCTGTGTCTCTGTCTGTTTGCATTTATTGATAAACCATTGCTTTGGTCTTTTCTTCTACTTTTACTAAACTGTGGCCTTTTCAATGGAAACCTTTTACAATAACCTAATAATAATCTTTCAATCTAAATATTGATTAACTCACAAGTAAACAAATTAGAAATACAATTTCAAGGATATTAGCCAGCGGCAGTCTGCCACTGTTTTCACACATTCACGCCAGAGACTGAAAACAAATACAGCTGAAACTTTGACATAACAATGCGCCGATTAAAATCCATATTCCACATCTACATTGCTGTCTGTTTCTACATACATATACAGTACTCGAAAAGGCTCCGCCAGCCCAACATGACCTCCTTTTTCTCTCAGTAATTTATCCCCAATAGTCCCACAGTAAAGCCACACAAACTCAGAGCCCCTGCTCACCTCCTATGAAGCTGTCTGCAGACCTGTATTCCTGCACTGCCCTGTAACCACCATATGCATTACTGCAGAAGCATTATTGCAGGCCTGCACTTATCTCACACTGTCTGTCAGCACGGGTTTTTGCACAGTATCACACTTTCCAGCCGCAGGTACTATGCCCATGTTCTACAATCTACCTAATCTGTTCCTCATTTTGCTCACTGTAACCCCCATCACGGTAAACTGTGTGGTTGACTACACACTAACCATACCTTGCTCTACATTCGTGATCACTCTATATTCAAAGCTGCCCCAGCATGTACAGTACAGTGACTGCATGCTCAGAGGATGATATGTATATTTTTAAATAGTCCAACTATCTTATGCTGCTTTCGCTGTATAAAAAGACATGTTGCCCACGTAACATGTTAGCGTGTCAGGTTATTTACATTACATCTCCCTGCAATTCTGATACCAAGTAGCACATCTCCACAGGGTGACAGGGCTCACAGTACACGCTGTCGTCCTTTATTGACTCGCAGTATCCTTGAAAGGCGAATGTACACAAGAAGAAAATACACTGGACTCGTTACAGCAGATGCTGCAACCTTGTTTTTAGCATCAGTGTGGCAGAAGATGCATTACTTTGTTCTTTGCATTTTCCAAAGCTTCTGAGGTGAAATTGGTTGAGGTCGCAAGATCTATCTGTTATCTTAATTTCCCTTCATCTCAAGGTTCAGACTTAGTTCGCCCTAATAATTCTTTGCTGACCTTGCCTTGCAATATGTTTGTTGGTCTTATAATTGAGATCTGAAGTGATTGCAAGGCAATGCAACACATATAGTATCTCTGCCTTTGATGTTGAGCAACCCCATGAAAGACGCGTGCATATGTGGAGAATTCATTTCCATGCTTCATCACGTGAACACATTAAACCATCAATTCAGCTTCTTGTGCTCACGTCCTTGATGTCATTATCATTTATAAGGATATGTGTCTGTATTTAAAAACATGGTAGGGCAGCATGTTTTACATTGAAATGAGCGGTCACATCTCTGATAGTGAAAATACTGTATATAGACTGGCAATTAAAATGAAGTATAGCCTATGCATAATATATATGTAAGTAGTAAATATGCTTAATAAGTGCATATTTTACAATAATAAGGCAGGAGCATAGAAAATGCTTTAATGTTTCTGCTGCCAAAGAGAGCTCCTGCTCCATTTTAATGACATGGAGTAACACATGTCAGCATTATTTTGAAATTTATAAAAAAAAAACTCCCCCTCAAAAATCAAGTAAGAAACATGACATTGCAGCTGGGTTTGGGCAATGTAAGCAGAGGATAAGCGTTCATGACAAACGGTGTCATTTTGCGACTGAACAGAAGGCAGATTGGGACCTGGAGCTGGTGTCGGTGGTTGAATGGGGAATCTGGACGCGGCCCTGGATTTAGACCAGACTCTGCAGGTGCTCTTCTTGAACGCTCGCCTGCCTGTAACATATTATTGTGACGTTAGAAATTACAGACAATCATCCACTCCAAGCCCACTGTACTCAGTAATACCAGATGTCTTCCAAGCCACCATGAAAATATTACTGAAATGTTACAGGAGGTATACGCGGACATGTGAACCTTCTGTAAATGTTTCACTATTTGCTGAGCCTGCTCTCATTCTTTGTGCAGTAAAGCTGAATAATATTACACATCCCCCGCTGACTCATTGCATTATATTAGGCATTATCAATAACACATTTTCCATTTGGGCTTGTTATTTTTATGTACCCAGAACTGGACCTGGGTAAGTAAGCCACTCAATAAAATGAGACAGGGAGGCATTTTCTGCTCCTCCACAGATTTCTGTCAGAGGCAGTGCTGGTTAAGCAGCATTTTACAGATGAAGTTCTCTTAAACTGTGATGAGATTTGTGATATCGGCAACCTAGGTGGCTGGTTCAGGGCTTATTTTGAAGTAGTCTCACCTTTCAGTCTTACTCCTGCTGGCCTTACACATACTGCTTGCCAGCACACAGAGCCGGTCCATATCCTTGTTAAAAATATATGGAAGATATATGGCATAAAAATCCAACTTTTATTTGTTGTTAAGACTGAGTATTTGAGACGTTGTCAATGTCACCCCTCTAGGTTGGTTGATTACATTTTAATTCTCACATATGATCAATATTAACACCCAGATAATATTCATCTATTAAGAAAGGCTGAAATGTTGCTGAACAGATTGTCCACATAGTGTTTGTCGCACCAATGTCTCACAATCACGCTCTGAACGCAGTCGTACGAACACACGTCTTGTTAGACGTTAGCATTAATTTTCACTTTTTAAAAAATAGTTTCCCCCTGAAGTTAAGCTATGGAAGGTAAGCAGCTGACACTCAATATCCTAATAGCACATTAGAGAGTAAGCGGATTTTCGATTTCATGGCAGAACGCAGCTTTTTTTTTTTTTTTTTGTCTGCACCTGTTCTGAAACTGTGCGCGCAATCAAAGCGCATTCAAACATCCTTTTGATATGTGAGATGGCGCTGAGGACTCGGGAGTTAGTTCCCACAGGCAGAGTGAAGCACCTTTGAGCCCTAATGATGTAAACTGGTGGGAAAAAAAAGAGTACAGTCTGCAGTGGCATCAAGACTTAATTGCTCTTTTCAACGAGGCTGCATGTAAAGCCGTTCTCCTGCTCCAGGACTTAATGAGAGCGCTACCAGCGTGCTGCAGTCGGCTCACCTCTTCACGTGTTACGGTGATGATAATTAGAAATCACTTGGGTGCGTACTGGCTTGGAGTAGTCCCAAATCAAACCAGCAGATCAACGTCTGTGCTGGCGATGTTTGTGGTTATACTAGTTCCAGCAACGGAGCACGAAGAGAGGAGAGCCTGTGGTGAAGAAGGCAAAACATCAATTGCGCTCGCTTCCACAACATATGTACACATATGCTTGCATGCACCTGTGCACCTGTGCACCGCTGACTTTTCCTGTTTCCCTCTGAATACCTCTCCCTCTTATTCACACACAGACACACTGCACATGGATATATAGAGAGAGTCAAAATGTATGCACAGTGTCTATAAACCGGCAGCATTTTGTTCCACACTGAGTAAAACTGTAATACTAGCTCTAGCATTTATTTATTTACAAATTCTGGCACAGAAACGTAATGCATAATTTGATGAGGGAGAGTGGAAGGCAAGTCTTTGTCTCCATTTTTGACTTCTGTTACAAAGAGATAGAAAACAAGCCTCAAAGAGCCAAATGGAATCAATCAGGGCAAGCACGGCTGTCAATGTGAAACAGGGAAGAGACATTTTTGAACCTTATAATTCTCAATACTGTAGCGTTTGCCCTGGGTTATGAATTGCAATGTAACAGCTTATGGTAGGTGTGAGACATGAAACCGGAACGATGTGGTAGTTCTACATAGTTGGTCCTTTTAACCTTTTTCACAAAAAAATTATCCATATTTCAGCATCACTAATCCTAATTATCCCTAATTATAGTAATCGCACCCCAATTATCCACTAATTACTTTCTCCTCTTTCTATGCAGTAAAAATGTATAAATGACCTCATAATACAGTTAGCAAGATGCTCGAAAAGTCTTTACAGTCAAGCATTTGCCATTATTTATGTGTTTCCATCAAGTGAAGTGTGAGGATGGTGGGCTCTACAAAGCAGTCCAGAAGGTGTCAGAAAATGTACAGATAGCTTCTGTCATACTTTCGAATGGTAATTGAATGGACATTTGATTCACTTTAATATTTGCATGTGTGAAGTTGTACTTGAGAGTGAGAGAGATTTTTATGCAAAGCATTAAAAGCGGACATGCTAATTTCATTGCCAAATCTATCTATCTATCTATCTATCTATCTATCTATCTATCTATCTATCTATCTATCTATCTATCTATCTATCTAT
>JBAJHX010000096.1:5349873-5386008 GCA_037176925.1 Amniataba percoides
GCATGTAGAGTCGTGGAATGAGGCATATGGTTAAATTATGCATCCTTGAGTGGGGAGCTCATTAGCCCCCAGGAGGTCCCTCTAAATAGACCACAGGCCTCATCTAGGCCTCCATTTAGGGACTATAGAAAGAAAATAGCTTCGAATCTGCGCTAATGTTTCACAACCTGACGAAAGCAACCTGATAATGGCTAAATAGTCACATAATGAAATCAAATTACAGGCCCCCATCTCATATTGTACTGTCCATTTCCAACTGCAGGCTAAGCATCCATCTGTAAGTGATTCATAACCGCGCTTCATGAGTCATCCCCCAAAGATTGTGTGTAATAAAGACTGCTGAGGAGAATAAAAGTGTTTGATCACGCATCCGTCCGGTGGCATGACAGTCTAATCCAATAAGAGCTCCTTAAGGAGATCACGCTGAAAAACTTCAGGCTGGTCGCAGGCAACACAGAAAAATTATGGATGGTTATTTCCCTTATTCACCATTACAGTTATGACTACTGTTATAGTGAGGAAGATGTGTCATTTCATAACTGGTAAGAAATTTCATCTCTAGACACACAGCATGACCCGCCTGTGGGGGGCTGCTGACATGAACAATCTGTATGATGTAATAAGCAGCAAGAATCCTCAAGTCTACCCCAATAAATACTCATTCCCATTGTAGGCTGTTGTACAACAACAGTCCCATTGCTCGCCGCGGCTGCTGCCAGGAAGGACTGCACGTTGCTTTCTAACTGAAAGAGACTTGCACTCGGTGGAGGTGTAGAGTCCCTCTGGGAGCCCCATTACTCGTAACAATGCCACAATTCCTGCGTCTCACTGCTCAGAGGGCGGACGCCTGGTGTGATATACACCTTCACATTAGCCCCTGACAAGAAAGGGTTGTTTTTGATGAACTGCAGTTCTTTGGTGACAGCCTCCTCTCTCATGAAGAATATTTACACAGCCACAAGTGGAGGGCTATAAATAAATTGCCTTGTGGTGAACCACAAAGTCACCAGACCTTTTCAGAGGCAGAGATCAGGGGGGATGACAATATTTCTCCATCTTATAATAATTGCAGCTGAGGATCAATTACATATAATGTCCTGAATAAAAGAAATTTCAGTGACTTTAAATTTCAGTGTATTCACGGTTCGTTCAGCTCGTCCCCCTGCAGAGACCAGTTTACTATAAAAAAAACACAACCCCCTTCTGTGGTGCCAGATCTTTTTGCATAAAAGTTAGCGTTGGCAGCTCAGAAAGTTTCCACAGCTTGTCAGATGTCATATTCAACATGTTGGTAAGACATATAAAGGGAGGGGTTGATGTGTGCGAGGCTGCTGTGATCATCAGACATTTTTGGATGAGATGAAGAAGTGCACATTGCCAGGAGATACAGCGGCATCTCCGGCACCTCACCGAATTCATGCTGCTTTTGTTACGTGTCACAAAAGTCGCTGCAGATTTTTTTAACGTTGTTAACTATTGGTGCAAAGGTGCCATGTTGGCAGGGGAGCCATACTCTTTTTTTGTGTGTGCGTGTGCACCATTAGTCTTTTCCGTGATCTGGTGATGTATGGTTGGCAAAGCGATCTGAAATCAATGTCCTTACTCACTTGTTTCTGTTGAGAAGTCAGAAAGATGCTCAGAATAATGGCAGACTTGAACATTTTCATAAGTTAATAACTTTACATTCTCCATCTGCTGAATATAAGATAGAAAGCTCCAGAACAACGAGTTAAGAGTTTTGAAAGATCATGTTGTTTTGTCAACTGCTGCTTCCAAGACCAAGGATGAACAGTTAATCTCAGTCATTTTATGCTGATATATGATATGCAACTTTTTTATTTTGTAGGAATTACATGTACACTGCACTGTTCTGCACGTCATGATGGAGCCACATTTAAGCACTTTCTCAATATGGGGTTAATAAATGTATGTTTTTAGGAACAGATATAGTGTACATAGCTGCTTAAAAGTCAAATAGTGGATCACAGCATTTTCTCTACAGAAGATATGAAGGCAGTTGATCAGCCACAGATCTGACATGCAGCAGTCAAACGTACTCCGCTGATAAATCAGATCTTGATGTCTTTTTCAGCGACACGACTCAACCCGGCTTTCCTCTCTCAATCTTGCTGTCATTCATACATAATTTTATCTTGAACCTCTCACATATAAGAAAACAGTGGAAAAATAATTACAGAATTTTATTGACAAAAAAAAAGTGGGACAAAATTAATTTTTGTTTATGACCTAGCATCTTCCATAGTCCTGAGAAATTTTTCAATTTTGCTGGGACACAGCGTAATTAATATTGTATGACGGCAATTTGAATTCAACCCGCCGCCATGGCATTCCAATAAAATAAGCCTCATATTGCCAAAACTGTGAGGATTAAAACCAGGTGCTCGAGGCCTCCTGAGCTTACTGCACTACAACTGATCATTGCATTGAAACGGCTGTGCCAGTTACACATTTTGAAAGCTCCTGGCTCAGCATGATAAAATATGTAGTAGGTGCATCGTGCATTATACTGAATGGCTTAAATCAGGTAGCATGATGTGGAGGGTTACTAAAAAAAACTCTTAACAATCCTTTCTCCTGCCCCGTTTGAACGACTGTCAACAACATTTGGTGCATTTTGTGATTGGCTTGTTTCAGACTTAAAAAAAGACTTATATGTTTGATGGCCAGCAGGTTGCACAGGTATTCTGGTGAACGCTCTCACAAAAATAAACATGCTGTCAAACGCACGACTCATCCTCGGATTTTGGTTGCGACGTTGATACGGTGCGCCAACGAGGTCGTGTGTGTGTGTGTGTGTGTGCGTGGGTTGCAGTCGTGGATTTATAATCATCATCGTTTGCTAACTCTTAATTAATCAGACAGCATATTTCCCTGCAAGGCTTTTTGTTTATTTGATAGTTTGCTGTAGGCCCGCCGTATCAGTACAATAATTTTAATAGACTGCACTATCTCCCATATAAATCTTCAGAATAAAATGCAACCTGAATGGCGTTCAAATGAGCAGATGATAAATGCGCTGTTATAAACAACTTCTCCTGCTTGTTCTCCTTCCTGCTCCCCCCATAAAAAAAAGAAAAACTCTTGTTATGAAAATGCCCAAACACAACACTCCACTCTGCTGAAGGAACCTTTTTTTCCCTTCTTCTTCTTTGAGAGTTCAGATAAGAGCAGCGGGATAAGTAGAAAATTTACTGTGTGCTGGTGGAGGTTAAGATGTGATGGGAACACACTGCGTCTGTTTTGGAGTTTGTGCTCGCCTGCAAAACAGGGGTCCACATTTGCAACGACGCGACAGAGGTGTTCTGGCAGTTTCACCCTCAAGCTTGAAGCACATTTTCATGGCAGGTGGTATTTGGTGATATCAAGATAGAAAAAATTTTAGTGGTAAGGTTGAGTTTTAGTTTCTAGCTTGTAAATGGAGGGGAATGATTAAAGGCGCCTGACGTTAATGGTGAATTATTTCGCTTCTCCATCAGCAGCATCTTAGTCTTTCAGCGGTGCAGTGAGTTGCCCCCTTCCCATCCCCCTGTGGAGCTGACAGGGGCATTTAGAGTGATCACCCTGAATGTACATCCTTAAATAAAACACTGTCTTCTGTCTGGAAAGTGTCCGTTGTGTTACTCAGCAGACAGACACTGACGTGTGAAGCAGATCTTCCACACACGGCCCTTAATTAAACACAAAGTGAAGTTTGTATGTGTGTGTTTGTGTGTTTGGGAGGGGGGTTGCAGTAATGTGCTGACTATCACACACTCTTTACTTCAATCAGGCAGGTTCACTTGTGCTGCTGTGCACATTGTAATTAAATTCTGCCTGGACTCACTGTAGAGTAGATTAGGACATCTGTTCATTTCTTTTCATTCAGAAGTTACTCGCGGTGCAAGAAGTTACGGTGAGATATTCACGTGTCGAGGAATACTGATTACCATAGCGTGCATAATCAGTGTCAAAGCATGCAATATGTTAGACATTTTGTGGGGGGCAATGGCATTGCTGTTTTCTGCAGAAGCTCACTGATGATGCATCTTTGAGGAAATCATAAATAAAGATTGAGAGTATTGTGTTTTGTATGAGCAGCATTTCACAGAGTGTGTGTTTATATGGTGTTTACAGCACCATTGAGCAAAGTGGTCGTGGCACGCATGCAACAGTTGACGTGCGTGGGCAATCATATGATCAAATACCAAATATACAAATCAGATAAACGTGTGTGTTTCCTAACATCCCCAAGTGCTTATTTTCTCTGCTCACATGCAGAGCTTTTATCCGTTCTCTCAGATCTGACAGCGTCAGATAGGGGCAAACAAACAACAAATCCTGTGTACAATAAAAAAAAAAACCTCTTAATCTTATACTGCTAATTATTTGGTCGCTATGCTTAGTGAACATTGAAGAACCACAAGACAAGCTAACGCGCCCCTCCTCTAAACGCGTAACAGCTAATTGATGAATAATACCGCGATTCTATATGTGTATTCACAAGCCACCAGATAAATACGTAACAGTAATCTGCTGCTTTCTGTGAGAGAGAATGGGCTGCGAATGATGGGACCACATGGTGAGCTCGTCTTCATCTGGCCCAGCAGGGGTGCCACTGGCCGTCCTTCTCATTCTCTGAACCCCTTGTCAGAGCACCACTTATCTGCTCACCCAGAATAGTGGCTGGCTTCTATCTGGGTTCATCCTCTTCATGCCCCGCCCCCACAAAACCATCGCGCTATTCCATGGCATTCCTTTGTGAGGACGAGGGGGCAGGCTAATACCTGTGCTATTTTGCAATGCTCAGGAGCATCTTATCGCACGCAGGCAAAATCCCTGGCCCGGGAAGGCAGCGAACAGGCCAGCGTTGTTGGGAAGGGGCTGAGGCTGCGCTAACCGGTGGCGGGGAGGCAGCCTTATCTCAGCGTGAGCAGCCGTGGCACCCCTCCCTACCCGTCTAAACTCAGCGCGAGCCCTTCAGATTAACAACAACCATCTCCTCCCTGCCCCCCCCCCCCCCCCACCATACCCGCCCCCCCACATGCCCCTTATCCACCATCCCTCGCTCCCCAGCGCCCTTGAACAGACATCATTACAGTGATTATTACTGTTTATCGGGCTGATGTATCCAGAACAAAGCGCTGGCCTGTTTTGTTCAGGAGTCGCTTTGTTGTGTTGGTTTTTTGTGTGTGTGTGTTTGCCGGTTCAAAGCTTTGTCATGAAGGTAACAAGGAAGCCTATCAAGTGTGTGTTAACAGGCCTTCTGGGAAGAGCACCTCCACTGGACAGTGAGCTGGAAGCGGGATCATATACAACACCCTTGATTTAGCGCGGCTTACTGTTTTACCTTTGTCCCCGCTGTGTGAGTCGCTGGTTTCCTGAAGCTTCCTGCTCTGCGGTTTTATCTCTGCTCCTCTGCGGATAGTCCCAGAATTACACATATACACACACACTTCTAAATATTCTTTTCTTTTCCCCCCTTCTCTCCGTTTTATGTTTACGTGCGTGCGCTTTGTTGCTTTGTAAAGAATTGTACACTGACCCTGTTTGTTAAAAGCACCGTACAAATAAATTTGGATGGCCTTGAATTGACTCGATGTGCAACACTGCACGCGTGGTGGAAAAATCCATTTTTCATTTTTGAGAAATCTGATTTGGGTTTTCATTACTCAATTATTCTCCACCGAAACTTAACCTAAGGGCAATCTGTCATCAGAATGTGCGCTACTCTCCAGGCGGCACGATACACACAGTAACATTGGATTTCCCTTGTCTCCAGTGCAAAAATATGCAATTATCTATTTATTGCCGAGGAAGAAAATGTAATGCCAAAGGTTAAGGATTTATATTTTATGTACTGTGCGTGCACACCTTCTTAAAAACAAACTTTGCAATCCACAAAAGCCAGCCTCTTTTTGTTTTCTCTTTCTGGCTGGCAAAACACATTTTGAACTAAGACCGGGGCAATCTGTTGATTTGGGAAGACAAACAGGCATCTTAATTAAATTCAAAGTGGTTTATGCAAAGACATTATTCAAATCATACCGTCTGAGAAATTAAGTTGGAATGCATTTGAAACGTGAAGGCAAATATACTGGAAGGGGAGGAAAATCGTTTAATTAAATCCCTATAGTTGTCATTAGCATGCAGGCTTCTGGAGCCCTGGTCACAGATTACATGTGATGTGCTAAAAAGCTGACAAGCACTTTTATTCAAAAGTTATTAACTTTTTAAGCACCCAATTACGTCTGCTGGATTGCGAGCACACAACTTATAATCTTCTGAGGCAACTTTGGCTTAGGATCATTGTCCCTGTGAAGTATGGCCAATTAAGCCCTGTTGAGGCTGACAGAGGAAACATAGACCGCGTAATGTCAATACGACGCTTTTTTCCCCCCTCTCTCTAAAAGTTACAGCGCAAATCTTCCTGCAAAAAGATATACCTTCCCTCCGTTCACAGATAATTAGCATGCACGGCAAAGTGGAAGGATGTTGTGGCTGATGATCGTACAATTAGCAAAACTGATTATTCAGCTTTCTCGTCGGCTCCTCGTGAGGCACAATGCATGAAAGCAAATCGCAGCTGAAACCGTGGAGGTGATTTCCAGAGACTATCAGAGCTTTACCATCGCAGCACAGTGGGAGGAATAAAAGGGGGAAAAAAACAGGTTTCGCCTGATGAAAGGAAAGTTTGTTAGTCTGTTTTCCTCCACCTTGACCGGAGTGCTTCTGCTTGTTGGACTCCTCACATCTGTCCCTTTACTTTGACTGCACTTAATTTACTCTCTCCCTGCAAAAGCTTTTGTAGTTTTATTTTGTTTTGGTCTTTTCATAACCTCGGCGAGCGCTGACATACTGTACAAAGCTTTAAAAGAAAAACAAACAAAAAAAAGAGCTATTCCCAGAAACGCAGTCCAGAGCATCAGTTTACTTTTGCAAAATTAAGACAGCAACAACAACAAAGAGAATAATTTCAGGGACAGCACGCTGCAAAACTCTCACATAATGCCAGTGATCTGCGAGTTCATACGAGCAGGGTTATTCTGTTTGCATGAGAAGCTGTGTGTGAAAAACGCAGTGCATGACGTGCTCACACGCCGCAGCATTTTCCAGAGGTCAGCCTCGGTATTTGTTAACGCACTGGAATTCTGCGAGCCAGGTAGCAGAGGAGGCTCATGGCGTGAAATTGTCATTGCGGTGACTGCAGAGGACTTGAGGGACGTGGGTCAGTTGTCAACCAAATGACAGGGTAGTCCAATCCTTGACTGCCTCCCGGGGCGTCTGTCTCAGTGGCACACACACTTCCCTGCCAGGACACAGTGTAGCACAGCCCTCCTAAGCTGTTGTGGCTTATGTTGGGATCCATCCAGCAGCCTGTTGTGACATCTCTCTCAACTTTTTAACCCGGCCTCTCCGCCGTGTAAGTCCAAAGCCCCGGCATTGATAACGATTCAAGATTGATAAAGACGGCGCCGGAATAGGCCGGATGCGTGGATGCGGCCTGAATGCACTTCAGACGGGGCACAAAGCGTTGCTCATATCCACGAGAGAAAACCCGCTGATTTACAAAACGGCTTCAGTGATTGTACTCCGCTTAAAATCACAGGGAGCGTAAAAAGACAAAAAAGAAAGTTTGCCCATAAGAATGAAAGCTTAACTTCTTCTGACTGAATTGTTAAACAAATTTAAAGCTATTCAGTGAAAACAGTGGTTGGTCTAAATAAATGTGCTCTGTGGTATGAATAAAGCCATGTCAAACATTTCATTGTAGTTACAGAATACTGGTCACAACTTTTACTTGTTTTTTTTTATGCAATCGCACTTTATTCATCCCACATTCATCGCACTTTAGCGCTGATTTGAAATAACACAGAGCGCAGTTGGTTAAAAGATCCCGGGCCGAAAAGACACTTAAATCCCCCAATAAGCTACAGTAGCAACCAGGCCTGACAGCAAATCTTGGACTTAAAGCTGACGTGAAAGTGAATAGCTCTCACCCAAGCCCCTGGTCTGACAAAACTATATTTGCTTTTAATCTTCTTATTGAGTCCGACGCTGGCCTTTTTAAAGACCAATTGAAAAAATGTAAATCACATACAAATGAGGAGTAATTCTGATTTCCTCAGTCCGCTTGTCCCTCAGTGACCATATCCAATTTTCAGAGCTATATTATCGGGCCTGGTGAAGTGGTCAGCACGCTAAAAAGAGCTAATATCTGCCAGACCAGCTGCTCTGCCAGAGCACAGAGAAAGCTCGACTCATACTCTGCTCTGTTACCCTATTTAAATGGACAGACTGGAGCTAATTTTAAATAAAGTCTAATTACGGACATGCTTTTGAAACGAAGAGAAACATAAGCTGGGGCTACCATCTAGTAGCAATTATTCCCTGGCATAATGTGTCTTGGAAAACGGAGTGAAACAGACTGCGGCGCATTAATCCGCCTTTTAACTTTCTTCGGACTGCACGGAGTCAAAGTTCATAGGTCACATAATCATTTTCCCCACTTTTGAAATTTTCTCTTCAGTGGTGCGCGAATGTGAAACAACGGTTTCAAAGCGTGCGTGTGTCCTCCGCCATAAAGCACTGTCAAGAGATAAACCAACCTCCTGCCAAGTGCCCCTAAAATTAAATATTGAACCACTAAAATGGGAAAAATTCAGATGTATGTGTTTCATACAATATATTCTGCTCAGCGTGTGAGGGTGGAACACGGATGACTGATTAGGCTTTTATCTTCACCGGTTCCCACTGATTATCCTCAGGAGTGGAGAACATCAGAGAATTGAACTAGTCCAAGGAGAGTGCTAACAATAGATGGAGTGCATAGGATGAATAGCAGTGTATGCGGCACGAGGGAAAGTGCTGCTCTTTCGATTACATTCTGGCATTTGATTGAGGGTTTGCGAAATTCTTGTTTATTTAAATGTCCTGACCTTCTGCCCAACAGTTGTTTCTTGTCTGTCCTTCAGATCAGTGAGGCAGGATGTGGGGGTGGTGTAGTTATCCTTTGTTCTCACATGGTAAAATCTCGGAGACTTTTCGAACATTATAAGCGAGCGCAGGAAAACTGTGCTGCAAAAGTATTGATCACTGTAAAATTCAAGATGTAGGACCGGCCATATGATCCATGCTCGGTAAGTGCTGTAATGTACTTACAGTAATGGTGTTATGTCTGTAGTTCAGACGGTTATTAACCATCAGATCGCTCAAAGTGCAAAGTGCTGGAAGACCGATCTTCGGAGCACAGCTTAATATCCTTATGCTGCATCCTGCTCAACAAATGTTCTCATTAACTTCTGAAAATATGAGTGTTAATACGAGCATGTGTTAAAGTGACAAATGCAAGAGTGTGAAAAGGAAAGGTGTTTTTTTCTTTTTTTTTTTTTTTCCTGGCGGGGAAACCACATTTCACCAGCTACTACACAGTGCATCATCTGCATCGCCTCCCTATGAATTGACTTAATGTGTAAAACATTAAATACAAATGCACGCGCGTCCCTGCAGTGTACTTTTCAAGCGCTAACTGCTGCCAGTCACTCCACGCTGTGCCCTGAAAGCCCACATAATGGCTGTCTTTGATTATATGTGATTTTGGAGCGAAACTGGTTGTTCCTCCCTTTGGGTTTCTGAAACGCTTCCCACTGTGACGGCCGAGCTGGAGCCGTATGTATTGACGCAAAAAATAAACTGTGACCTCTGTCAAAAGGAAAGGTCAGAATCCAAAATGCTTTTTCCCAAAAGGCGTCCTGTCAGCTGCTATCACAAACAGTATTAACCCAGCTTGGTGGCACTCCTGCGGAAATCCCACCAGCAATTTTCACCATCTAAATGAACTGTCATTCTCTTGTCATAGTTAACTCTAACTGATTCTTGCCGACTAATCTCCTTAGCAGATATCCCAAAAGGACACAGAGATAAAAAAAAAAAAAAGAAGGAAATCTCGTGGAATGATTTCATAACAAATTCACATTTAGGTCATTTGACAGTCATTGTAGTTCATCTCCGCAGGGTTAAGGCTCATGACAGTAATGTTATTCATCATTCTGAGCTGTGTTTAATGGACATGTTGACATAATCTGCATTAACCGAGGATTTTAAATGTACGGCGCAGTTAAGTGGTGGACAGTGACGGCCATATTTCCTCAGTATTCAACTGTCATTCAACTTTAATGGCCTGGTCTTCTCCACTGTTGCTCGTTACCAGCTTGCTTTAACAGTTTAAAATGTCCAATTACGCAGTCGGATGACCATTATGACCGCATAAGCAAGCGACATGACTGAGCCATTGAAATTGGTTTTGCTGTGAGAAATAATCTGAAATCCAAATGGTATTATGCAAATGATGATAAATATTAAGACAAAGAGAGCGGTGCAGATTTGCTGGCAGCTCCCCCACATGCGAGAAACAAATTGTGTTAACTGTAAAACGTGGGAGATAAGATTCGTTAGAGGAAGGAGGACATTCAGACGTACAGCTGGAAACAAAAACTTTTCTTTTTTTTTTTCCTTCCCCCCTCCGTTTGGCTGTCACAATCACTCAAGCTCTTTGTCAAGCTTATTTTCATCGCCACGTCTTGTCAGCGGTCTATTCATCACAGTCCACATCTGCGCCATGTGTGATTGATGCATGTGTTTGATGGCAGCCAACTGCAAAATACCTACATAGAAAAAAAAAAAAGTGAGGGAGCTCTTCACAGATGCCTTTACTTTTCGTCCTGCCTGATGTTTTGCTTGCACAAGCAGTCTCTCCCTCTCTCACGCGCCTGCATCAGTCATATCAGAGCAGCCTCTCGCCGGTGATGGCTCTGTAAATAATATCCTTTTCATGCAGGTAAACAAGACTCCGCACCAGCAGCAACCATATTATTTTTTCTGTAAACTGATTTTCATTTCGCGTTGCTGCCGATGAAGTTCCAGTCTGCGTCTGTTGTATGTTTTTTTTTTTTTTCAGCATGATCATCTGCATCCGGGGGGAAACTGGAATACAAGAAGAAGCTGAGAATACAAGTGTACAGAAAACACAAGCTACACAAACATTTAAAAATGAGTGTTTTCCAGCCCTATTTTGCCAATGCAAAACAGTTGCTTAGAAACATAATTCACAGGAGATAAGGTTGCTCCCTCCTGCTATGTATTTCAGTATTGAATTTTTGACTCCATTTGAAGTGGTTCATTCTGGCGAGTTCTTTGAAGCTGAATGCGCTTTCTTCTGTGGAAGCTGGAAAGAGGTCATCATGTCCCAGTCATCCTAACACCTGTAAAGCTCAAATAAGTATATCGAAAGCCTAAATCTTACAGTCGGTCCCATACAGATATCTGGAGATGGTAACGCCTGGTGCAAGTGCTGATAAGACGCCGTTACAGGTGCAATAAGTGACCGCTCCACCACACAAAGTGATCTTAAAACATCTCTGGTGGTTTGATTGGGGTGTTAATCAATATCAATGACACAATGATTGCTCCACCGGTTGAGGTCTACCAATTTTTCCAAGATTTACTTTTCCGACCTGCGCTTTGTTAGAAAAACACTTCCTGACCTGTTTGGAGACAAAATGTATGTTCCGGCTCAACTTGCAGTGGTGGACGTTTCGGTTCGATTTCTGCTCTAATTAGCTCCCTTGCTTTATCTTGATTGTAAAAATGTGACTTTCGTTTGTGTCGATCATGGCAAGCGACGCCAGAGACCTGTCAATGGTACTATTTCTTGGCATTGATAGAGGCTGGTAATCGTTGACCGCTTACTGCCCTAATTAATCAAACCTTAATTACCACATGTCGTATTATTCAATTTCTTATGCTAACCTGTGACTCCCAAACGAGGACAGACAGAGCTGGATTTTATTTCTGTCCCATTAGTGTCACAGTGCAGCTTGTTTTCAGCTGGTGTGACTCTCTTCACCTCCTCGTCTCGAATGACATTGGACCGTTTTTTTTTTTTTACTCCATGTCTTCTTAGTGAGTGATACAAGTGTTCCTCAATTAAGGATCTCATTAAAAACATTTGATAAGCCCCCCTCCCCCCGGGGGATATCAAGAAACTCACTAAATCCCAAGCTAGGATAAAGTCCCCAGCGTTCGCTGTCGCAGCACCACAGCCAGACACATCTGAGGGCTGTTTGTATGTCTGGGGAGTGGCAAAAAGAGGCAGCACAGACATGACATGCTGTGTACTGTGGTAGTGATTAGTCTCTACAGTGCAGGATTTAATAGTGTGGATACAGGCTTTGCAAAAAAAAAAGAAAAAAAGAAACCCAGCGTGGTCCGCTCACCCTCCTTGACCTTCTCCGACGGAGGCGCCTGACTAAAACAAATGATGAGCATCTGCTTTGGAGTCAGCGCAGGTAGCAGAGAGACACAAACTCTTCAGGCATCCTGGAACGGCGGCATATTTCACCCCGGGGTACAATACTCACCAGGCCCTTCTGCGCCTGTCCTGATCATATAGATAGTAAAACAAACTCGCCACAAGAATTCTGACCTTGGTTGGATGATTCCCCTGGTTACTGTGGAAATATTTTGAGGCGCACAAAGTAGGGCAAGGCCAAAACCTCACCGTATTTATCTGCACTGTTTATCACCGTTTTCAGCAAATGAACAAACAAACCTTCAATTACAGAGCAACACATGAGTACAGTAGGTTGACCTCGATAATATTTCCATTCTTATTTTTTTTTCATATTCCCAGGTGTGAAATAATTTATATATTGATTTCTGTATTAACTCATGCATTAGGCAATACTGCGGTACGAATTTGTACAGAAAGAAGCTGAAAGTTTATTTTGCCGTAATAAGACTGAAGGCCAGAATATTGCACATTTGTGGATCTGTGAATTCATCCTGAAACAACACTCAAGCACTCTCTTAATTTATTTACTAGGAAGAACTGCTGATTATTCAACCACCACACAGCGAGCGCTGTTGTAAATATTTCTGGAAAAAACAGAAGTCAGATCTCGTTCCGACTGGTCAACAGTTGTATTATCTTTCCATAGAAAATGGACGGCTGCCAGCTCATATTTAAAGTATTAAAACTGTTCAGATAGATTTGAAAGATGGTTAGATTTAGAGTTCAACAGTCAATCTCACATTCAAAATGCACTTATGCAGCAAACCAAACACTCAGAATCAACTCTGGTATGAAAACACTTACTGCCAACAGTAACAAAAATGACCTGAAACATCATTAACAAACCGGCAGCATCACAATGTGTATCTCTAATGTCTCTTTAAATACATTTTTGCATAAACCAAAAATCACATTTTCAAAATCACATATTTGCTCAGACTGAGTGCACAAAAATCTGTGAAATATCCCCGACCTCTTAACACCACAATACGTGAAGTCCTTAGTAATGCTTTTCAACTGAAAGTATCTCTTATGTCTGTACTGCATGTTTTTTCCTCTGTCACGAGTATAAAGAGGGTCAGAGTCCACCCAAGGAGGTGGTCGGGGTGGATGGATCAAACACACGACTCCAGAGATGAGAGTGTGTTTCTCATGTAAAACCAGAAATCACGTATTTATAGTTTTTCCTAAACATAACAACATAGTTTTGGAACCTAATTTGAACCAAACTGCAGCTGTTTTAATGAGATTGTGATTGTGTCATTCTCTGCTCGTCTTTGGCTGTTTAGTTATGCAGATTTCCTGTTTCATTTTGTTTCATTACCTCTCCTCACATGTCTGTCACTTTACTTCCTGCCCTTGTGTTTGATTACCTGCTCAGCCCTGATTTGTTTCACATGTTCCCTTGTTAGTCTCCTCACCTGTCTCCACTTCTCCCACACTATATATATCAGTCCTTTTCCTTTGTTCCCTCATTCTGTCTGTTTTGTCATGCCTCTGTGTGGTCCTGTCCTCCTGTCTTTGCCTGCACCTTCCCACAATAAGAATAATTCATCTACATCAGCTCTGCCTCTATGCTGTCTCGCATTCGGGCCCACCCTCCTCTATACAGCAGAAATCACCACAACCTTATTATGCGGTGGTTTCACGTAATTTGAAGACAAAATGTGCCATCAATTGGTACAGCACTGTTAAGAGATTGTGAGCATTTCATGTATGCCTGTGACATCAGGTTGCATTTAGTATTGGAACAAATTAGATGGACTTTATTAATGTAAATGATTTACTTACTTCCAGTAATGTGATATGAAACAAGACAGAAAATATTCACAATACATGCTTGTATGTGAGGGCTGCAGATATAGATACACAGCAGATATATAACTCTGCCCTCGTCAATATCTCACCTCATGTCCTCTCTTGTAATACACATGGGAAAGAATCTTTTTGCATGCCTGATCCATCCGTGGCAATCTTCTGCCGATAAGTCCAGACATCCAGGATTCATTGTGCCCAAGAGGGACATCCAGTCATGTGGTCGGTGGTCATAAACCTTCCTCCGCCGTGAGGAAAATAAGACCTGTATGGGGATGGCGACCCTCTATGTAACCCTCTCTCTGTGCTTATAGTCTATGTTTACTGAGAGAAACTAATTCCAAAGATTTGCCCTTTCAGAGAAAATACATGGCATGAAATTCATGAGCATAATCACCTGGGTAGGTGCTCAGCTAAAATGGGAGTCAGCTGTTATTGGTCTTCTTTATTTCATTTCTTTTCTTTTTAGTTTTGTTGGTGTTGCAGAAAAGGACAAATTGCAGTTTTATTTAAAATGAGTTTGTTCTACTATGTGTGAGTATCTCTCGCTGTGAGTGAAATGAAAATGATTTTATCTCCTTTTTTTTAATGTTACATCAAATTTGAATTTCTAAAGGTTTTGAAACAATCATAATCAATCTTTCCTCTTACTCTAGAAACAGATCTTACCACTCCTCATACAGTGTGTTTATAACGCGAGACATTTTTCTAACACTCCATTTGTGATGAACATTTTGGTGTTTTCTGCATACGAGTTTAAATGCAATGAAAACAGCAGGAGAAAAAAATTTCAGACCTTTTGAGTTCCATCCTCTTGCAGCACTGCCAACAAAACGCAGAGCTGAATTCCAGAGAGAGCGTTTTAACCCACAGCTTTTCTCCTTGAAACATCAACCACATTTAGTTTTAACAAGATGAAAAGTCTTAAGCTAATAGAGGCCTCAATGTTCATTACGTCTGATTACATCCCACGCCATACGTGAAAATGTCAGACTGTTTGGAGGATTGTTTGGGCATGACTGCATGTAGAAATGTTTTAAATAGTTAATGGCAGCACATTTTGAAATGTCTGTGATAGTAAATGAAGATCAGTTGCACAAGGAATATAAAATATGGCTTTGGAAAAGGTATTTAAACTGTCACTGTGGTCATTTGAAAGGAAATGATCACTGCATGTAAATATATGGCACTTTTAATTTCTTAATCACTGAGAGAGAGAGGCGAAAGAAAGAAAGAAAGAAAGAAAGAAAGAAAGAAAGAAAAAGAAAGAAAGAAACTCCTTAGGCGATTGTCTTTCACGCCACTTCTTGTGCCGTATACTGCAGCTCTTCCATATAAGAAATGGTCTGTTATTATCATTTCAGAAGCATTGTGTTTTCTAACATCCCACAGTTTAACATATGAAAAAGCTAAACAAATTCACTCTAACAGACAATCACATTACAGTCGCCTCCTCCCTCCCACCACGTCCGCCATGATGCATTTGCTTCTCTCAGTTCGAGGAAGTTGAAATGCAAATATGAATCTAATATGCATCATCGCAGAACACCTGCTCCATAATTCACCTTTTGGTAATGCATTTTGTGGCTTATTTCAAGACTATATTCAAAATAACTCATGGACAGAGACTTTAAGCAATAGATAATGAGGATTAGACATATGTAATTATAATTGTAATGCCACAGTGAGTGAGCATATTCATGAATATCAAAATGCCTCAACAAAGCAGTTATTCTGTCAGGGCGCTCGCACGGAGTAGCTATTGTGTGATTCTTGTGACCTGTTTTAAAGCCGCAGGAAAGGAAGTTCACCAGTCTTGACAGAGACAAAAGCTCAGATGTAGCAAGTTGTTGCTTACACTGCGGTGCGAAAAACACAATCTGATCCCATTTCAGGAGGTTCTGCTGATTTCTCAAACCCCGCGATGGCTGTTAAACATACTGTAACATATGTTCGTCTGATTGAGGGGAGTCGTTCGCAGCCTCGAGGCTCGGCACTCGGTTAAGGCCATTTAGACAAGTAGGTCAAATTCATGTTAACTAAAGTCATGCAGAGTACCGCTCACTGCAAAAAGTCAGTGAGACTTTATTGGTTTAATTAGTCGTTCGTAATGCTATTGACCTGCTCCGTAATGTAGCTCTGTGGCTATTAAACATCAAACTATGTGATAAAAAAAGCAACAGGACTGCAGAGACACAGCCAGGTCAATGAATTGCACCAAGGCTGAATAAGTGGGAGTGTAATTAGAACTTTGTTGGCAATTTTGCCAGCAGTGTGAACACCAACCTCATACTGAAATCTAATTACTCTTGAAGTTGCCTGTCATCTTCCTTCTTTTCTGGCGTTTTTAACTCATGAGGCCTTCATCATATGCACTGACAGATGTTTATATCCCCCCCATAGGATGGTGACCTCAGAGGACAGAGCAGTTGTTTCATTTGAAATTCACTAACAGGTGGCGAAAGGAGGAGCAATTGTCACAGAAAATGAAGTTATCCAACGTGAAGTTATCCATAAGTCGAACCAGTATTCAGATTCTCAGCTCACCCGAGATCCTCTCATTTCTGCATACCTCAACTCAACTCTATACCGTTTCCATCTGCTGCAGCCCATGCATTTAAATAGGATATTTAACTGAACTGCAGCAGCATTTTGGGTATATATGGTGGTCACTTGTACAGTTCTGGAAAGTCAACCTCACTTTTAGCCCCAGGATATCACATTTTAATTTATTTATGCCTGATTCCAAGTGCGTATCATGTGAAATACTGTATATCCCTTATGGGATAGTGAGAATATGTTGAGACTAACGTTGCATTCAGAGAGAAAAACTGCTGTATTAGCACCTTCTGACTTATGCAATGCATACTTTAGATACTGTAATTGGGGACTGTGCTAAATTCTGTCCCATCAGTATATCTGTTGTGCAGTCTTTCTAATTGGTGTAATGATTGGTGCTATAGAGAAAAAAAATCCTTGGTTAAGCGCTAAGCCATAAAATGAATGCAGAACAAAATACTTGGACATTGTTAGTAACAAATTACCATGCATTTGTTGATGTGTGTTGTATAACTGCCTCAAGGTTTAAAGTCATGCTCTTCAGTTGTCTGGTAGAAAAAGCCTGGGTACAGTTTGACAGCTGTAGAAATAAAATACCTCACAGGCACAGTGGAGCCATGACTGAGCAGAGGAAATTACTTTTTACTAATACGGAGCTTGGACAAAGGCTCACAAGAACACGGTTGGATTTGGGTATACATCTGAGATCTCAGGTTGGGTGCATTTGGCTTTTTGAATACAATGCAGTATGCCTCTGGCATTTACCACCAGCCAGATACATCGTATATTCATTTTAATAACTTACATTTGATTTACTTTATTAGCAAAATATTTAATTGTTTAATCTTAGTCATAATTTATCTTAGTAATGATTTGAAATGTGAGACATTTTCATCTTCAGAGCAAACCAATTTGTCACCATTTGCTTCCATGTGCATTAATTAAGAAAGTATGGAGCAAAAATGTGTATTTATGAAGGATAATAGGAATTTGTGACTAATACCAGCGAATTTCAGAGAATTCACTGAGCAAGTGGAGGCTTGACCAATCGGTTAAGTGTGGCTCGTCTTAGATGACGGATATGAAATAATTGCTAATGCCTTTTTTATATTGTATTGGAGTTATTGTGTTTCTGACTCATGAGCAGAACATCGATATGGTGTCATATTATTAACCTAGCAAACATCTACATGAACAGTTGGTTGTGGATATAAAGTTACAGTATTTTTTGCTTGAAATTTATGAAGGAACTAATACCAGTGGATAGTTTTGAAATAAAACAATGTTTTGAGAACATCTGCCATGATTTTATTTTTGAAATAAAGAAGATCATGTGCCGATCATTAGTCAATTAGTTTAAGTCTGAAGAGTTTAGCTAATGAAATTGATGGTGGGTCCATTTCATTTAGGTGTGTCAGTGAGCTGGGATGAATGTAGTGTAGCCATTGTTTAAGTTATTTATTGTTTTGGTGAATGTTACGTAAGGAAAACCTTTTCCGTCCTTTTACTCTCCTATGGATGAATTTCTGCTTATTTCCTCTCTGTCTAGTCCTCTAAATTCATTTCAGCGTCAGGATCTCCTCGAGCCAACTGGTCCTCAGATGTGGTTCTTTAAACAGCACTGCATACTGAAATTTTTTCAGTCTGTTTTTTAAACTTACTATAGTGGAAACCCACTACTCCCCATCCCCACCTGATGTCCTGGATGTTCATGGAGATTCAGCTGAAAGTTTCTATCACCACCAGCGTCTAGACTGTGGGGATCCTGTCCTATTAGCCTCTCTCTTATAATCTGACAATATGTCCTCTCTCCTTTGCTAATGAGGATGCTCTGTTGCTAATCTCATTGTAAACATTGTTATACACCGCTAACTGATCTCTCGCTTTATTTGAAATACCTATCACACCTCGATAAAGCACGAAGAAAGAAAGATATTTTTTATACTGCCAGTGCAAAGCTACCAGCGGTGAGATGAAGCCTGCAGATCATGGAAAAGTTGCAAGGCGCAACTCATTGTGCACAAATGAGAGCAGAAATCCAGCGATGCTCAACATGTGGGGGGAAAGAATAAAAACCTGAGGGGGCGTGGGTCTCTGTGCCCTCACATTGGCCTGATTCATGCTCAATCAGCCCCCCAGTGTGACAAACTCAGCTAAAAGAGACACCGTCACACTGGGCTGTAAAGACTTGGCATGACTTTCTCAAGTCTTTTGCAGACATTTAATAAAAAGCTCCGGTACCAGTTGGACATATTGAGTTAGCCTTTCTGTTCTTTATGTAAATGAAGAGCCTCTCTGGCTAATAGATGATTCATACAGGGGACAATACATCTGGGAGGAAAGAAAGTGTACATTTAGTCATAATTTGACAATATGGCCAGAGGTTAGGCTCAGTCTGATTGAGGAGACAAGTGCCAGACACAGAACAGCTACGACCATCTTTAGTCAGGAGTAAAAGACAAAAAAAAAAAAACGGTTCTCATGCAGAAACAGATCACTGAGCACAGAAAGGACTCACCTCAGTGCACAAGTAAACTCCTCACCAAAGGGAGATGATCGACCCATAGGGAATATTAGAGGGAAATCAGAGGCACTGTTAACCATGAACTGCCTGGAGTAGGGAAATTAATTTCAAGGAGCAATAAGAAAAGCCCGGCTGAGGCTCATTAGAAATAACAAGCGTCAATTTATAAAAAGTCCATCTTAGAGGCATATCAGTTTTACTTAGGCTTTCTCCTCCTCTTCCTCCAGCCTCTGCAGGGACTTTGGTGGCGCAGGCCGCTGCTGGGATTACTGGGGAGCTGGCTCAAACTGGGGACACAGGGATTAAAGAATACCATCTCGTGGATTTGGACCAGTGTCATCCACCAAAGAAGAGTCTGGCGATCATGCACCAGAACAGCAAGGAAATCCCGGATAAACAGAGCTAGCAGAGCATCGTGGAGGACGGTGTGGATGAAAAGGGACAGTCAGGCAGCTCGAAAGTCAAACACAGACACCGTGAGGCCATGTCACATAGTTAGGACCCCAAAAACATGCTAAAAGAGCTTGTTATAAAAAATATGGGGTGAGTGATTCAATACAAATCAAGGTGCAGGACTATAAATGCTGTGATGATAATAATATATACATTTTGCTTTATTTTTGAAGTATTTTTTTCTACTCTGATAAACTGATACCTCCTCAGAGGATTGTGTGACCTTGGCAGTGGTTTACCTTAATGGGCTCTTACTAGTCTACCTTATACTACTGGATTTGTCTCCCTCCTCATGTGGGGACATCTATCAGTGCACATTGTTTTACCTGTGTGTTACAGGTCTTTTTGTTCAGGCTCCAACATCTAGGCTCAAAGGAGAAGTCAGTGCTCTCAGTCATTTAATTACGCCCATGTGATGTACTGGCTGAGAGCTACACCTCGCCTGGCTTCCCTAATCTGATGGCAAATAAGGGTGACATCCATCTCACCATGTCAGAAATAGTAATGGCCACACTTTCTCTTCTCTCTTTGGTCCACATTGATGCAAGACAGCCATTCAGCCTCCACTCCCCTCTCATCCCTCCTTTACTCTTACCATTCATCACAGGAAGTCTCAACAGATGAGATCATTTAACAGTGGGCGTGAATGGCGGTGTGCACTCTCTCCTTCTGTTAAAGAAGAGCCTCTGCGATTTGGAGTTCAGAGCCTGGCTTCAAAGGAATTTGTCACTGGGACGGACATTTTAATTGGACCATTAACTTTTGGAAAGACTCTTCCAGATATCTTGATGAGTCGGTTTTTCTCCCCTATCCAAAACTCAAAGCCGGTCCTTTACACACACCTCTGACAACATCTTCATACGCACCATTTCCACCTATTACTGTGTGAGACTTTTTCTCCCAAGTGCCTTACACACTGCCCTCATGTCAGCCCTTGCAGCTCAATAAAAGACATAGAAAAAGATTGGTGCAGATTATTGTAAAAAGCGGACAATACTATAAGACTACTGGTCCCATTGTTGGTCCTGTACCCTTTAGAGAGTCTGTGTGACACATACACACTTGGATGTCAGCTGTTGGAGAAAATACAATTCTGCAAGGCGACACTTGTCCCCCCAAAAAAAAACATATCTACAACTATGCCGGCATGTAAGTTAGTCTGTGCCTCTGAACAACAAATAAAAATCTTAAAATATCCTTTGTGTCTGAAAAATGTTGCACAAAATATTAAATGTGCAGTGGGTTTCTTAAAAATCCAAAGAAAAAGTAGTGTACATATCATAATTCTTGCATATAATGCCAGTGTCCAATATTCAACATATACCATGATGTAGTGCCTGCAATGTTTCCTAAGATGAGGTGTACATTTAATAATCAGCAAAAAGCGAGAAGCTTCGATTTACTGATGATTTCCGTCATTCTGATCACGTCGAGGCACTCTTATATCTCCCTGAATCTGCCGCAGTATTTCTCACAAACGTGTTGATTGCAAATCACTCCAAGCAAATACAGGAGAGAACAAAACGTATGCTATTGGACTTTAAGACACTGCCACACAGCAAGCAATGAAAATAAGGAAGGGAAGTAGTAGGGAGAGTGCCAATTCTCCGAACCTATCGAAAATAACTCTCTCCAGACGGATGAGGTGAGAATGAAAATAGAAGCATACAATAGAGGAAAGACTTTCGTTTCTTTCTTTTGCCTGTGATCAGTAATCACTGAGGCAGACAGGAGAGAGTAATCTCAGAGAGGGTTCAACAATTCTGCCCATCCTGAGATTACATTATTTTCCCAAATTGCAAGTGAAGCCTCTCAATCCACCAGCCAATGAATCAACGGCATAGACAGGGAGGAGAGAGCAGCATGCAGTGTCATCTAAGACAAGGCGTGTGTGAGGCATCCCATTAAGGAAAGAAAACAACTGGGAATACTCTGTGTGGAACATAATGGCAAAGCAGTGCAAAGGCAAGAAGCGAATTATTTCAGAGAACCCCGCTGAAAGTTTCAGAGGAGGTGTTCTGGTCTCTTGGAAATGAAGACATGATGTAAAATGGGCACATCATACAACATATGCATCTAATATAAATGATTATTGTGAAAATATTTATAATTTATGATTACATTTCTTTAGCTGGAGTGGCATTTACGGTGTTCACAAACTTACTTGGCGATGTTTAGCTCAACATGAGCTGAGCCGTCCTCTGTCAGCTTTAGCTCAACTGTACTGTGAATGTTACATGTTAGCATACTAATGTTCATATTTACCATGCTGACACATTCACTTTTTTTTTTTTTTTTTTTTTACCATAATCCTTGCAAGCTATGATTATAGCACCAGTCTAATCAGGTTCAGTGAAGGGTGGAGGTGCACCTGTGATGGTGTACATTTTTAGTTTAGACTAAAGATTAAGTGTTATGAAGAAAAAAATGTGTTATGAAAGGATAAGACAAATGATATTCTCTTTTGTTAATGTTACCCCCTCAACAAAAACTACAAAAAAACAACAATGAATTGATCCTACTACTACAAATATTGTCTCTTTATCTGAAGATTGATATACTATATATTATTTCTATGTGTCATAAGGCTTCTTTGTTGTCCAAAACTATTAAAAACACTTCACTGAACCACACAATTGCACTGAACTGAGTTTACTTCAGGTCAGTTCAACATTCGCCGTCTCGCAGACATAAACAGTCACTAGCGCGCCACATTGCAATATTTACTCCCTTTTGAGTAACGTTTGCTTAAAACTACAGTGCCCAGCCTTTTCAGGAAATTGCTGAGCCTTTATGAGAAATGAAAGTATGTGTCTTCTTTTGTGTCTTCAGTGGAAATGAATGGGCTCGGGGCTGCCTGCCACAGACTGTTAGGAGAAGACAGCAGTATTGAGAGAATGCAGTGTCGTTATTGCTCCTTTCATAGGATTTGTTCGATGGCAGAAATAAAGAATATCATTATTGTTTAAGACACAAATATGAAAAAAACACAACAATGCTTTATTTGATATTTAGAACTTATTTTTCAAGGAATCCATTTCTTTTTTTTCGTTCCTTTGGGGACGACAGGCTTAAACCAGCATGTTGGGCTGCCAAATCAATGAGTCTGAACCACCACGGAAAAGAGTCCACAGTTCTATTGATTCTGAAAATCTGTGGCACCTTTCACAATCTCTGGAGAGACCCTTAAGCACATCTTACTGTGAGACCTGTTAAGACATCCGAAGATACTGATTACAGCACAGCTTATCCAACATTTTCTAGTGTGACTGGGAGCCTTTTGATACTCAGATCCACGCGGTAATTAGCTCAAGTCAGGTTTCATAACAATACATTATAAAACAATTATTAATCAAAGAGCTTGGACTAACATGAATCATCTTGTAAAGCCATAGTGGACAAAAGATGTATTTGCATAATTACCTCAGTTTCTCTTCTTGTGACATCAATTCTGCATCTTTCAAATGCACACAGCAGTGATTTGCTCCATGTGCAGAAGTACAGTGCAATGCCTCCGTCTTACAATCCCACAGAAAGAAAAAATGCTAAACAAACAGTGGGTGCAGTGCATGTAGAACCGTAGGCTATTTTCATAAATAAAGTGCAGTTTTAATATGTTTGCCATTCTCTCTCTGTTCATTATTGGTGTTCCTTAGGAAAATGAAAATGACTAGCCTAATTCAGTAAAGCATGACCCGAGGCAAAATTGGTGGAAAATAAGCACACATTACCTAGACTTGACACAGTAATGCCAATTAACATTTCACAAAGACTGCAGGCTCCGGGTAAGGGGACATTTGAGATTTTCATGACATGTAGTACATATAAGAGTTTAAAGAATTTGATTTGTGTCTATTAATTGGACTCATTTTTTTGGCTAATCTGAATCACATAGAGCCTGATTTTTCGGGATCTACTCAATCACATAAATGTGTTTGTTGTCTGACAATAGCGGCGGCAAAGAATCCATAAAAATGTACTTAAACCTCCACGAAGAGACAGTTTGGAAACTAGACTTAAATTGAAATGACTCCTGCAGCTGTATAGTACTGTCTGTATGGAGTCCAAAAGCACAGTCAGCCAAATCCAAGTTTACAGAGAAGGATTATGATCTAAGCTTTAACTTATGGTCTGAACTGTATATGATTCTGTCTCGAACCTTACATCAGTAGAGCTGAAAAGTGCGTATCTAAGAGTGGAGTTACATGAAGGATAAATGTAAGGAAGAGACAGATTAGAGTAGATTTGAGTGTAAAGATTTATATTCAACTTTCCATTATGAATAGCAGCGATAAGTAAGAAATGAAAAGTTTGTTGTGAGAAAGTAAGATACGAGGAACAAAGTTATAATTAAAAATCTGACCCTCTAGCTCAGGGATATGTTATGCATTTCTCTTGTTTTGACAAACTTTCAGTAAAAACAAGCTAAAGACTGATGCTCTATCTGTTTTACATCTAGGAAATTATTACGTTAACATTACCATCTGGCAGCCTGATCTCAAATGATAAATTACTACTTATAAAATAAACTTTTACACAGTGAACTACTTGTTTGCTATTCTTAAATTAGCTGTTAGTTACTGTTTTTTTTCCAACTCATTCTTTGAGATTATAGGTAACATTTATTAGGGTAGATTACAGAGGAATATGTCAATATAAACACCAGTGAAGCCATAAATCTGCTCCGACTCGACCTCCTCTGCCCGGCCGTGTCTATCGCAGGTATAGAAATCTAAACAAACAGGCATTAGGACGACCTTCATAGTAATTAGAGTTCAGCATCAAGTAAATGGCCTGAAAAGTTGGTGGTGATCCTGTCTTAATGCGCAACTGACCACAATAAGTCACTCTGATTGCATTTTAATGTTGTGTGGGGGAAAAAAAACAGGAAAAAAGAACAGAAAAAACAACAACGTTAATGGTCCGGCATTGGCACATGGCACCGAACGTTGACAGAGACTTATCTCACCCACTGTGGAGACAAGTCAATCAGTGTGAGCGCCGGTGCCAAGTGCTTGTTGTCGCTTTGTGTCTCTGGTGGAAGGGTCACACTCATCATGCTTTCCGCTAATACATCCTGTCCCTCACACCCCTAATACCTCACACCTTGACCACGGCGACTGATCAGCACCTGTGACTCATCCGCTGCATATGCCGCACAAACAGCAGCTGCCTCCTGAGAAAATAATCGCAGCCACTTTTGTATTTAAAGTGCAGGTTAAAAATGATGAGATATGATCTCTTCAGCCCTGTCGCACAGAATGACCATAATAGATCCACTGGGGATTGATTGGGTTGTTGATCAATACTAATGACCTACTGAATACTTTGGCAGATTCTTAGTCTGCTGGCTTTTAAAACTCGTTTTCCAACTCATGCTCTGCAGTGGAGATTGAAATTTCTCATGTAAGATCGGATAAACTCTTTGATGTGGCATTTCATTATAATTGCTGATACACATAAATAAGGGGCGCACATTACTTAATAACTTCTTTAAAGCTAAGCCGCTCCTATAGAAGACTTAAATGGGATTTGGTGTTTGTGGAACTGCGGCCTTTACTGTCGTCCAGCAAGTTTAGAATTTGTTCTCGACAACTTTTCCAGCCCCCCGAGGTCAAAGTCCAGTACGTGCTTCTCAGCTCGCAGAGGTGAATTTTCCAGAGGCGACATAAGGTCACAGAAAACCTTGGGTTCTAATGGTGGTTGCGCGCTAGCTTTCACTCCTGTGCAGAAAATGACAAAGCTTTCCTCACTGCAGCTCTGCATGGGCAGGGCTGCACAAGTCATCAGTCACATAGGTGCAAAAGGGGGTAAGGGCAGGCACATCCAGACCAGGATTGAGAGCTGACTGATGGGTAATTGCAGTAAAGCTCTGCCACCGAGGCTAGCCATCTATTAACGTCAGTCCTACCAACTGAGCCCTGGGTCTGGGGTCTGGACAGTGATTCTATGGTGCATTTGACATTTCACAGCACATTTAATAATGTGAGCTACACGGCGGCTCCTATTAGATTTGTTATTTAAAAGTGCACAAAAATTATGGCAAAAAATATTGTAATTATAGCAAGAAAAGGAGAGAGAGTGGCAGACTTTTCTTGCAACACTTTAGGTGTTGTAGTACTGCTCTCAGCAATTTAAAAAGTCAATAACATTTTTGTGCGAGCACCATCCTGATTGCACCAGATGGAGATTGAAGCGATTTTCTATACTGTATTCATTATGTCTGGTGGAAGCATGTGTTTTAAAGTGAACCTGAAGTTGCATCAGGTTTTACTTGACAGATGCCACATGAAATGTTCTTTTCACGTTTTTTGTTGCCTGTAACTACGCCAAGAAAACCTATAGCTCCTCTTATATGCCACCTACAGCGCGCCCAGTCTATTAAACATCATTTAGAGACTTTTAAAGCGGCAGAACTTTTCTTAGAAATAATAGCACATCTATTAGAGCCACTTTTTAATCATCATACCTCTGCAAATGTGGCTCTATTTCAGGTGAAAGAGCCACTCGAAAGTTCAAATTGGTGCCTCGGCATGCAGGATATTTCAGGATCTGGGAAGATGAGATCAGGAGCACACAGTTGTACGAAGAGCTTTTAAAGCTTTGAAAAGCTCTTGCAACAACTGTGGCCCTGTTTAACGAACTAAAGAGCCATGAAAAAATACTCTGTGATCTTCTAAAGACACTAGAAATGAAGCAGTGCAACAAATAGAATATATATGTTTTTTTATGTTTAAAATGTAACAAATCGAACATCCCTTTGTTCTTATTGATTTTTCTTTCTGTCTTTGTTCCTTTTTAAGCTCCTTTTTTTCTGCTTTGAACCATCAAAAAGTGAAATAAATCTTTTCCTATCAGTTATTATGTAACTGAGACAAAAGCATGAGAGGCCACTCAGAGACTCCATCATACTTCAGCATGTGTGCCGTAGTACTCTTTTGCTGTATGCGACGTATAACAGCAGACTGTATGAAGAATAATTATATTGTTTGCGTGAGAGAAAGTGTAATGTACTTTGTGAGACAGACAGCGTAGGAGTGTGCGTGAGGAAGAATGACGGCGTGAGCGAGAGACAATGGTTGGGCGTGTGAATTACGATAATGATGCGCGCGTGAGACAGTATGATGATGTATGCGGAGCAAAATGAGCGTGTCTCAGAGGGAATGACAAGGCATGAAAAAAGAAAATAGTTGTGTGTCTGACAGAGCAGGGTAATCTAAGTGAGGGACAATGTGTTTGAGGAATGATCGGGGTTCATGATTCCAAAACTATTCTTACTCTTAACTGGATAGTTGGAGAAAAACATACATCATTTCCCTCCACCGAAACCCTCTGTGTAACATATGGCAAAGTCCATGCTCTCCCTGAAATCCTCATATGTGTCAATGTGTCAATGACAGTGTAACATTGCCACAGGCAGCACACTGAAGGAATAATCATGCAGGAAATCAATTGATGGGCGATGGGAGATTCCAGCTGGAGAGATCCCGTTGGAAAGGCTGGGATTTCTACATGACTTTGAAAGCCCCTCTTGCTCTGATGCGCATAAAAACAAAGGAAACCATGAGAATTTAAGCTGAAGTCCAGTATAGAAAACTGTCACTCAAAGAAAGAGAGAAAGGAAAGTGAAAAATAAAAAGGATGAAATTAAAGAATAAGTGAAAGGAAGGTAGGAAAAGTAAAAGAAAGCAAGAGATAGCATATTAATTTAAAGTGTAGAAAGAAATTCAGTCAGAGGAGAATAAACAATAGAAAGGATGCAAAGATAAGATCAACTTGATTAATTCCACATCGGGGAAATTCACTTGTCACAGCAGCTCAAATGTAAGACAAACATGAAAAAAATCTGTCAAAAATAGTCAAATTTATGCCATTTTTGTTTTCTATGTAAAAAATATGGACAAAAATGACAAAATACACCATAAACAATCTTTATACACAGACATACCCCGTCTATTGTTATTGCACTTAATCAATACATTTCTCATGATATGAATAGAGATAATTCATGGTAAATTATTTTGTTAAGAATTGTGCTGTTCAGATAAATATGTGTAGAAAAATATAAATAAATCGCCAATATATACAAAAGAGAGAGAAAGCAAGGAGTAAAGGAGAGTCAAGAAAAACAAAAGTTTGTCTGTTTTCAAATTGGGACGGTAACCATTTAATGTGAGGCCAGCACAGGGCAAAAGAGATGATTCCCATCACTAATGCAGAAACAGAGGAAAGAAAGAAAATCGAAGACTGGCCAACATCTGGACAAGAATACAGAGTCGGTGCGAAGAATCTTTGTGGAGGTCCACCATGAAGGAGGCTCACAGCGATGACCCAGCTTGCAATGAAAGAGCTGCAGAAAACATAGCATTGAAGAAAAACACAGGATAAAAAGGATGACACAAAACCATTTACAAAACTATTGCAGGGATTACAGGTAATCTTAAGAAATCAATACAATGGGACCAAAAAATATAGCACAACTGTCCAAGACAAAAAAAAAAATCAGTTCGCCATCCTTTCCTTCAAACAGCGGTGATGGTACAATGTGGAAAAGTCCTTTTCAGCTTTCAGAAAAACTTTGTCACAACCAACCAATGAACTACAGCAGGCATAGACTGAACATTATCATATATCATAAAACCTGATGTCCTCTGGAAATCTGTCCTCAAACGCCTCTCACGTCTCCAAAATGACTTCCACACTGTCCACATTTTAAAGCCACTTAAAATATTATCAGTATATGAATTTCACCCAATGCTGGATGAGGTAACAGGAAAATATGACATCCTTATTGATAGTATCTTGACATAAAAAAGAATTAAATGTTATTATTCACGTTATTATGATTATAATTATGTTCATCAGGCAAGGTGAGAAAGCTTTATTCAAATGGAAAAATTTTAAACACAGAGGCAATTTACTGAGGCGCTTTATCAAATTATAGAAACATTCATATATAGGAATGATCTTTTTGCAACCAGGGTTTTTTTTGGCAATATTAGCTGTTACCTCAGTTAAGTTAGCAGTGTTAACAAAATTACCCTCATTGCAGCATCTCATTTCCACCATTTTCACTGCCTGTTACTGCACTCAGAGATAAAAAAAAAGCATTATACAGAGCTGTGGAAAAACAATTTAACCTCATTCAGTGAACTTCTAAATGCACCAAAATACTGCAGTTTGATATCAGGGTCAAATCTCAACGCCGGCTTCTGATTAAATGTCGCTGCAGCCCCCGCCCCCGATCCAGCGCGTGTTAAAAGTGGCCCCTGTGGACAGCTGTCATCTTTGCTCCAACATTTCTAAAATCGTTGTGACAACATTTGGAGGATTTATAAAGTTACTTCAGAGGACAGTGTTCATCACTTTCCCGTCTGCCATCTTCTCAGTCCTGATCGGGAAAGGCGGGTCCGTGAAATCTCCCTTCTTCTTCTTCATGGATATGAGATAAGCCAATCAGGAACTTTATAATTCAGCGCCATTTCCCTTTTCACTTAAACTCTCCCACAGAAGCAACTTTTCTAACACCGCGTATACTTTCATTCTGTCTTTCATTCACTGTTCATGTCTTCCTTTACACAGCTAATCTCATTCACCGTTCTTCTCCCTTACACATGCTTTCGTCCCGATTCAGCTATAATATTATTCTCCCTGAACGATACCAACGTACTTTTGAACCTAAAGCATTATTCTCCCTTCCATAAACCGTCAGAAGTCACAAGGCTGCAGTTCTCTACGTTAGGAAGAAAGGTGCTGAGTGAAGAGAGCGAGCATAATGGCGCAAATAAGAGGTTGTAGTTGTGTGTGTTACGGTGAATAGTAGAGAAGTAGCAGTAATGAAAGAGGTAACAGGAGTGTGCGTGAAAGACTTTTGTGTGACACGAAAGATGAATGATCACTCTCTCATAGAAACGCTCTATTTGCTCCGGCTAACAGTGTCTCATAAAAAGCATTTACAGGCTGAAAAAGAAAAAAAAGAAAAAAGGAGGGGAAAAAAACTCTTCCTATAGTATGTCTTCCCATAGTACCACACACCTACAGCTCCGTCAACGCAACCTTCAAAAACATCATGCCGAGTCAGTGCTCACACTCTGAAAAACGAAAACGCATAAAAAGAAAAGGGAAAGGTGCTTTCAGTACCAGCATGTAGATCTAAATTACAGTTTGTCAGACACAAATGCATGTAACATGAGAGATGTCTTAGTGGCTATTATTATATTTTACGTTTTGCTGTTAGACTGGAGAAAATGTTTAAGCTCTAATTGAGTGGGAGTAGAAATGACTGAGGCCGGACTGAGCAGTCAGCATCAGTGTGGTTTACGGGGAAACTTGGGGGGAGTAAAAAAAAGCTGAATGCTGTCGAAAAATATCAGACATTGTTTATTGAATGACATTTTTTTTCTTCATTTTCCTAAGCCATCCTGCTTTACCAACCCAGGCATGCACAGGGAGAGTACTGTGGGTGTTTTTATTTATTTATTTATCTATTTCTTATTATTGAGACATTTTTCCCAAGGGACATACTGAAGACGGTTCAGGGGGACTGAGGGAAAATGAAAAATGCTAACTTCTAGTTTATGAGATTTTTTTTTTTTTTTGTTCAAGTGAAATAAATAAATAAAACAAACCGTGTCCTCGTGAGTTAAGGGTTGGGAAGAAGAATAATGCAGAGTCACACCGCTTCTGCTGCTGTTGTCTGTCCCCTGGAAAATCATCATCAGTAAATTTAACAGCGTTGTTTCTAATATTTCTGTCACACAATGCAAACACATTGAATGTTTATATTAAATACGTTTAAAAAAAGTGTTCATCCCTCATGTTTAGGCAGCTGTGACAGTATTAAATTGTAGATTTATGATGAAGCAAATGTATCAGCTCTTTCTCCTCTGCATGCCACTCCTCCCTTCTCTCGCTTTTTCTTCTGTGCATTAAAGACCTCAAGCTCCTCTCGCTGTTCTTTATTTTACTTTACATTCCTGCAGACTCTCCGTCCCACTGTGATTTTCATATCCACCTCTAGCCGTCTCTTGCAAGTATTTGTTCTCCTCTGACTCCATCTTGGTGTGCCCTTTGTTGTCCTGTCAAAGACTTTGTGCTTAATTGTTTAGATTAAAGAACTTTCTAATTAAATGTACAGCAGCTCCATCTGAGTGAGACATTTTGATTATATAGCAGTGGCCTGTATAATTCAAGGTCTTCAAAAGGGAAATGGATTCGCTGACCGACTCCCCCAACCTGTTTTATTCGATGAATCTCAAGAGAGAAGCGAAAAAGAATAAAACACTAATTGAGAAGAAAAGAACAACCATGATGTTCAGCACACTGATTAATTCTCCCCCGCTGAGCGTCCGTCTGTGTACCACAGCGTGCTGTAAAATAAAGTTAGTCCTACTGTATGTCCCGGTTTATTGTGAGACCTTATACGGAAGTTAAACCTTCAAGTTAGAGTGAAAAATAACATGTTTTTCTTGGATGTTTGTGGCTCATTACACTTAAGCCTGGGGACAGTAATCTATGAGATTACAAATAAGTGGGCCCTACTGCTGGAAGGCAGGATCTGTGCATTTTTGCGTGGGGAGAGGGAATTTGGCAGGCTGCTGTCAAGCCAGTGGATCAAAGTCCTTTTCCCACTGCAGTGGCTCATCACAACAACAGAGAATGAGAGAGGGAGAGAGAGAGAGAGAGAGAAAAGGAGGGAGAGAGAGAGAGAGAGAGAGAAAGGGAGGGAGAGCAAGATAAAGGGAGACAGAGATCTTGGAGGAAGACAGCTTACGCCACTCATGGTTGGCTTACTGTGCACACTTGCTTCACATTTTAGATCCAAAGCCCATACTGAGCACAGCTCAATAAAGCACTCAAGTCAGCAGGGGAGACTAGATGTACTGTCAATGTCAGTACATCCAAATGGATTGTGACAGTGACACACGAGCGCGTACAGAAGCAATGTCTCCATGCAAAATATGAAAAGGATGTCAACATTTGGAAATATTACGGTTTGAAGAAAAAAAAAAAACTTTATGAGTCATCACAACTAAATTAGTGTCGACCATCCTGCTGTAAGCATATGGTCGTCATCGTCGAGTACTGAAAATATTCGCTGATGTTTGTATGTTTTTGTGTAGTACTGAAAAGGCATTTTCGAGGAAGTGGAACAGATACTGTCGTTAGCTCCAAAAACCACCCCAGAACATTACCTCCTGTCTCAGCTCATATTACTCACACCTTCTCTCGCGGGAGCTCACATGTAATCCGTGTGCTCTCCATCGCACTGCAGCAGCCTCTGTGCTCCTCCTGCGCCGCCTCCCTCTTGCACCAAAGAAAGCATGTAAGCATAAAATTCTGCGTCTGGCTACAGGCGTTTTCCATGTGACTTGATATCTGTGGACATTAGAATAATGCCACAGCCCGGGAAGGAAAACAGACTTATGCAGACGAAACAGAAGTTCAATTAAACAGGGCTTTGGGATTACCACCACGGCTGCAGAGGTGCCCTTGAGCAAACTACTTTATCCGTGATTGGATGGATCTGGGCAGTGGTCAGCCACGATCCCTTGCAAACAAGCAATGACACCTGCCGTGACTGATTACTCAGACTGTTAATCGAAAGACGGCGAGGTGTGTGAAAACATCCAGCGCACGACGCTCGGTTAAAATGGCGGCCTTGTTACGTATAGTGACAGATTATACATGTTCAAACACTCCTCTCGCGCACCTACATTTGGACATCCAGTCGAGAAGTTAACTAATACCTACAGTGGCTGTCGCAGCTCGGGAGATCTCTCCCTCTCTGTCTCTCGCCGCATTCATTATTAATCAGAGAATGTTCTTTTTGGTTTCATGATCGCTTTGATAATCAAGTGGCTGATGGGAGAGTGCACGTTCAGAATTGATAGTTTGAGCATGGACTACTCAAGGGACAAAAGTGTTAATTAATTAAGCAGAAAGGTGAACAGAAAGCGCTCAGGCTGTGCTCAGGTTTCGGGAGCCCTGAGGATTTATCACAGACCCCCCGAAAGCGTCAGTTATAACCTATTATCAGCCTCCACAGAAACAGGGAGCAGGTTCACGGGGGTTTTTTGGACTTTATTTTAATGTCGCCATCAAGAGACCTTGTGATTCATGTACAGGAACATGTTACTGGTTGTTTTCACAAATATTCATAAAACCACACTACCTTTCCTTTTTTTACAGTGCAAAAGATTTATTGCTTATCCAGTCTTTATTGAGCAATACAGACAGTAATAGGTGTTTTAGGGGAGTAGAAATTTTACAGTGTTGTCTAGCTCTTATGGGTGTACTTAAGGTTAAACCACAACAGCGTCATGTGACAGTTCATGAATCCACATCAACCTTTGTCACACTCTTAGCTCAGATGAGAGCGAACTAACATTTAACATTAATTAGCACAAAACACAGCTGAGGATGATGGAAATGTCATTAGTTTTTCAGGTCTTTGGTTCGTGAACTAAAACCTTGGACAAGTTGAAATATGAGATGAGAAGTCAGGGGATTACAATAAATCCTTCTGGGACCACGCATCTCCGTCAGAGCGATCCACTCTATATGTAAACCTCGCGGCTTAAGGAACAGTCACGTCATCATGTGGGAACCGTGGATGTCTGTCCAGGATTTTGTGCCAGCAGCATCTAGTAGATGTTGAGACATTTCATAGAGTTTGCTGAGAAAAAAAAAGATTTATCCTCCGGGCATCATAAATGTCTGTACCAGATTTCTTGGCAATCCATACGGCAGGGGTTGAGATATTTCAGTCTGGATCAAAGTGGTAACCCCCCGCCCACCGACTGACATCGCCATCCACAGAAAATATCTCATGATGATGGACATCCCATCCACGGCAGGCCCCCCTGCTCTTTCTATGAATTTATCAAACCAAAACCTCTGTTTTATAAATTGCAATAGAATAAAACATTTTTGTAAACAAAAGCTTTGCGTCGAGACTCGAGGGGGAACAAGGTTTTTTTTGTACTTCCAATCTCTAAAACAACAAAGACAGCAAAAACACGGATGAAAGAAGACAAGTGCATTTTCAAAAGACCTCAACAAATGAGAAGAAACACAACACTTACGCATAATAAGGGCGGACTGCTTTTCCTGGTTAAACTGGTTGGGATTCTGGATTTGGAGGGTCCAAGACAACTAAACAAATAACAGGTGCATATAATCAAAGTGATATATTTTTATATTACTTATTACATAATTCAATTACTTCATCACACAGCCACTATCCAATAGCACATACACCACTTAAATCTGCAAAGAAGAATCTATATAACACCTCTAAAAGAACTTTCTTGCAGATAAAATGAATTCTAACTGTGATTTTGTGTCCTTTGAAAAATCAAAATATTTGCTTGTTATTCAAAAACTGCATGCAAGAATCTTCAGCTTTCTACTTCATCAGTATTAGATATTTAAGAATTTAAGCTGATAGTTCAGTCCTGTACACACACACACACACACACACACACACACACATATATATGTATGTATGTATGTATGTATACACATATATATACATATATAACTTTTAAGCATTCGTACAATACAACAACAATACTATCCTTACATCTGACCACCTCAAGGAGTAATAGGAGTAAATATGCATTTGGACCAAAACATGAACATGACATGAGTATGAAAACAAACTGCATCTTGTGATGTGCCGCTCTACATCCTTAAATCCTCTATCTGCCGTTCTGGCATCAAGGTGTAAATTACATTCATCTAATGGGACATGGCTTCAGATGGAAAACATTGTCGTGGGCGTCTGGCCTAAGAGGCTACAGCACACCGACAATGATGATTTAGCAAGGACAGCGGGGGTAAACTGTTAAAAAGCAGCAAGAGGTCATAACACATAAAGCCTACACAGCAACTGAAAGCCAACTTGATGTATTTCATGAACGGTGGGAGAGACGCCCGTGGGCACAAATAGATAAAAAAAGCCGTGAGATTGCACCAAACGTGTGATCGATGTAAGAGAAGCCAATTTCATGGGGACCGCGAACTCCTGGTAAAGTATGCTGCATGCAGCCATTTTATGAATAAAATAATAGAAAATAAATAAATAAAAGCTGTGAACATGGTACAGATCAGGACAGCATCTTTGCAAGGTCAGTAAATAGAGTATGTAAGCGTTCAGGGTGGTTTGATAATGAAATAAATGTTACGTTTTTAAGGATCAGGTATAACAAGTTCTGTCAGTATATATACCTGCATCAGATAGACCTTTATACCCCTCAAAGATTAGATATCCCTCTTATACCATCAAAAGACCGGATGTCCTTGGAAGAGTTGAATGGCCACTGCTGCATGACATACATTCAAGAAGCCCTCATGCTCAAGTGTGTGGAGGATGGTGGCACAGTGGTAAAGACTTAAAGGAGAGTGCATGTATAGAGGTACAACACATGGATGCTGTACAGGCGCTGTACCACTGAATATGTGCAGCCTTGATAAAACTGAGGTAAGCTTTGTTAAAAACTCACAATACAGTAAGTCATCAGCGGATATCATGCTGATATGTCCAGGGTGTGCTGCTGGGTGGGTATAAGGAGCTACTAATGAATACATGATGTTTTTTTTTTCTTTTAAGCAAAATTTGCCAAAATATTTAGACGTCTGAGTATGTTGACTTTTAAAAGTGCTGTATGTTCACTGCTTGAACACTTTTATATTGCTACGTGACATTTCAGAAGAGGCCACGTGCAGGATGCTCTCCACAGGGGAGCAGACTGGAGTGAGTGCTTTAATAAAGCTGAGGCTGCAGACTGTGGCTGCTGGTTCATAGGCGAGGTGTAGGCAGAGCTTGAAATGTGCCTCACCCAAACGCAGTCAACAAGCCCAACAAGTGTGCAATTTGTCTGGCAGTTAAAATGCAGGACACACACAATGCCACAGGGGGTAAGGTCCAGGAACTCCAATACTTTATTTTTTTTAGTTCACAGATTACTAACTCTGGCTTCTTTTCGGGAGCAAAAAGCGGCGCAGTTGTAAGCAAAATAAAACCGAGGCTGGAGAAACTTGAACTGAAGCCGCATTGAGAGAGTCTCAAGCACAAAAAACAACCTTAAAGATCTGTTTGTAGTAAAGGATGAAAAGATATCAGGCTCTCTTTCATAAAATGCTCAGTGTAAAGGGGGGAAAAACACGTCAGTGCTACTGCTCCTCAAATTGTTTGTAGCGAGTGATAAAAGATAAATAGAGCGCCGCGCATGCAGACGCTTCAATAATAAAGGATAACGGGGGCCGCTGTTCCTCTGCATCCTGTGTCAGCATGTGAGGCGGGGGAACGGTTTCACTTTGTCCTCCCTGAGAGAACAAACGGGAGCTCATAAAACATGAGAAAACTCATAACCCAGAGAAAAGAAAACCAGACTAACCTGGTTCCAGCAGCATTGGGCCGGAGGGGCCG
>JBAJHX010000096.1:5386108-5397394 GCA_037176925.1 Amniataba percoides
GGGCCGGAGGGGCCGTATCGACAGTCCTCACAGGCTGCTCCTTTCGGCAGGTCAAGGGAACGGTTAAAATGACCAACAGCTTAATGAAAGACTGCGGGTGCAACATTTCCTTCAGATGATCACAGTCTGACTTGAAATATGACGTCTAGCACCCAACAAGAGGACAATGAACTCCAGCTCCTCGCAGTTTCACTGGAAAGGGTGAAGTTTCTCTCATCAGTCAGAGGAATTAGCTGATCCAATGTATATTTTCCTAATTGATAGAAATGCCTAATTACGATATGCCTCTGTAATTACCATATGGCTGTGAACTCAGACATTTATTTGCATAAATCTCTTGCAAATGAGTACTCCTGCACTCAGAGCAGCAGGGAAAATGTCTCTTAGAAATCACGTGGCACCATTTTGTTTGCATAAACATTTAGTTTTATTTTGCATTATAGGATAGTTACAGTGAGTCTGCCCGCTGTTGTTGGCTGTAAAGTGCTGCGAGACATTCAGGAAGAAGACGGATAAGCTGTCAGGTGATGACCTGCTGCAGCTTCCCGGGTATCACTTATGACTGGATGTTGGTCTATCAATATTAATGTTGTGGAGTGTGTGCCGAGTGAAGAAAGTTGGAATTAGTGGACATTAACTTTGTGTAAATTCTCAGATTTACCAGACACATTCAAACTTTATTGACATTAACATTAACTTTCTCTGCTGCCTCTTCAAAGCTCCACTGACTAGATCTTTGGTGCATACAGACACCACAGACTACTACAGGCTCATCAGGATGGGCGGGAGCGAAGTTTATCTGGCACTCATGTTGTATGTATGTAATGTACTGTGGCTTCAATCAAGTCTTAAAAATATGCCTGGGGTGAGAAAGAAATGTGGAACCATATGCAAAAAAAAAATGTCAGGCTGGACTGGAGGGTATTATTCATGTGTCACCTTCTAGTACATGTGTGAGGATCATACATATCAGCACTGGTAGGTTTTATCTGAAATGTATATTGCCGTATGGATCGCACAGCAGCACACAACCCGACCGCACATTGCTGTTATGTCTTTTTCCAGAATAATGACTCATGAGCAGGATGTCATTTTTGCTCACTTTCCTGTTTATTTGATCACAATGGTGGGGCCACCTGGGGGAGAACGTGGTAATGAGCAGATGGTTAGGCGTGCCCAGGTGACGGCACAACACTAACATACTTGCATGTCAACACGTGTGCTCGAATGGAATCGGCCTCCAACCGCAGCGACGTCTTGGGCCTTGTGATTAATTGATGCACGACTAACAAAGCCTTCAGCTTGAGGCCCCGTGAAAGAGCTCCCCGCGGCTAATGGTGTCGCACTGTGTTTATTGGAATATTTCTGCTGATCTCAGGAAACTCAGGCTGTGACACGGCGTTCCAGTTGTTGCAACGACTTGCTTCTTTCTAATATAAACGAGGGGTGGAGGGAGGAGATAGAGGGTGAATACATGGGAATATGAAAGAACTGAGCTTTCTGAAAAATACATGCAAATACAAATGTTTGCAGACTTTCAAACGGAACAAGTCTTTCATATTTAAAGTGGAAAGGAAAATATAAAGAATATGAATCAGCAACAGAATCACAACTTTGATGTTCAAAGAACTTTTGCAAGTGGAACTAAAAGTTTATGTGAGTTTGTAATGGCAAACACACCTCTGAGAGCCTGTTTTCGCCTCCCCGGGTCGTCTCATAAAACATCTCAGTCGTCTAAATTGTCGGTATTTGTGTGTCAAACGCATGACTCCCGGGCTAGATTGTCGCGACATATGCGAGCAAATTGTAAAAAGACACATCTAAGTTGCTGAAACATTCCAATTACTCAGCCAGGAAGCCAAGAGGAAACTCAATTTATTTAGACAATAGCTAGATACAAGGGTTCATCTCATCTCCGAAACACACAGCATCTCGGCACAGCTACTTTGACAATCAGCTATTTTTATGCTAATGACTTCCCTGTGATATAACAAATCTATCTATATGGATTTCAGGCTCACGGCAGGCCTCCATAAGCACACTGTGGTGATCCTCTGACAGGCTGCGGGCCTCGTGGTTGCACTGCAGATATTGATTTTGCTTCCGTACGTGACGGTTCTCAGGCTCTTCTGTGGTAAAGTTGTTCCAAAAGGTCATACCCCCTTCAAGGTATATGGAATCCAGACATCTCACCCCCCAGAAAAACAAACACTTTCACACTGAAGGAGCAGAAAGTTTTCGGACTTTCCACCTGTCTGCCCTGCGTGACTGTCTGTTTATTCTCCACACAAATGCAGCGGCTTCATGTTGCTGTTGTTTCTGCGCTCATTTGCTGTCATCATGCATTTGCAATCATGTTTACGACACTATTGACAGTCCCTACAGCAAATGCTGTCGCTCAATTGATCGCTTTGCAGTTGCGTACAGTCGGCCGCCCGCACTGACTCATCATTCTCACTCTCTCGCTTTCATTTTTTCTTTCTTTTTTTATTTATTTATCTTTGCACAGGTCACAGGAAATCACATCAAACGAGAAACAAGAAACGAGCCCGAGCGTTTTTGTGGCATTTGCAGGCCCTGAATGGCGGCGCGCGGGAGGGGGCGGAGAAGGTGGGAAAGGAGGATTGATCTGATGCATGCGAGACACCGCGGGAAAATCAATATGCTCACCGCAACCCGCGATTGACTTAACAGCACATGCCAACCACCTCCGAGCAAGGCTGAGAGCAAATGTCGGCGCAGTTTGTTATAGACCCCTCTGCGCCGATATGATCTCGGAGAACTCTTTTTTAGCTCGGCACATCGTCTGCCCGTAGGACGCTCGCTCAACTCCTCCCCGGTCGGGTTGGAATAATATTATTGAGGTGGGTGGCGAAGATATCACACTCCCCTACTATTTTATTGCTGTCGAGCTCCGGCGAGTGTCAAACTCAGATCTTTCTGTGGGGGCGTCTGGTGAGCGCCGTCCTCACCTTCACTACCTGAAGAACGATCAGACAGAGACAATCAGTCAGCTTTTCAGGTGAGATTTCATCTGGTTTAGCTGAGCATGTCTGTTTTATGTCTTCTTTGTTTTGTTTTGTTTTGTTTGTGCTTTGTGTAATTGGCTGGGTCACTTTTTTTCATTAAAGTGTATGTGAATCACTTTTTCAAAGCAGCAGCACCACAAGTTATATTATAAATACTGTGAGTACATATGACTTCTCCATCAAACAATAGCTCTAATTAAATAACCATAAAGATATCATACCGCAGCTTTTGACCATGGAACTGTGCCCTCTGAAGTTCAAATATGTATATTTTTATTGAAATTTTTTATTCAATATATACCATTTCTTTTCTGAAGTTTGACTTGTTAAGTACTTGAATATTTATTTAAACAGTTTCAGTGGGAGGAGAGAAAATGTTTGAGTTGCTGAGCTCAGAAGACTTGTTACATTTTATTTTGGGAGCTCAAAGCAAAAGAAAAACATATAACAGCAGATAAGCTGACATATAAAGCATCAATATCGTCAGAGTATAAGAACTTTAAAACTTATTTTTTACCTGTAAAACAGTTTTAATTGTTGTGTGATATCTGCAAGGCTTTTTAGATTTCACTGTTATTGATGGTAAATATGGTAAAACACACTGATTTGACATGACTTTTGATATGATACTTTTATCTCTAAATATGACTCTATATGAGAAATAGACTTCTGAGTTTCTGTATAATAAACTTAATCAAGTAATGTCCCAAAGTTTCACAGAAAAAAAAGAAATTAGTTAGTTCTATTTTAAAAGAACCTCAGTTTCTGCTGGAAGTAATTTTTGACACCTCCACTTTTTGGCTATTGAGTGTGAACTACCGGAAGCAGCTGTCAGTCTTTCGCCCTCGACTGACAGCGCTGTTTGTCTGAGCGTTCAGCTCCCCGTCCTCACTGAAATTAAAACCCTGCCAGGACAAAGTGGCTTTACACCAAATGTGTGCTATAATTGCTTTTTAGCGATAAAATGAAGGCTACACTTTGTAATAAAATGAATCTTCTTAGTTATGGTGGCACATCAGAAAATGGTAATGGACAGCAAACCCCCCCACCCCTCCAGGGATGTTAACTCCAGGGTGAGAAATTCAAGAAAGGCCCAAAGTCAGAACAGAGCAGAATTACAGCACATTTTAAGTGAAATCTGGAGGTCGTCCTCTGCATTGTAAGACATATTAGTTTCATACCCACCCCCCCAAAAAATATACAGAAATAAATGGGAACATTCGAATTTCACTTTCTCATTGTCTGCCTCAGTTTAAACAGTTGTGACTGGTAAAATACCTGCATGAACAAAGTCAGCATTCATTAATCACACATATCACGGTGAAAGATGTCAAAAGCTGTGGGAGCAGGAATTTGAAAGGAAAGTTTGAACATGCCAATCTAAAAAAAAAAAGATTTCTTTTCACCTATATGTTCAGATTCAAAGGCGTTCTGGCCCGATAATAATAGCAGCGAAAAGAAAATCTTTGATGTCTGACATAACAGGATATCTGTTTAAGAGAGGTGAGACACTGAGGGGCCAAAAACCCTCAACAGAACCGCAACCTGCCGTCGAGAAAACTGCGAGAAAAAGCCCCCGTCCTTTCATTACCGCACTGCTCAAATGTATGTGAGCTTTCATCTGTTTTCATAGCGCATGGTTTGCAGTGGGAAAAAAAAGCCTCTCAAATCAGAAAGAGGCTACCTCCACTTCCTCCTCATTACTGCAACATTTGAGCAAATTCTCTTCTTCTCCTCTTTTTTTAAATACATGCATTCATTATCTGTACCACACTGGCCGAAAGCAGCCCATCAACCGTTTTGCAGAATATAGAAAGCCCTGAGCCGTAGCTACATTTAATCATTGCTTAAGATTTAAGGCTAATGATGGGGATTTTCACTCCGGAGCTTTGTCAGATCTATTTCTCTGCACTTGCCGCTGAATTCTCGGATCTCTCGCGGTGCTTGTTGTTACTGTCACAAAAAAAACCAAGGCAAAAGTTTGCAAAGCTGTTACAAGATCATGTCTACTTTTTGTCATCAATATTGGATTCACCTGTGAAGCAAAGGAAGAGACTAAAAAGTAATAGTTTTGTGACTAAGCAACACAACCTGAGGCTTAATTCTGGAGTGAAAGACCCGCTTGACATTTCTGAGTGCTGTCTCAAAAGTGAATATTTTAACAATTCATGTCATCTGTACATGTAAAGCTGCACCAGACTAAATATTTTATGTAAAAAAAATGCATCTCTGACTGACAAAGTGACACTGCAAAAGCAATGAGCAGCCCGTCTCCACATAACCTCTGTGCCTTCATGAGATTTGCAGAAGTCATGTTGCACATTTTGTGGCTGTAAGACAAATTTTTTGAACAGTCACTTTGCTCCACTCGAGAACCACCACCTAATTAAACTGCCTGTGCAGCAGTGAACACGGAGCCAGATAAATTTGAGAGGATTTTTATGTCTTCTTTTTTTTAAATTTAATTGAATAATTAACTTCAAACTTCCTTTTACAAAATGGACGGCATAGATTTGCATTCAAGTGCATAAAATAAGTGCGAGCGCCGTCGGAGCTTTGAATCCTGCAAATGTTTGTGTCGTCGACGCTTAATGAGCGCTTGAAAAACAGCTGATATCCTTTAAAAAAAAAAGCAGGCGCCATCACAAAGGCATTATTCTTAACTCGTAAAAGAACGGGGCAGAAGTGCTTGTTTGCACAAAGTGCTGGGCTGGAACGTCGAGCGCTGAACACTTTAACTCAAGTCAAGTCATCTCGGTATTAAAGGGAAATATTTACACTGAGCTGTTTAGTTTGCACTGGCCTCTGGTCTCTCCTTCCTCTAGCCACAGATCTGCTGCCAGTGAATAAGTGCATCCCTGCCATCCGTCCTCCCTCATGCCAGACGATCCAACCCTGAGTGACCAGTCTGAACACACTCGTTGGCGACAGACCGCTGATGGCCAGAGAGAGTGGAGAGTGGGAGGATGGCACCCTGATTTGTTGACGAGTTGGATTTTTTTCCCTACAAAATATGTAAAGCAAAGCCTGAATTTCGTCCCTGCTCTGTTGAAAGAACAAATTCCCCAGTGTTTGTGGGTTTGGGTCACTAATTTACTCTTGCTGTATCCACAGTTGACTGCATAGGAGCTCCAGAGGGACGCACGTCTCTGGTGGTTTGTTTGACGGGGGAGGAGGCGTGCAGAGACCAAACTGCGGGGACATGTATTAGTTTATTAGTTTATTGATCCAGTTGGTTTAAAAAGGGTTGAATTATGTGTTTTATTTTGTTTTTACGTTTGAGGTTTTATGGATTTGTTTTAAAAAACTGAGAGCAATCAGCCAAAGATTTTGTCAATGTATAAATGCAATTAATAAAATTTAAAACATTCACTATTGAACTGAGTTAAACAAAGACCTGTTATGTGTAACGTAACAGCGCTTTGAGCCGGTCAAACCTCCGTACGTCCAGCTGAACGGGGGGTGTTTGCCTCTGAGCAGCTGGATTTGAATATCGGGGTCAGTCTGGCCTGCAGAAATCAGTGAAGTGGACACACCTCACCAATCACACCGCTCAAACAATCAGTTTACACCTTCACAGCTTATATAATTGCTTTTCCTGGCTGTTCTCTCAAAGGTCAGTACTTTAAACATGTTTTGCAATTATACAGTGCTGCTAATTTTGAACATGGACTCACCACTGCAGTCGAGCTTTGTACTCTTTATGACTCTGCAATGAAATGACTTTACTCGTTTTATTAAATTATTCATAATTCTTCTGTTTCAGCTGCGGCAAGAAGCAAATAAAAAATGATGTAACCTGGGTTAGTTGAGCCCCAGGTTATTTGTTATCTGTTCTAATAATTTAGTTATATATCACGTTATTCTTTAAATGTTTTTCTGAAATTTAAATTAAATACTATTTTTCTATGAAAGAAGAAGAAATATAGATACTATCTCCAAAACTTAAGTGTATATGTGTTACTCTGCCTTTAATTCAGGTGGCAGTTATTACGTGTTGTTCAGTGTGCAAAGAAAACTGATAGGAGTGAGCATCACACTTTTGGTACCGCTCTTTGCGTTTTTTCCCGACCTTTGCAGAGCGTGTGTAGCTGCTGAAGAGAAAAAAATAGAAAATTGAGTTGATAAAACTAATAAAGATACTGAAGAGAGACGATTGTTGAGCCGTGACCTCTAGTCGGAAGGCGTAGGATTGTTCAGAGCTGCAAAAAACCGATATCCCGGTGAGTAAAAATCCTCTTGCTACATTAGCATGCAAACATGCTAGCAGGGTATTACACACTGTTGAAAAAGGGAGAACAAACTTAAACCAGTCGGGATAAACTGGAAACAAATTTGGAGTAGTTCATTAAGGTCTGAAGCCGTGTTTATGTGCTTTATTAATCTTGTTAACTGAAGTGTGTGTGTAATGGTGATACAGGCTAATATGGTGTTGAGCCAGTGTTGGTCAGCAGAAATTGAAGCAGCTAAACTTATTCAAGTGTGTTGAGTTAAAAATGATGTTTTTCACTGTCATAAAGAGTAAATTAATGTAAGTAGGTTACGGTATGAAACTGTTTATTTTGAAATGTTTATGTAAATTCATGTTTATGTACTATGAGTTGGATGGTTATTGAGAATTCATGGGAAGAGAAGTGAAATGGACACTATAAGCAGTCATTTTATTTAAATATATCTTAAGTAATCTTTATTATGGACCAGATTAATTATTATTTGTGTGGCTGTTTAGGCTGTTTTTTTTTTTTAGAGTCCTTCAATTGGGTCCTCGGTTCCTCCATCACCTTCTGCTGCCATCCATCTACATCTCCACCCTGGCTGTTACTTACCTTCAGAGGAGGAGTCATCCACGTCCACAATGCAACACTCATCTTGGACACTCGCAGTGAAAAAGAGGGGTAGGACTTTAAGTGCACTCGTTTTATTTATTTTTTCTATTCATTTGAACTTTTGGGACAATTTCTTATTTCACATCTGCGATCTCAGAGGGGGTTTCTTTTTGTGGTTTAAAAAAATATTGAATTGGCCAATTGCAAAGGTATCTAAGAGAACTGTGTATGTGTTGTTAATCAAATTTTGTGTTAAAGGTGCTGGTACTGTAATTTTTTTATGCAGTATTCATTTTTCATTTATTTATCTTTGGTGATACTATTATGATCCTTCATCTAATTCAATATATGTTCCTCTAAAATCATCAGTCCGTTGTTGTGTGTGTTGTTTGGGGTGGATGTTCAGGTCTAATTTAATAATTGGGCAGGTGAATCGCAGCAGTCTCCTCATCGGGTCTAGGATTAAAGTTAACCCTCATCTCTAATTTGACATTCAACACTATCCTAAAAGAGTAGGTGCAGGCTTAGAGGGGTTACAAATGGAAACGGCTCAATTTTCTTGGTGCATTTACAATGCAAAACACACAACCCATGATATGTTTTACAGTTGAAATAAAAGTAAGTGCCTGTTACTGTTTTATTTTACAGTTTGTGATGTGTTTTGGCTGCATTTTTGGAAAGAGCCAGGTGGTTCTGCAGTGTTAAACTTTTTCGATTCAGAACGTTTTCCCTCATTTGTGCCCATTCTGAAGCAGTGTAACACAGCGCCCATCTGTCCCGCGCACCTTAATCTTAATTTCTAAGAGGTTTGTGTGGATATAAATAGGAAAAGTAAATTTTGCTGAGACAATGTCTTCCCTTCATGCCGTCTGTTTCAGGTTGGTTTTTCCGTTTGTCTATCCACGATTAGGCTTTGAATGGCCGGATATGCGTTTGATCACAGTGCCAAATGTTTGTCTGTAAGACTGTTTGTAGCGGGGCTTTGTTGTTCGTTAGCTGAGACACAAAGGGAGGAAAGCTGTCAAAGAGCAGAGGAAACATTTTCTTGCCACTTCCATTCATGGCCACCAGATAAATAATACAAATAAAATGCTGATTTATGTTTTTTGTTTTTATTTTTTCTTTCTCTCTGTTGTGGTCGGTGCATTCTGGTTTTCTAACAAGACCTTGCAGATTTAGAGGAAGACTTTGTAGTAAATATAGCTCGTTCTATGAAAAGTCATCATTGTGTACTGGCTTGAGGGTTTTTGTGAATTTCCATATTCAGCACTGTACATGCTCTGGCTTTATAAACCAAATCATACTAACCTGGTGATCTGCTGGCTCTTTTCAGTGATTTATTTCTAAAAGCAAGAGAAAGTGTGTTTTCCCAGGTAAACACTGAGGTGCTTGGCCGAATCTTTGAACTTTCTAAATTTGATCACACTGCTCTACATTTACATTTACATTCTTAAAGTATTAACTTTCTGTAATCTTCTCTCTATAAAATCAATGCATCTCAGGTACATGGAAAAAAAAACTCTTACCAAGACAGAAAACTCTGACCCAGACACTAAATGGAGGGCTATCACTTTGTGTATCTGTGCTTTTGAGCATTTAACACCCAAATGAGTGTGATTCCATCGTAGCGCTTAGAGCGTTGAACCAGAAAATGCAACCATATCCCTGGAAAATCAGCCCGGTTTCTGTGCCACAATGTCCACACAGACAGCCCAGACGAGGCTCCGGAAAGAGTCGCTTATTGGCATATTGGATAATTTCCTCCACACTGAGAGGACAAACACACATATTACTGGGCTTTATGTCAGTACTATCTGTGTTACTTTTGAAGATGTACTATTACTTTTTGTACTGATGAATAATATAGGGCATGCGTAAAACACTTGAATTCAGCATTTCCTCCTATTGTGTTAATTATAAGTACTTCTAAAATTGGCAAGTATCACTGTGTCTAGCCCACTTTTCATTGCTGATTTTCAAGTGTCATCCATAATTTTTTAATCATGTTAATCATTGAAAACAGCTAAATAAATAGTTTTCTTTCTGAGGTCAACAATTATCAGTGATTAAAAAACACTTGACATAACCAGACGTCTGTCTTCGTTCCTTGACAACACAGCAGTGCTTGTGCTCTCTTCTGACGTGCGTGCTGACTCGGTGGTGGGAAAGATGTGGGGGAAAGTCTGGGTATCCCTTCAGATAGTGAGGAATTTCTGCTCCTGCACCGCCGAGAGTGTCCCGATGGAGAAAATTACCTGGTGCAGAAACGGCACAGAACGACCCACTGAGCCCCGCAAAGAGCCGTTTGTTTCGCCGAACGTGTGATAGATGTTGCTCTTCCTTATTTGCACCAGCCGCTGCAAGAGTAAAGGAAGGAGAATCATTAAGGATCCCAACAACTCAGATAATGGCCTTTTCTCCCTGCTGCAGTCGGGAAAAAGTTACTGGATAGACCAGACCAGCAATGAGAAGCTCAAGAACAAGTTCAACCCTCAATCTTAAATCAGACGGCCAGACCTTCCACCAGTGAAAAACATATATCTGTTACTACTCCTATTGTATATGAACTCTTTTTAATGCGCAAATTAAAGGAACTGGTGGTATTGCATTCACTGTTATTGTACCTTATGTGATTACACGTGATGAATAAACTTCAGTGAACTGAATTGAATTTTTGTCTGGATTTATTTATTTATTTTTTTATGAAATCCAATAAACTGACTGTATTAGTTCATCAAATTATATTAAAATATGTCTGGTCTTTTAGCAGTACCAGGCAATGGAGACATTACAGGCTAGAAGACAACAATCTATATGACCGACCGTGCAGGCATGCAAGACAAAGCACACCGCAGTCTTAACACGTAAACCGATGCAGGGGGAATGTTTGGGTTCAGTTTGATGGTTCAGTTAAATAACTAAAATTTGCATCAGATTGCCCAACTAACGGTGAAGAAATCAGATTGGCCGTGTGTGGGAATGTGCAAATATACCTCAGAATTGGCATCACAACTCTGAATCAGCCGGTTCAAGGTATGCAATGAGATTGGAAGCTTCCATTAACTCCCTTACCCCATTCATGTCTCGACATCAGCTGTGGCTATTACATCAGTCAGGACATTACCAGTAAGGTGAGGTGGGGAGAAAAATAGATTTCATATGTGACAGGTCTTATCTGCCCTTCACTAAACACATTTGCAGGTAGGGAAGGGTACGCTAGATTAGTCAGTGCATCATGTGAAAGATGAGCGACAAGGGCAGGTGCCAATAACCCTATGCTAGATTGAAAATTGAGAATTTCTCTGCAAACGCAGCAGAGCAACACCGACAGGTTAGCCGACAACCCCAGTCCCCAGCAGCAGCGGCTCTAGGTTAGTAAATAAACTGAAATTAATTTTTAAAAAGGCATAAACACTGTAACGTGTGTGTGT
>JBAJHX010000096.1:5421337-5447917 GCA_037176925.1 Amniataba percoides
TGAGAAAAGTGTATAAAGTGTGTGGTGAGGGGTTTTACAGCCTTAAAACATATAGTAATTGTGAAAATCCTACTTCGTGGATTTCAACTATTGCGGGCTGTTTCTGGAACGTAACCCCCGCGATAAATAAGGGAACACTGTACTGTAGAAATTACATCCACCTACCAGTTCAGTAATGTGTTTTAGAGGCCATCAGTGAGGAAATGTTGACCTTGGCTAGTTGCTGATTCTGAATGTATTGTTTTCAGTATTTCATTAATACTGCAGAACAGTGTTTGCTGGTAACAGCTAAAGCATTATATATTTTTCCTGCAATTATCCTTAAAACTAAAGACAACTTAAGAATAATCAAAGCAACAATTACATTTACCATCACAGCATCATAACTGGGTAAACATTTGTTGTACGAATGATTCAACCTGAAATATTACACTGTTTGTGTGAGAGAGAGTGAGAGAGAGAAAGACAGAGGGGGGAGAGAAAGAGAATGAGAGATGGTGGTGGGAGCATAATTACATGCTTTCAGGCATAAGGAAGCAAAGTGGTTACAGTATTGCTTTGGTGGAACTGAATTAAAAATTCTCTCTTTATCCCTCCATCACCAACTTGACAAGAGCAAAATTATATTTTCTTTTAAGATGCGTAGTGACCCAGATGCTGTGGCGGTCTTGTTGTTGGCAAAATGATTCAGATGACACGTGGAATAGAGGCCTGGCAGAAATATTATGCTGAAGATATTTACCTCCACCGACAAATTAGGTTATATTTTCATCTCTTTGTTGTTGTCCGTCCGTTAGCAAGATATCCCGAAAGTTAATCAGCGGATTTGGATGAAATCTGGTGGCAGATGGCCGTGGGCCCAAGGTTCACTTGATCAGATTTTGGTGATGCCTGGGTCCGGGATGAATGCCACTGGACAATTATCATTTTTTAGTCATTGCTATTATGCTGTGTTCACACGCCGGTGGGGACAGTTTGACTTGATATTCATGTCCACATCCAAAGAGGAAAAAAAAAAAAAAAAGAAGACAAAATCACACCCAGAAGATGGATTATTTCTGGTGCTTTGATGTGCAGCACAAATGTCAGCGTTTGGGTTGCGATCAAAATGATTTTAAACGTCTTCAGTTTCTTAATTAATGGATGCTTGTCTCCTCTCTGATAAACAGAGCGCGGTCAAAGCGCGTTTGATCGCGAGCGGTTACAGTATGTTTCTCTGAGAAAATGTCGATGTAAAGGCAATTTGAGTCGCGGCACAGTCGTCCGTGATAATCCACACAACTCAGTGGAAAGAGTTAGACGTTATTTTTCATCAAAGTATGCCTCCAAACTGTCTGCTGCTGCACAGAGGGAGGCATGCCAACGTTCACTGATGACGTGTGTGCAGTTGTGACAAAACAGAGGCTAATTAAGTCCCATTTGTTTGCAGGTTATTTTGTTACACTAATTCACATTTCTAATATTATTATTTTTCTCCCTTATGGCTGAGTATGAGGTGATTATTTTCTTTATATTGTATGTAAAATTAGTCACTCGACTTTTGGAACCGCACCAGGTTACAGGATGAATCTGTTAAATAAAAGTGTTAATGTTGCGAGGTGTTAGCCGCAATTCGTCAGCGCCAATTGAACCCAGTTAAACCCACGCTCAGCGCTAGTTAGCCACAGAGGAAATAAATGAGGCAGAAACAACAACAAAAAAAGCATCTCCCAATGTTTTTTATTTCTATTTATTTATTTTTTTCTTTGTCAAGTGGCCAAGAAATGTGCTGCCAGTGCCATGGTTGAGGAACGCAGGAAAAAAGAAGGATGAAGCAAAAATCTGACATCGCCTCTCCGTTAGCCATGGCGCAAGATAAAGTAGTGCCAATGAATGCTCAGCACGTATTTATTTTAAAAAAAATTATCAAGTATTTTACAAATGAACACTGTCTTTTTTCGAGCTCTCTAATTCTCATGCTGCTTTCCAAACCTCTGCTGAAAGACACAATGAGGAGCAAAGGGCTATTTTTCTTGTTTTCTTATTTTCCTGCATTGCATTGTATTAAAATGAATAACAAAGAATCATATTAAAATGAATTGGCTGTTTTATAGATTTTGTATCTGTAATTTCTGAGCTCAGAAAAAGAAAAGAGCACCACCTAAAGCCATGGTGTAGTTTGGACACTGCCGTTAGCTCTGATAAGTCTGTGCAGATTTCTGCTCTTTTACAGATATTGGTTTAGCTTTTTTTTAGTGTTGTTGGACAGCGATGCCGTATGACCGCGAGTCGCTCAGGGAAAATTGGCCTCAAGTTGACCATTTCCTCGAGCTTTGGGGATTTGAGTCTGCTGCCGAGCTGATTCAAGTTTTAAAATGTAAAAATTGGTATCATCAAGGGAGAAGGTGGAGGGGACAAACACCAGGTACGCCCCCGTCTCCTTTTCCATCACCATCATCGAAGCCGCCTCAACATGGGGGGTAAACACTGAGGCCGACGTGGGATATTAAACAGAGAGTTGTGATCTTGACGGCATGGACAGACGAGGGTGCCGGATACACAAGGCCAACACCGACAAGTTCAAGAAAAACTTCTACCCTCGGGCCGTTAGGATGCCAAATAAAGACACTGCCTAAGAACTGCCCCAAGGCTGTTTTTACTTACTTTTACAACTCAAAGTTAGTAACCACATTTAACATTTTCATCTATTACTTATTTCTATTCTTATTCTATTTAACACTTATTTTTATTGCATAATTAGGACAAGAATCACAGGTTTCACTGTGATTATTCCCTGTGTGGTTATATGTGACAAATAAAACTTGAGGTTATATGATAAACAACAAAGTCAGAAAATAAATGTCCCTCTAAGAGCTTGCCAGGTCTGTAAGTACATGAACATACAAAAGTGAAAGTTTTATTTAGTTTGTTTTTCTTCCTGAGTAAAAATAGCTTGATGGTAATTCATTAGTCAAATGTATCTCAGCAGCTTCTTTAAACATTTATATTGTAAGCCCTGTTTTGGCCTATACTTGATCATTAGCGAGGAGGCTCGGGCAAGAATTAGTATTTATGGTGACACCATACGCAGCAACAACCAACACCTCACATCACCACCTCTTTGCCTAATCCACCCGCGTGTGTGTGTGGGAGGTGTCACTTCATGCTTCACATACATATAAACACACATTTGGGTGAATAAATATTTATGCAATCCTGCTCAAAAGCAAAAAAAAATAAAACTATAAAACAAAAAATATAACCATTAACCACAAGCAAACATCTCATTTTTCACAACAGACACTCCCCCCCCCCCGTGTTCCTGAAACATGGTTCAACCAGGAAGTATAAATAGACATGAGACCCCCATTGTGGCTTTTTGCCTGAGGAGCAGGAAGCAGGTGAGTAAGAAAGGTGACACAATGCACAGATATTTTAAGTGTTGTTTCATCAGATAACAGTCAGTGTACATGCTTGTTGTACTGGCAAACTGTCTCTAATGTTTTGTGATAAGGACCAGGTATTTTTTATTGTTGGATTTTAGTTTGTTGTGTTCACAGGAGTGAAAACTGAATTGCATTGTTTTGACCAACATAGCAAAATGTTTGTAAGCTAGTGTGACCAAGTTAACTTAAAAAATTAGTGATATATGTTGAAATTGGCCAATTCTTTGCTTTAGACTTTCACTCCCTTTTTTTAATCTCATTTTCATAGAGAGCTGACTCAAATTAAACTGTTAATATACAACTTTTGCACTTTTACTTAATTAACTTTCTTCTATGACCACTAAATTTGTATAACATTAATATTTTTGCTATTTAGACTTTAAGGTGTTTATGAAAATTTGCCTTTTTTATTATGGCAGGTCAGTTCATTTAGTTTTGAGCTTGTTCATTGAACTTAAATGAGAAGCTAAAAAGCCTTTGCTGTAGTTGAAAATGTGTACAATGAGATTATTGAAAGTGACCCACTTCCTTTTTTTTTTGTGCGTGTGTGTGGCCTTACTGTATTAACAGCCACACGTATTCTGCAAAACCACTACAGGGTATCACTCTTTTCAGTGAGTCATACGAGGCCAATCGCTTCAGGAAATACTTGTAGCTGACATAGATGCTTTATTTCTCTCTATCTACGTGTGCTGCAAATAAAGCGAAATTGTGCAGCTAAAGCACGTCTACAGCTGGTTCCAACCTGGTCAACCCCGCGAGCCTGGTCTTGTCCCATTTTAAGAAGTCACCCGTAATCTCTGGTGATGGTTCAGGCACACTGCAATGTGTTCCCCACTGGCAGACTTCTGAGTCGTCCCCCATGCATAATATCCATGCAATTCTGCTTCTGACAGATATGTGTTGTAATCTCTTTGAAAATGAGCATTTGCAACATGTAAGAGCCTCAAAGCTGTGGGTCTGAGGAGTGTGAGGGAGAAAATGACATAGAAAAACTGCAATGTAAAAAAAAAAAAAATCCCCGCCTTAAGTCTTGCCTTTTATCCATGTTTTCATACAGAGTTTTGGTATTAATTCCTTTGAAAGGAGTGGCCCTAATGCACTTATTATAGACATTTTTAACTTTAGATGATTCGTGATAAGTTCATCAGTGGTGGTGACGGTCATTTGGTCATTTGATATCAATGTATGTTAATGTAATGAGGCAGTGGGTTTTAAAACACAGCAAAAGTGCCGCATTAAAACAATGTCAGCGACTGTACAATAAATGCACAGAGTATATTTCTTCTGCAGTTTGAGAGATAAAATCTGTATTAATCTCTGTATCAGACTCACCTCCACTTTTAGAGAAAGCAACCGAAGGCCATGTAAAGTGAGCCAAAGTTGCCATCTCAATATTTAATCTCTGCACTCGTCTGCGAACATGTATTGAATTCCTGCAAGCAAAATGATCAACAAGAGTGACTACAATTTTTGGTAATGGTTAGGGAAGCAATATTGATCATAGTCTCTTTTTCCCCTCTGTACTTTTCCAGCACTCAGCCTGTCACATTTCACTAATGGAGGCGCGAAAGCTTTTTTTTTTCAGATGTGATTGTCTTATTAAATATTCCTCACATCAGGCTCCAAACATGAAAGGCATTTTGAATTGAGCAATGGAGATAATTAAAATCAATTCTCCTGTACCTGAGCAATTAAATTGGTCAAAATTGAGAGACGGTTAATAGCTGGCAGGGCATTTACATTGATGGCAAGACAAGTTTATATTCAGATCAAGGTTTCAGACGATAAGAGCCAATTCCATCGCCACACATTTGGCTAGTGACTCACCCTGAGTAATAATTTGAGTAATACATAGAGACTATTGAAAGAGACAAGCATTGTTAAGCTGTGATATCTGAAATCCATCTATAGGCACCGTGTCCTTAAAGCGATCTCTCCCCCGCTTAATGGCCCAAACGCCTTATGAGAGAAAGTATTACAGATGCACAAATCCTTTGCGCTGGAATGAAGCTGTCAGGGCCCTTAACGCTGCGAGCCGACAGCCGGCCATTGGATGTCATTGAGCTCTGCGTGGCTGACCCTCAGATGTAGTTTTTGTGGTGAGTCCAGCACCATCAGCTCTGGTTGGCCCTTATCGCTGAGTGTGTGTGTGTGCAGGCGGTGAGAGGAAAGCCCACATCCAAGACTGACATTAATTCACTTGTGCATATGATGTGTTGCATCGGCCAAAATGACCAAATGAGTGCATGCTATTCATTTTCCCTGTGGAGCGAGTGATGAAATGTGTATCACTGTTCTGATAAACTCTCTGTAGACCTATCTTGGTGTACATATGGTAATTATACGAGTCTTTATGTCTTTATTATGATTATAGTTTCATAAGCTCCCAATTCACTCATACTGAGCAACATCATTTTCTCCAATCAGTATGGTGCTTGTGAGATTCTTTTGTAGGTGACAAAAAGAGCATGTCCTTTCATAAAGATGCAGGTTTTGTCACCATCAGGACAGCAAAGAAACACTTTGCTTTTCTTGAATATATACTCATATTGGGGACAGCTGCATTACACAGAATAAGGGATGCTTTGGGGCCAGCCTTGTGCTCATTTCAGACTTCTCTTAATGCCACAATTGATTTTTTTTGGTGTCTAAGACAAACAAATTTGTTCTCTGGGTTGATACCACTGCAGCATAAAAACTGAAACACACTGCAGTGTGAGGCGGTCTGAACCTGAGGGTCCATTTGGCGTAAGGTGGACAATATCCTTTTTGGTTGCAATCTCACACTCCCGACAGAGTGCCCAGGGTCCCCGCAAATATCCTCTTGGCGGATGTTGTTAATGCTTAGAAGTTGTTTTAACAGTTCCCTCATGAATTCCCATGTGATCACACCACCGCTGTTCGCAGGTGCTCAGCTGAGAAACAAACACAGAGGTTGCATCACCGGCTTGTGTACACAACTTGCTTCAGCCAATTGATTCATTGATTCTGTGAGATGGCTCCAGTGACGGATCCATTTAAGTGTCGGGCACCGTTCCAAACGGCAGGCGTGGAGCTGCATGTTGTAAACGACACGTATCTGTCTATTGGGTATCAGGCTGATATTCGGGCTGTTCTTCAGCCAAAATGAACAGAGCTTTTAAACATTTTGTTATAAAATGATTCCAATTGTGTGCTCCGTTGCATGTCTAATTTGCCATAGGCAGTGTGCCCTGAGGAGAAAGGAGGAAGGAAATCCAGCCATTGTTCACCAGTTGTATGTTTGCAGAATTTTTATTATAAATATAACAAAGGAATTATGAGTTTAGGAATTATTTATTACAGCATAGGGATATGTATTTTTAAAACTCATGGATTTGCACCTTTTTTTTGGCATTTTCTGTTTTAGCCAGGCGGTTCAGGTTTATCCGTATACAGGTTTCTTGATCACTAAATTATGGAGAACTGTAAACTTTCCAGAACTAAAATATGTTCAGCTGTTAATAAAGTTTGACCAGCTTGGCACCCTCCTGCTCTTCCTGGTCGGCTCAGGTGGATCATTGAGGACATGACTGCTGTCTAAGGTGCTGATCCCAGGACCGCCAAGGATGCAGAATCTGTCTGAGACACTCACAATCATGGAAGGATCCAGAAATAATAACACAGAAGTGAATTTATTTATTCATAGGCTTATATAAGTAAACATCCAAATTCAGCAGAAAAGCAGAAAGTGGCTTCTTCAGGCCTGAGATCATCAGTAAATTGATAAATTGGATAAAAAATACATCAACAAGAAGCGATAAGCAAATAAAACACTAAGCAAGTGATCGACTGGCTAAGTAAACAGATATAAATTCATTCTTTTGCAGAGATGAGTTTATGTATAAAGGGACTATAAAGGGACACCAGTGACAGAGAATTAAACTTTAACAAAACTTAATATCAGTGTAAATCTACCAAAACCTAGAGCTAAAAAAACTTTTTTCTCTCTTACTAGCTAATCATTCAAGTAATATCTCAATAAAAATGCCAGTGTTTGTTGTTTTCAGCCTCTCAGATTTTCTTGCTTTTCTGTTTCACATCATCCCAAATTGAATGGGTTTTTTTTTTTTATTATTATTGTTGGGTTGACAAAATGGGCTATTTTAAAACATTTCAAGTCTGACTACTTGGCATCACTCAATAAAACATTAAAAAAGTAAATAAAATCCTCAAAAAACAGAAGTATGCTGAAATAGGTAGCCTAATGACGCACCTAACAACACCATTTTCATTTAATCTGTATTATGTTTGTTGGAATAAAGCAACTCATTTCACTGCTGTAATTTCAATAAACCATTAATGTATACATGATTTTCAAAAGGGATTCCAGAGCTGTTAATTTGAGATTAAAGGTCACGAGCAGGAGGCCGTGCGGTCACATTGCATAACCTCTTCTTTAGTCTATATTTAAACATATTTATTCCATGTCATCAATGTCATTAAACACACCTCTGCATTGAGCGGCTGAGTGTTTCATTGGGCTTGCTGAACTCCGTTTGAACCGTATTTACATAAAAACATGCAATTAGGCAAGATGTTGCTGAGCAAACTGTATACAATTAGACGGGAGCTGTGTCCACGCAGTCGCCGTGACTGAACGACTCACCGAAATCAACCTCCTGAGAGGCCGCTGGCGGTCGGCGATGCTTCGTGAGCTCACAGAAGAGTTAGCGGGGTTAGTGGGAATGATACAGGCATCACAGCAAAGTAATTCAAAGCTACAAGTACTCTAATGATAAATGGGAAGACAAGAAGAATGAGAGGAGACAGATAATCCTCACCAAGATGGAGTCGGTCTTATCTGCGTGTCAGGTTTCCTCTTCCTCGCAATTTCTCAGATCCTAAATTTAAAAAAGCTAAATCGCAGTCTGGGGTTTATTGATTTGTGCCTATGGAACAAAGAGAAAACAGACAACAGACAACAGCATGTGGACTCTCACAAGGCTGAAGACCCCCCTCCTCCTCTTTGTTAGTGGGTTGGAAGCCATATGGACGGCGACACGTTCGGCTATGTTGCCCCAATAAATTGCTGCTGACACTGCCCTCTGGAGATGCGTGGTAGTGCATTAGTACTGCAGACCTTAACCAGGGAAGCATCTCCTCCACGCTGTCAGCAGAGAGAGCGGGAGACTCTCAGGCGCGTTTATGGCAGAATTTGAATTCATATATGTGCGACACTTTTTTTTTTTCTTCCTTTTTTGAAGAACAGCTTGTTCGGCTCATTATTTGGTTTGGTGTCATTGCGCCGCATGATGAGGGGATAATAATGAGCAGATTGTATGCACCAGCAAAGAAGTACCTGCAAGAAGGAACTGCTTTCCCGGGGTTCCTGTATAGGTACAGGTCTTACTGGGTCACCGCCGCTCAGATCAATACAAGTTTACGGCCTTGATATATTGAGTCGGCTCTGCTGAAAATGGGAAACCAATGGCTTTATTCAAGTGAATTCATTTTTTATTTTATTTTTTTTTTAGAGGGTGGAATGGATTTGGCATGCTGGCGGCTGTCTTCCTGAATAACATATTGCCCGGACTTTGAAAGAGCTTTGAAAGAGAACCCTGAGGACCATTTCGCTAAAGGTTTATAGTGCTGCAAATGTCGTTTCAGAGCAAAGCAGGGTAGCGAAACCAAGGCTAACCCTGCTAAGGTGATGTTGATTAGAATGACATCGCCTCGGGCACCTGTCAAAGTTTGGAGAGTCTTGACAATACCCGGCCTCATCACTCCTGAACACTTTCTGCAATTCTCAGAGTTGACCATAATAACAGGAAGCACTAATTGAACACCTGATTAGTTCAGACTTCATCCATTAATCAGGTGTCAGGTTGACAGCAAGGGTGTGCTTATGTGGAGTTTTTAGAAAAGTCTGTATTATATTTAAGCATAATTTTAGAGTACTAACAGACTTCCTTGATCCAGATGTTGCTGCGGTATTAAAGTAGTGCCAGAAAAAAAAACTTCCTTTGAGGTGAAAATGAATCAACGTTTAATGAGACAAATGAGTGCAGCCAATTTGAACTACCGGAGTGACTTTAACCTGAACATTACACCGCTGCTCGTTTGGGTTCAAATACGTCTTTATGGGGTTTGAAGTTGTTCCAGGCAAACATATTTAACATGTTTATCTCCTCCAGTTAAAGATGGCAGGATCTCCACCGGTCTAATACGGACGAGCTGTGCTGAATGACTCCTGATTCTGTGTGTGGAGGAGTTTGCAAGAACAAACTGAGATGAAACTTCTCTTATCTGCAGTTTGCTTCTTTTGCACAAACACAGTTGAGCTGGCGTTAAATATAATCCATCATCAGGCCCTGATATGAAACAATCTGATTGTTTGATGGACGGGATGAGCGTCTCCTGGCTGCTTCATTTGTCCTTTAAGTTGTGTATTATGTGCATAAAGAAAGAACAAACTGAGATGCTAGAAACATGTCCCATCATTAGATAAAATAATCTGACTGTTTGACTCATTTCTTTATATACTCCTATCCCTGTAGTTGTAATAAAGGCTGTAGTCTGTACAGTATATCATACAGGAGCATAAGGATCTTTAAAACCCCTTGTGTGTGTTTTTTTTTTTTTTTTTTTTTTTTTTTTTTTTTACAAGGGGTAGAAAAAAAATCCCAACAGAAATAAATCGGCTTAATGGACAGAATTAGAGTGGTTCTGAATCCAGGGTGGGATTAAGAGGGAAAAATTGTGTGAAATAAAAGAGCGAGTGATCATCAGGAATGACTGTGCGTCTGTCTGAAGGGCGGGAGGAGGTAGGGAGAGAGAGAGAGAGAGAGAGAGAGAGAGAGAGAGAGGAGGGGGGAGCACATTTTCATCCAAAGCTCTCTCGCTTTTCCCTCTCAGAGCCTGCATGTCTCTGCTCACCGCAGCTCCTCATTGTTTCTGCAGCCAGAGGAGAAATCTGCACAGTCGCAGCCACTGACTCTCCTCATTTTTTTTTCAATTTTTTTCCCCCCTAAAAAAAATTTCACCCATTTTTCTTTCTTTGCTTCCTGATCTTGATGCTCGCATCTTTCTCTCTCCCTCTCTCTCTTCCGTCCCTCCTCCTCCTCCTCCTCCTCCACCTCTCCGGCTCGCCGTATCCACTGTCAACTTCTCCCTCTTGCCTCCACTTCAGACTTGAGCTGCATCATGAATAGTTTGAGGGCACCTTTCGATCGCGCACCTCTGGGATGGCGGGGATTACACGGCCGGGACCCGGAGAGCATGTAAACGCCAATGGAGTTTGGGATTTACTGCGAAACAAGGGAAAGATGAGCGTCTTCTCGCTGTGTTTGCTCCTGTGCGCGGATCTGCTGGATTTAGCCGTAGGTGAGTGTGACCCGTCGGAGCATCTCTCTCTCTCTTTTCTTCTCTCTCTCTCTCTCTCTCTCACGCAGCATCCCTCCTCCACCACCTCCTCCTCCACTATCTCCATCTGATCCATTCGTGGGGTCTTGCAAAAAACAAAAAAAAACACACAGTCAGTGAGTTGGGTGATGGAGAAACTGGCCGTTAAACAGGACAGCCGGATGGAGGTGCCACGCTCGTCTTCGTGCCAACTTTACCCCCCCCCCCATCCATCCATCCATCCCCTCATCCGTGCCTGCCAACCCAAGTCGCGCAGGAGGAGGGAAGGAGGGAAAAAAGAAAAAAAATCAATGCATAATGGTCGGATTCAGTTTGGGGTTTGCACGGCGGAGCGGTTGCGCACGGAGAAGAAATGGAGAGAGAGAGAGAGAGAGAGAGAGAGAGAGGAGGGTGGAGGTGGGGGGGTTGAATGAGAGAGGGGGGGTGCAGCAGGCGGCCTAGTTGTGTGTTAAGTCTTAATTCATCTGCATCGACTGTCCACGACCTGCGTACGTGACGGCTCCTACTTTCTGCGCGCCGCACCGCCTCTGTGTGTGTGTGTGTGTGTGTGTGTGTGCACGCAACAGATATGGAAGTTGTTGCCTTGAGAAACATGCAAGTACGCCCCCCCCCCTTTTTTTTAGTATATTTTGTTTGATTTTGGTGAAGACTTGAGGAGATCTGCGCCCTCGGTGCGGTGTGATCAGCTCGGCTCGGCTCGGCACGGCTCGGCTCCTTGGTGGCATCACTGTCGCGCGTTTTATTTCTTTATTTCTCCTCCAGTGACGCTTTCACGTGTCGGAGGGCGAAAACACAACACCGGTCGTCTCTCCCTGAAAGCCAGTTTTTGCTTCACAGAAATGATGAGAGACTCCCTGAAGAGCCTGCTGGTTGTCAGGCTGCTGCTTTCCTGCTCTGAGAGGCAGAGCTGGTGGGACTTGGGGGGGTGAGGAGTGGGGGGGTGCTGCAATTTAAGGGGGGGAGCCTGAATTAGTCAAATATTTGCAACAGATAAAGACCTGGTGGCAGTAATTAAAGCAGGTCTCCTTCTCTGTTGCTGGTGCTCACACACTCGGTCCCCCCTGTGGCATTTTGCAGAGGCATTTTGTTTCCTACACGGTGTCATACATCAAGAGCTTGCATTGCAAGACTGCATCGCAAGCACCTTACAGCAGGGGAAAAACAGAGAGAGTACCCAAGGCTTGATTTTTCCTTCTGCTGGAGTTGCTCGCGCTCCTCGGTGCAACCTCCGGTGTCGCCGTGTTGTTTGAAGGACTTCAGAGGAGAGTTCACTCTTGGCCGCGGCATCAGAGGCAGCGGCGCCTCGCAGACTAACCTGTTAACCTGCCCGGCTGGCCGAGGATGTTGCCGGTTTCTGAAGTTTCTCTGACCTTCGACGACCCGCATAGGAAATCGTTAATGTCAGTGAGGCTGAACATAATGTTGAGTGATAAAACGTCTGCCTCGCTCAGGCGATGCCGCCGAACTGCGCTGTGTGAAGTGTTCACGAGTGCCTCGGTGTCGCAGTCGTGCTCGTTTTTTTTGAGGGTTCACAAACGCTCAGATTACTTTGTTTCATGATTATGTGCGGCTGAGTGGCGAGGTTTGTCCACGCAGGAGTTAACATTGATCGGCACGTAAACAAACAGTGGAAGGTAGGAGTTAACCAATCAATGGGCAGGATCTGAGCTGTGCAGACTAATGGTTAGGCCATTGATAGTTTTTGTTGTCCCGACTGTTTTAACAAAACAGATCCACACCTCAAAATTTCACCTGTACTGTCTGTGTTTCCTCGAGTGTTCTTGATGTAAAGAGCTGTCTCATGGATATCGCAATCGATTCTTACCGGTGAGCAATTTCCCTGCATGTCTTTTAACAACAAGATAAAGGTTTCTTTATTTCAGTGCATGCTCCAGTGTCTTAAGAGTCCCCAAAGAGAGGGCCTGTGGTCAGTGAATCCACTATTTTTTCTTTAAGCGAAGTATGATTTTTCTTTCCCACAATTTATTTCGAGTCAGCAAACAAAGAGAAGAAAAAACAGAGAAATGATGCATACACTATCTCATTTTAAGCTAGACCTAGCCAGTGAATTTGAGTGGTTCAAGATGTATGTTTGACTGTTAAGTGTTTCAGCAGCAGCTTACATATTCATGCTCAGCGTTTCTTCCGGTGCTACAAATTTTATGAATGCACATATCTACTATATATATATGTGTGTGTGTGTGTGTATGCAGCAGGCTGTGAGTAAGTGTCTTTCTGCAGACATGCAACATATAAGGGGAAAAAAGCCCTTTGGTATATTATACATACATATGTTGGTGTTTTGCATGACATAAATGTGTAATAAGGAAAGGGCCTGTGTGTCTCTGAAGCTCTGGCACAGCTGCACCTCCGTGTTCACGACACGTAGCTGTGTCTTCAGCCTCCGGTGCACCTGTTACATCTGGCTGACTTCTGCAACATCAGTGCAGAATCACTGTCATGAGCACTCGTGATCTCACTCTCACTGTATTCATATAGAAATCCAATCCAGTCTGAGGGAGCTGAACAGAGTTGGCTCCTGAACGAACAGAGACTGACCTCATGCTCTGAGCCTTTGAGGTGTCTAACAGTCCAAAGAACAGAAATTCCTTTTGGTTAAAGAAATTGTTTGACATTTTGGGTAATATGCTTATTCTCTTGAGTTAAATCCTGCAAGGCCACAGCCAGAAGACACTTAGCTTATCTTATCTTAGCATAAAGACTAGAAGCAGCTGGTCCAAAGCTGCCCTGGCTCTGTTTGAGGGTAACAAGCACCAATCATCAGCACCTCTACTGATCTTATGTGATCATTCCTTTAAAAAAAACCCAAACTCCCCTGGAGTTTTTGTTGCTTGTCAACATTGACAGAAACTTTAAAGTAGATCGTAGATGTACAATATATGCTGCTTCAGTTTGACATTGGTGGTGTCCTCATATCTCGATGCCAAAGTATACCATCGAAAGTGTGACAGTCCATCGGTCCAGCTTCAGACTACTCTGTCTGCTGGAAGATTACTTGCTGCTGCTGAAGACATAGTTTATAGTCCACTGTTAAGCTTTGATTTACGACATCTTGTTGGGGAGAAATTAATATACCCAACACTCTCGAATTTAATTGGGCAAATATCATTATTCCTCTGGTTTACAGTTAAGGGATGGGCTGCTCTTCTCCGAGTCCCTTTTGTGATTTTGGTGGACATAAAGAGTGTGTTTTTCATCATTTAAGAGCGTAGGGTAGACTTCACCTTCACCTTGTGCAGAAAAAGAAAGAACTGTTTTAATAAGGTGGCATTACTGCCTGTATTACAATACAATTTAGGATGAACAGGCTTGTCTAATGGGACTTTGGAGATTTCTCTAAGAGATTAAAAACTGTAGATAAGAGTGTTCAGAAGTAGGATTGAAATTATATCAAATTGCAGCTTTTTGATGTTTTTTTCTCCCCTGCAAAGAGCCACTGGCTTGGTATTTCCTCCCATATTCATCCTCTGGCCGAGACCGTATTCGAAGATCGGCCTCACCTAATAGAAATCAAAGTATCTCTAATGCTGTATCTCATTTCCGTTTCACTTTTTAGAGCAATCTGTGGGTGAAATGTCTTACGCAGTAATATTAGACATGCACGTCATCCTTGTAATTCTAACAGAGCAGAATCGCTTTTCTTGAAAGCTACATGAATAATATCCCCCCTTGATTACTCTCAAAGCAAATGACAATTTGCTGTCCCATGCAATCAATTATGCGTCTTTCCTCGGGTGTTCATATCTTTATACATCTTTTTTTTTTATAATGTTTTCCCAATTAGCGTTGCTGTGAATAAAAGAAATAAAAACATATTTATGTCCAGTGCTTGAATGTCCTGAGCTAAATGCAGATGGCAAATGGTGGAGCTGCTTTATGTTCAGGTTGAAACAGCTGTATGTGGGTTCAAAGAGCAACGCAGTGAAGTACAAGGCACGCTGATTTAAATGTAATTCGTGAAACAGAACAGACTGCGTCTCGTTGTTTGCTGCCTGTGGAGTCTGAATTTTCCAGGGATAAGGAATGAAACACTCAGCGTCCGTTGACTCGTGTTAAAGGTCAAAAGGATATAGAGCATTATGGAAACGGACTTAAACGCCACTGTCCAACACACCATTGAGGATCTCAGTCACTGCCGTTAAAAACACAAAGATTAGAAATGTGTACGTTTTGTCACAGCTACAGGTGGTTGACTGTAAAATTACAGAGTGGCAGTGAAGCAAAGTTGACATGACGTGCGAACAATAGACTTAATGCAGCCTTTTTGAGTTTACAGTAGGTTAAAAACATTACTTCACGTGTTTATTTTAAACCCATCCTGCCATCCCGCTGAACAGCTGACTGAAATGTCTCGCCTCACGCCGCGGTACCGGAGGTTTGGCTTGTAGATGGTGGATCATAGCGGTGCTGACAGGTTTAACAGGCGTGGGATCTGGAGCTGTTAGATCTGATGGTTTCCGGTGCACTGCGACTGTCTGACGGCTGATCCTGACTCAACAGGAAGCGAGAAGAAATATGGGCTGTAAAATGGGCCCCGGTTTATGCCGCCATCTAACAATCACTGAGCTTTGCATCAACGCTGCAGCTTTCAGCAGTTATATAAAATGATTATACACCGATTATAAGCTGTCTGCGTGGCTTTTGTTCTGCTATTGTTGGTGTGGTCAGTAATTGTGACTGAAAAAAATGTACAGATATATTTTGTTCCCACACCAGCTTGTCCCCTGTTGAGGACGCTTACACTGGAGATCACTGTAAATTCAGCTTTTTAGTCAATTTGTTGATTTATCTAAAAACATCTTGAGACTATTTTTAAATTAATTTAGAGCAACCTTGACTCAGCATTCAGCTCTATTGAGATAAAATACTGCTTGCTATCGCGTGATTATCTGCAGCTGATAGGATCTCATTTGTCCTAAACTGTAATATGTATTCCACTGATAGCTCCAATGATTTAAAATATTAGTTACTAGAAAAATATAAACTTCTTCAGGTGGTAACTTAATTAAAATACAAGCATGGAGCTCACTTGTACCCAGTGACACGAAGTCTGGAGTTGTCTTCTTGCATTAGTTGAGAAATTACATTGATAATATACAAAAGTATCTGGACTTTTCTATAACCTGACTGAAGAAGACAAAAAAAACTGGACTTTCCTGCACAGCAGCCACCAAGATATCATGTGTGCGACGACCAATTGTCTCCTTCAGTGATCACCTTCAATTAAAGTATAATTTTTGTTATGCTCACCTTTTTGTCTGGATCTTTTGTAACTCAAAATCCCATTTAATGTGATGAAAGAGCCATAATAAAACTCCAGACAGGTTGGTGACCCCGAACTGACAGCTTTTGTTGAGGGGCTTCAGCCAGCTTTGTGCATGTAGACCAAGGTGCTGAAAATGAAATAGCTTTTTACTGAGAAATCAAAATGACCTCAAAACGGTCTTTATGGTGTCAAGCAGGACTCCAGTGAATATCTGGAGTTTATTATCTGATTATTAAGGAAAGGAGATTTACTGCTTTTAGGTCGAGAAGTGTGACTTATTTCTGGATGAAACATAATATGTGGGTGAGAAATAATTATGCAAGAGACTTGATGAAAACTTGATTTCATCGGATCGCCCAAAACTGTGGGTGTTGTGCAGGCAGAAAATTTTGATATACATAATAAGAGTAGAAGCTGATATGCATTTGAAACCAAGAGATGACACAACAGTTATCACAGAGACACAAGACTGTTACTTTAAAGGTTTGCTTCACCCAAAAAACAAAAATAAGTTAAAGGTTGTGGAAAAACATGTCCACTAACTTATATCTAGAAAAATTGTCCCGAAATGACATTTTATAAACTCGCCAGCAACATTTTCTTTTTCAAAGCAAAGTCTAACCAGCTTTCCTGATTGCAGTTCTTGCTGTGAGTCTTTTGGCCAAAGACAGAAAATATTTTACAGCAAAAGAAGAGAACAGTTAAAAAAAAACAAAAAAAAAAAACCTGACCACAGAGGCATCCAATTATCGCAACTAACCAGCTCCTCCTTCTCTGACACTGTTGTTGAGTTTTTCAAATAAAAAACTCCCGTGGGCGCCGCAAACAAAGTTCCTTTCACCTCCATTGTTGTGGAGATCTCAAAGGGTGAAGTAATCCTTTAACTTTGGTTTAAGCCTTTTTTTATTTTATTTTTTTGTGAAAATCACACCATGCTATTTCACACAGGGGCCTGAATAAACGTGTATTGCTACTGTATTACTGAACAAAACTCAAACACGTATGCTACAAATTTTCCAACAGCGGGTCTCAAACGGTTTTACACCTCTCAACCACGCGTGCGTTTTGCTTTTCACATTGAGGTACGGGTGTTGATCTTGAAAGAAATCCTGGCTTTTAGCTTTTTCAAAGGCATCCATCCCAATAGCGTGACACCCTGAAACGCCTGAGACAGTGATAAGCCACATGTGAGAGAATAACATATTCCTAGCATTAGCATACATGCCAACAAGCTGCTTTTCAGGTAAAAGTGGGAAACCAAGTCATCCCATCTGACTGAGCTGAAGGGCGGCATTCGACGAACCAACCATCGGAAAGCCATTACCATATTTTATTAACGGCCGGCATCTTCCAGCTGTGCGGTTTGTTGCCCGAGGGGAGTCGACCATGAAGTGTACGTCTCCCACAATGCAAATAATGCAAACCATCACGACAAACCCGCCCTCCCCCGCTGCCACCATAAAAGCCTCTCGCATGGTAAGTGGTAAGGGTGGAATCAAGGAAAGTTTCCCTCAAAAAAAAAAAAAAGTAAAAAAGCACCTTCCTCTCCCTTTTTACTGGCTGATGTACATTTGCTTTCCCAAGCAGCGACGCTCCGAACGATCAAATGATAAAGCGTTTGATTAGGAGAGACAACCAAAGGCTCGGGGCAAGGAAGTTCAAACGGCAACTGTAACTTCCCTTTCTACCCCTCAAGTCCCTCTGTACACACGTGTAGGCTGGCTTGCCGACGTCTTTGGCTTGCGTGGGAGTACGAAGCAACTCCGATTCCCTCGGCAGCTGCTGGATCGCAGATAGAAAAGCGAGCGGAGTGGCGTCGTTCAGAAAGGTGTCATGTGTCCTCTTAACAGAAATGTTAATGTTCTTTCTTTCAGGGACTTATCATTTAAATATCAGAGCTTATTTATTTATTTTAAATTAGCAGCAGGGGGTTCTTGACAGGCTTTATCAGGTTTTGCTGTATTCTCCCCTCACTGTTTTCTACATGCTAATGTGGATTATGCGATTTCTGCTTATCGTGTTCAAACATGGGTGCTGAGTAATAACAATTGCGCTGCCACTGTGTCCCAACATTAGCCTCCTTATTAGAGACTTTGAGAAGTGCCTCGTATACTATGCGTGACACTTATCTCCGCATTCATGGTTCATCACGCGGGGGGCTTAAGCTTCCAGGAGTAACACTGCTGTGCACAGATGGTTTCTCACACACAGACAATCCTGATGCTTTGCTCTGTGTTTGCGAGCAATGTGCTTTTTTTTTTTCTTTTTTGAGGAACCTGCAGATGTGGAATTATTCAACGTCACTGTGACCTCAGTTTGAAAAAGATAAAACGCTGGCTGCCCTTGTGTTTTTCTGCGTTGGCATACAGTATGTACAGCACATCAAGGTCGTGGTATAAAGAACAGAGGGGTCAGCAGCAAAATATACCACATCTGAGATAAGACTGGAGATAATAATACAGTATTATAAGTCTGGGAAAACTAAATGGAAACATAACATTGAGGGCATATAGTTCAAATATTGTCTTTGGCAAGTAACATACCATACTTTTTTATTTATGGAGAGATAGAAGGAGAGAGTTCATTTCATTTTTATATCAGACCATCCGCACAATTGCATTTGATGTCATTATGTAAGCCCTCTATCTGTTCTATCTCCATGACTTTCATACATATTGGTATATATACAATAACGCTTTAATTTAACAGGCTAGGAAAACAGTTTTTTTACGTCTCTTTTTATACATCTGTACACTCTCTGTATGTAGTAAATATCCCATGTCACTGCTTTGCCTTTTCAGTTTGATTCTTCTGTTTCTTATGTCGAGAGCTATTCAAAGCCATCTTCTAGGCAGCGAATGCAGCATCGCAAAGGTTTCATGAAAAGTCGAGATTAGGCGTGAAAAAAAGGAAGAGACGGGAAAGGAGGGGGGAAAAAGAGCTCTAATCTGCACATTGACGTCACTCTGGATGGGCTGAAGCTGTGCAGATGGGAGTAAGGGAGGATTGTGTGGGCTATGCATCTTATGACAACAGATTATTTCCTTTTTATGCATGCTGACTTCCTCCATATGAGCCACAGAGAGACTTTCTTCCCCGGGGACAGGCTCCCTACATTTTCTGTCGCCAGGAATATTAAAAAAAATATATAAATATAGATATCAAAAAAATATCAGTCTCCAGTCACAGGATCAAGTCGTAGTGAAGTTTCACAGACAGTCAGTCCATGATAGGACGAGTCTCTCTGTTCCTGCTGTAACATCTGTCATTTATGATAACATTTATCAGCAAACCTTTGATCCACCGCAGAACCTGTCTCGCAAGTTCAGAGAATTAATCTCCCCGACACGTGACACGCATGAAACAATAACAGAAACTGCGGTTGCATATAGATCACAGCCTGCATTAGATGTGATTATTTCACTTTGCACGATGAAGCTTAATATTGCGAGGTTGCTTCATCTTCTGGGGTGATTACACTTAACTGTTTTTTTTTTCCTCTCCATTCTGATTTTTTTTTTTATATAAAGCTTGGATGATCTAATTTATTCTTGCCCAATAAAACTGTCAGGCTTAATTTGACTCTGAAAGTGACTGTGGCTTGTGCTCTTTACCTGCTAACACTCTGGTGCTGCACAGAGCTCTCAGGACATGGAGCATAATGTCAAGGAGCAAAGACTCCTCACTGTTTGAATGTATTTCCGTTATGCTTGGAGGACCTGTCCTGCAGCATAAAGGTATATAATGTGGGGTCATGCTGTGAGTCTGTCCTCCTCTGATTGCGATCTTTTGAGGCGTGCAAGCATGAAGTTCCCAGCTGTTTACGCTCACAAACGCAGGTGCTTAACCTTAACACAGTTATCTTCGCTGAGCGCAGCACTCATCTTGTAAGGTTATCTGCCATTCTTTCCTTTTCTTCTGGCCATTATTTTGCAGCTCTGTTGAAGCCCTTTGGGTGTCTTTGTAATTGAGATGCAGAGCTACTGTTACTGTCACACCTTCTGGCCCCGTCTTAGTGCGACTCCTGCTAAGAGAACAAGGCTCTCCTCTTCTGTTGAACTATCAGCTGGTGCACATCCAGTCCCACGATTTGTTGCTCTGTCAAAAAACATCACATCAGTTCTTTACTGTGCATGCACCGTCTGCTGCATGATTTTAAAGTTTCACCCCGTGCTGAGGCTCGCAGGCCGTGCCAGAGCTCACAAATTGGTACACCGGATTCATCAACTTAGCACAAAGCCGCTGAAGCATTAGCGTTACAGCTCATATTGTTGCTCTGCAGAACAACGGCGAGGCAGGCCGGAAGCATACGATTAGATGACGACAGAGCGTTGTAGTATTTTTTAATTTATTTTTTTCTGGGGAATGTCATGAGCGAAATTAGGTTGACTGATGATATGGTGAGTGTCCATTTGAATTAATTCTGTGTCTGGTGTGTCACCCGGCTCCAGTCCTATGATGTATTTGTTCGGAGCCTGAGAGGAATGAGAGGGTCGCCTTGGCATCTTAACAGTTCTGTCTCCCTTCATTTATCACAAATGGAGGGAGTTTTATTTTTTAATTTTTGGATAATAATCCCCAAAAGGATGTCCCATCCTTCAAAAAACAGGCAGTGGCCCCCAAAAATGCTCGCCTTAACCCTCAGGAGCCATTTAATTACTAATTCATACAATTTCATTCTGGTGAATTTCGTACAAGCTGCTATCAGAATATTATCTTATATTGTGCACTAGCCTGTAACACAGTCAGAGGGTCTGTCAACGTGAATTCAAACCATTTACAGCACATTACATGTCCCCTCCATTTTCCTCAGAAGAATCAAATGGTCAAAGTGAATAGTGTCAAGAGAGCTGAACAAAGTCACAGTATCAAAAAAAAACCCTCTTTCTTCGCAATCATATGAGTCCTTTATACAAAACTGCCATAGAGCATTTAAAATGACTTGCCATTAACTTTATTGCCACTGTTGATGCCATTATAGTTAATAACAGCCTAAATATACCTTCTTTTGAGCCGTTGGAACTACTCGCCTGCCGTTTGCAAGCTGCTTTGTTCTGAACATTATTAAGTTTATTGTTCATTGATCCAAGCTCACTTTCTTTAATACTCAAGCTTTATTGACACAGTTACATGCCCAGACAGTGATTTGCCTTGATAGTGGAGTGATTGTTTTAAAAGCTATTTTATTAAAGTTGTGCATCAGTTTATGGAAATATGTGAGAAAGAAACAGCATGGAGGTAAGATCATCATCTTCTGTTTGTAGGTGAGGAGAAAAAACCCAAAAGAGTTAGAAATTATTGGCAGTAGTAGTTTTTAGAGAATATCACTCAGAAATCTTTCATAAAATCTTCTAAGATCTCATCTCAGTGTTTTTTTGTTGTTGCTTTTTTTTGTCTTTTTCTGTGGATTAAAGTGTTGTGAATTGTGTAATCTTGCATCCTTGTCGCTGATTGTCCTTTGTAAATGGGTAGCTAAGCCCAACAGGCTCCCACGAGTCATTAGACCTCTTGCCAGGTAGAGATGCTACGTATTCAGACCGTGATGAAAGTGATAAATATGAGCTGGGAATAAGGGAAAAGCAACACTTGCGCAAAATCTGTGGCTGTGACGCAGCAGAGTGGAGTCAGCCCTCGGCCATGGATCAAGTTTGTGCTGAAACACCCCCACTGGATTGTACTTAATCAAACTTAGAGAGCGGCATGGGGAAGTGATGGTAATAGGGAAAGGGAGTAGGCGGAAAACGGCCTGGAGAGCTGTGCACTTTAAGTGTGTAATAAGTATATCGGCAGACTGGGAGTCTCTCTCTCCAAGCTTTCGTCATGAACTACAACTGCGCTCTTTTTGATTAAGTCAAGGTTGTTGGTGGCCAAAGAAAAAAGATTTGATTTAGTTAATGAATGAACACTTTTCCTCCCATTTCTGGGGTGTTTTGGAGGTGCAGAGTGCTGCTGATGGATCCTTTCTGAACCTCATTAGTGGATTTCTTTTAGTCATGCTGGGGACCTTCCTGCTTCTCACTGACATTTCTGTTTCCATGAATCTTACAGAAAACAATTTGTAAAACTATAATATATGTCTAGCTATATCATATAGATACAAAGCAAACATGATGATTCAACATTGGCATTCTCTCTATTAAAGAATCTGGACTGGGGTTGAATATATTTATTTGGACATCCTTAATGGATGGTGTTAATACTGGAGAAAATGACAGCAAACAGCAGTCTTGATGCAGCGCCTGGCCCCGAAGGGTCATGTTGCCTTAACACTAATGGCTTTGTCGCACTATGTATTTATGGAGTCATCAAGTCAATCCTGCATAATATATATATATTTTTTTTTTCTACCCGTTGTATTAAACGTTGGTTATGCACCAGTTTGGCAAGATCAACAGCAAAGTTGAATTGAATTGCCTTCCTGTCATTTCAGCAGTTTGATTTACGCACCCACTCAGCTGCTCGGTTTTCTCATGTGGCTGCCTCTTCCAAGGGGAGTTGAATGTAAGAGAAAGCTCACATTAGTCCTCGTCACAGCTGACTGAACATTAGGCTTCATCCTGCAGGATAGTGAGACCTCCATCATGTCATAGTAACACTAAGGGATAGAAAATATAGAAAATACAACTTTTCAGGATGCAGTCAAATTGTGGATTCGGTATAATGTATCATCATTGTTGTTTGCCATTTTATCTAATCCCCGTTGTCACGTTGCAAACCTAGCCTTGTTTTTTTTTGTAGCAGTAGTAAAAGTGGAAAAAAACCCCATTGCGATTTGACTTCAATGAAACGCAGTGAAATGTCTTTGATATCAGATGTTGGACATCTGATGCCACAAAAACAAAACAAATGTTACGTAATTAAAAGTCGCCCTATGTTGCATTTTTTATTTCATTATTAAGATAAATAGAGGACAGTACTGTATGTGTCGGACAGCTGAGCATGAATCACCGGGAGATTATCGTGTGAGACTGACACTCTCTCTGTCATTTGGTTTGAGGGAAAGAACAAAGGTCAGTGCTTAAGATTCCTACTACAGCATCATCATCACAGTGGAGATGAAATGTAGAAATAAGTGCCATTAGCAGGTTTAAAATATATAAATCATCTCCCCCTGGCATGAGAGAGTCCATGATATGAGATTGACTTTTCTTTTTTTTTTCCTCTCTGGAATTAAAACGTATTGTGAAGCAGACATCTGTCACCGCACAGAGACTGGTGATATAGGTCTCATCCCTTCTATCCCTCCTTTCCGTCCCACTCAGCCACTCCGCTGATGAGACAGCTCTGCCTGATATCAGTGTTCGGGATAATAATCGCAGGATAAACAGAGTCCAATTCCTCGTCTGTGTACAGATACCTGGCAAATAAAGCTGATTCTGATTCTGAACAAAGAGTGAGACGAATCGCAGGGCGGGTGTGTTCGTAATTCCTGCTCTTTAAACATCTGAGGCTACAAAATGGTTAATATTAATTCTATTGTTTAAGCCCCACTCACAAGGAAAGACATCAGCTGACAAAAGGATTATACTATACTAAGCCCGAGAAAAGATCCGGCTGAAACGTCGTATTTATTCTGCTGATTACGATCGTGCGCCCGTGGGACGGAAAGTTAAAATAACTCTGGATGTTAATGATACGCCCACTGGAGAGTCAAACAACACCTGCTCAGGTTAAGTCTCCACGCTAGCACTGTTTGGTTTCCTGCGGTTTAAAAGACAAACAGGACGTAATGACAAAAAGCTGCTGTAAACACAGTCTTGGCAAAATTGCTTACTGCGGTAATATAACCGCAAATCTCACACAATTGTGCAGACTTAAAATTTGTGGAAGAAAAAAAAAGGAAGCACCTTGTTGTTTTACTTGACATTACACCCATGAAATCAAAAATATAGCTTAAAAGATGGATCTCATCTAATGCATCATGCTGCATTTGTTTTTGTAGAATTTATTTATGGCTTTGGATATAGTTGATCATAATATATGCAGCAACTGTTCATCTTCATTATTCAACATTAAAACAGTAACAGAAAGCACAATATGTCATAATGTTCAATGACAGCAGTTTATTTTTTTAGATTCTGTGGTCTTGTTTAATATTTACAATTACGTTTTTTTGGTATTGGGGAGGACCGACTAAAAGTCCCTATGCTTGTTTTCTCCCCTGCACTCTCATATTGTATATCTTTTACCATCATGCTTTAATTAATTAAGAAAGAAACAAATTAAGACTAATAGGCTTAAAAGGATCAGTTGATCTGTATCTTAAGAATCAGCATCTTAAAATTCAATGTAATGTCGTATCAGGAGTTCCCTGCCAACGCTCAGGTCTTTATATAGTACAGATAGCTATAGAATATGTATGTGGATACATGAAGCGCCGTCTCTCATGTTGACGTCAGAACTTTTGGTGCCCTCATTAAGGGATGCAACAGCAATGCGTGCACACACAGTACATGCGTGCATACGTGTGTGTACGTGTGGTTCGCCAATTGACGCTGGCTAGAGTGGCCCACCTTTACTGGCTGAATCAATAGTCTCTCTTCAGTCCTTTCTTATAGTGCTGATTTAAATTCTCATGGGTGACACAAAGCAAAATGCAGATTTTGCTACTAGTGAGTAAAAGTACTCCGCTGCGGCCCACCGGAAATGAGTGACGCAAGGTACTGATTCAAATGGTGTGTGATTGATTCTGATTGATATAATTGCCTAGAGATAAGCTTCTCCGGAGGAATAATTGTGGGCTTAAATAGTTTTTTCTCGATCTATTAACTCACCACTCATCCACTTTTACAGTATTTTGGTCTAATATCTGGGTGGCAATAATATTCTTATCAGGGAGTCCACTTGTGAGGCGTCTTGCAGAAAGAAAGGGAATGGCAGCATAATCATTGCAATTTGCGGTTTCTGTGATAAGGCTAAATTATGGATATTGTTTGACAGAAAAAATCAGGTCCTTCACTTGCATAAATCCTCAGTAAAATATATATTCCACCAAAGTATTTGCATTAATGCAATGCTAATGAGTTCATTAGTTATATAATACTAATTTTAATTAAAAGTACTTCTACTACAAAAAAGTTGAATCCATCACTGATTTAACTGCAGATTTCCTGAAGACTGTGATGAGGGATAATATAATATATATGATACATTTAAAGATAACATAATATGCAAATAACACATATAAAATGATATTTTTGGACATTTCGAGCCACAGAGTCTGCACACAGTATATGTAAAAGAGATTTGGGTCAATGTTCGAACATATATCCAATTTAAAGGCTCATTTCATTCAAACATTTAAGATGAATTTACAGCAGAAGGTTTAAGTACAGAGTAGGAAAGGAATGAGGAGAAGAGGACAGTGGCAGGATTATAACACGTGACCGAAGCATGCATTCACAGCCCAGTGAAGAAGGTTAAATCCTACAGTAGATTAAAAACTGAAAGGCTGGCAAGGACATAAAGTGATAGGATGAAAAAAAGTAAGTGGGAGTAATTATAAGAGAAGAGTGAAGGCTTTGACTTCATCTGCACATGCTTTAATGAAACAAAGAGCGCTTTGTGAGTTCCTTCATGTGTTTTTGAAACTCTCAAAAGACACTTTTGCAAAAAAAGCAAGGTGATTGTGCTCGAGCGCTAAATACGGTCAGGCAAACTACATGGAAATATATTTGTATGTTTCCAATCATTCTGCAAAAGATATTGTGTATAAATCTGAAAAATTATAATGTGCACTGAGAATATGTTTCAGTAATTAAAATGATCATTGAATTAATTTATTCATAACATAGAAATAGTAAAAGCAGCACTGAGAACGCAGTGCAGAATATCCATCCATTACATGACATGTTAAATGTGGACATGCATATTTTTAGATTGGAAGTCCTGAAGTGCGCACGTGATTGTGGTCAGAAATCAGCGCAATCTCTCCTCAACTTTGTCCTGTGCTGCTCTTTTGACTGTGCAGAAGCAGCTGTCGCACATTCATTACATACGAACAGCACACAGCAATGACAGCAATTACCACAAATGTTGGGCTGGATTCATTATGGAAAAGAAGCTTAGGCGTAATTGTTTTTCACATTTTTGCATGCCTCTTAACAAGCGGTTTGTGGGAGAGATTGCCCAGTTGCAAAGGAACAGAAGTGGATGGAGAAACATCAGACCGACTGCGCGCTTTTCAAAAGGCATATTAGAACGTATGGCGCATACAGTAGGTTTTTCCGAGTTCGCCGTTGAATGTATCACGAGTCGCCGTGCAACATTCAAAGCTGTTCTTAGCGCTCAGAGAAATATAATTACATTTTTTAATTCAGTTTAAGTCTCGATCAATTTGTAGGGGACATCATCTCATTATTCACTATATAATGAGACTATTACCCCGAGAGAAAACAGCATCATTTGTTTGTGAAAAATGCCTAAAAACAATATGAATTTGTGCTTAACTGGCCTCAAGTGGCCTTGTGAAATGCAGCTCTT
>JBAJHX010000096.1:5456689-5466726 GCA_037176925.1 Amniataba percoides
GTTTTGGCAGGTCAGACCCCCTCAAAAACCGGAAATCGGTATCGGCCAAGAATTTTGCAATCGGTGCATCTCTACCTTTATTAATACAGTGGTGTCAGTATGTTGCTTAATAAATGTTTCTCCAATTTAATTCATCATGCTGAATATTGTGGGGAACAAGACAGACCAATCAATTTGCATTGCAGTGTTGTCGCCATCACTGGTGGTGGCAGTCATCATATTTCAGGACACATTAATTCTTTTAGGACCGTTGGCTAAAATGTCACGTAATAATGTCATTTGTGAAATTGATATGTAAAATACAGCGCTCTCCCGTTTAAATTGGATTCTAATACGCTGTAATTAAAATGACCTCAATGCTGTTTCAGATAGCCTAAAGATGTCTTTTATCACAAATGTTTTTTAACATTGCAGGTGAATTAAGCGAATAAAAGGTATAATTTCAGCACCAAATGCTGCTTTATTACAGCAGCTCTCAGATAATATGCGTCTTTCTACAGAGAATGACAAATTGTTTGCTATTTTTAAATGTACGTTGTTCTTTGATCATTTCAAATGACACGCCTTAATTAAGGATTCTCCCCTCGAATGATGAGCTATATCCTGTGAAATAATGTACCATGGCCGCCCTTAACGGTCATTAAATTCAGTTGATTTAAGTCATTTACAGACAAGAATGATCTATTTTTGACAGTTGTTTTATGGTTCATTGGATGTATGAATGAATTTTGGAAATATGGCTATAATTGCCTTTGGCTTTACAATAGAGAATGTTATAATTTCTATGTTATTCCAAGTGTAAAAGGCCTGTATCAAATATCTGTGGCTTACCATGCACATTTCTCCTTACATTTGCAGTCCCAGGATTTTTTTATGAGCATTGCAAATGGCCTTGATCATTTTCAAAAGTCACATTTTGGCAAGAGTTTCTGAAGGCATCTCTGTTCCTTGGAACGAGTCTGTAAAGTATTTTGGTGGAATTAAGGAGGACGTGTCAGCGATCAGAGACTCGATGCAAATGCTTTGTTTCTTTGTGATCAGTTGCGTAACAGCGGAACATCAGTGTATCGCGAATGACACCATGAATGTGCAGACATAAAGATATAAAGCTACTGCACACAGAAGTACTGAAGTATTTCTACTTCACTTAGATGCATTGCATTTGTCATATGAACTCTGCTCAAATCAAATCAAACTGTTTCTATGTCGGCCAACTAATCAAAGAATTTCCAGCCATTTCAAAAGAAGAAAAAGGGAAACTAAACCTTTTTAAGTCTTCATGTCCAGCACTTAAATCAAGATCATTGCAGTTCAGTGCTAAACACACTGCAACTTATTCACAAACAGTAACCCATGAACATTAAATATGAAGAAAAAATTGCAAGAGATAGCATAATATTGAATTTATATGTAATTATATTTGTTGTGTTTTACCTCAACAACAGCAATGCAACAGATTAATTTGTTGTTCATATGTCAAACTAAATAAGACCATTTCTAATGATCCTCCCTTTGGTGCACATGTGGTTTTGGGTTTGTAGGGGAATTTCTTTTTATGCTTTCTTCATTGCTTAAGGATGAAAGTCCTTTTTCACACTATGCCTGCAGGGCCTGCCAGTTAGTGCAGCAGGTGGGGGTTAAGTGTCTTGCTTAAGGATACTTTCTCATTTATGGATGCCTAGTGGTCAGACCCCTTGCTTGGAAAATGACCTCACAAACACGTGTGCATCCAGCAGGAGGAATAAATTGGTTGATACCTGATAACTGAGTTAAAACCTGTAGAAAAAACAAGCTGGCTGTGTGTACCTTTGTACAAGGTCGTCCACTGTTACCAGCCATATGGTTTGTGTAAATGGAGGAATAAAATGTGTGTAGAAAGTGCAGTTTGGGAGAGATCTGGAGATATCTCATTCCCAAGGTACATGTCATTTGGAAATACACCCCAAGTCAGCAATTCATATATTCATAGTATTTTCCTTGTTGCCTTAAGTATACATTTCCTTGTTTGTTGTGAATAGCAAGATATGGAAAATGGATAAACACTTTTATGGTTATCTGTGAAAAAAATAAAATACTGCTTTATACTGTTTTCAGTCCAAATGATTCCCTTTGAGTTCATTTTGTGGCAATAAAATGGCCCATTGTCTGTCAGTTTAATATCTTTTTTTGTGTATATGTATTGTACAAAAAAAAAAACAAAAGTACATATTGGAAACAGTTTCTCCTTCTCCATGTGGGTTTACATTGATCAGTTGTAAATCTGTCATTTAGAAGGTGATTAGTCTTACAGATGAAATATGAGCAATAAACTTTTAAAGCATTATCCACAAACACAAACTTTATTTTCAACTGAGTTTACACACTGACTCTGAAGCATCCCAGCAGTCTGTGCACACACATCTAAAAGTCAATGCCAAAAAAAAAAATAAATAAAAATGTCAAGCTCCCAGAGAGGTCCGTGTATTCGCACTGCACTCACTTTTTTCAGCATGTGTCACATGCCGCTGTTGAGCCAGCTCATTAGACCGAATGAGGGGAGTAGCTGTCACGGCCTGACATGGGCATGAAGTGCACACGAGGGCAGAATTTGTCCTTTTGTTGGCACCACGGCTTCACTGTGACTGTCACCCATTTTGGATTGTGGTGGAGTTGGGTTGGGTGGTGATTGACCCTCAGGAATCGTCGCGTTTTCCCTCGAGCCTCGACGTCTGTCCGTGCCGCAAACCGAGCCTCAGCCTGTGTAGCATACAGAGCCTGCAGGAGGACACAGTTTGATTGATTGTCAGATATTTATGTCTGGTCTCATACCACTAACTCCCAAAGTGTTCCAGCCAATTAGCTTTAGTTAAGAGTGATTTGATTGGAGACGTGGCAAAAAAAAAAAAAAAAAAAGCTGCTGTTTTGGCAACTGAGCAGGCATGTCAAATGACTCAAATAATCAACTCCAGTGCCAAACTGACAGCATTTTAGTGTATGTTGTTTTGTCATAGCTCTCCTGCTGTTTCTCATCACATTTACTTTTGCACCTTGAAATGCAACTTGAATCCTAAATTATAAGAAGGAGCAATTCTTTGCTCACGCTAAGGGTCCGCGAGGCTTCGCCAGCAGTAGTGCAGAGGTATCTGAATCCTTGCTACACATCCCGTGATATCTTAAACAAGCTATTACAATAGACCTCTGCATATCCATTGAAAAAGCCATTGGTTTTTCAATGAATTCTGAGTAGCCGGTAATGTATTGCATCATTGTTTCCGACTGGCTGCTCTGCAAACATGGGATCTGCAGATGCCATTTCAGATAGTGAGCTCCAATGATCTGTTATCCCCTCATTATATTCATTTGTCCAATTCAATCTAAACTTTATGCGTACTAGGGCAGGCCTTATGGCATTTTAAATGTACTGAAAAGGAAAACTGTGGCCATTTAACCACTGCCATGACACGTTTTTTCGAACAGTGTTTCTATAAGCACATTCTGACATTTTGAACAGAAGAATACACGTGCTGATGGTATTTTAAGGATGTGCATTCATACCATTCGCCATCAGCATGTTAATGCCTTAGCATGGGATGCATGCCCTTTTCAGTATTTGCTTTAGGTGTTTTTTTTTTGCTGTTTCCCTGCAGGAGTTAAGATGGTTACAGATAAATTCAATAATCTTCTGCCGAAGAAACTTAGTGTATTAGTAATTTTTCAGCCTGCAATTGTAATACACTGTGGTCTCTTGCTCTAAACAATGATTATTCTGTATGAGTCATGAGCAGCATCAGACAGCTTAATCCATCACCGAGCTCAAGCAACCACACTCTTCATTTTAGTTTCTGCAGGCCTTGATGAATCTATACCACCTTTTTCCAGGAGCCTCATCATTTACTGCCTTTAATGTTCAATTCTCGCTTCACAGGCCCGGTCCCTTTTTATTTTCATAACATTGGTGTAAAGAATGCACTCTTAAAGTCAGAGCATTCGGCGGCGGTAAGTCATCGTTTTGGTTATTGGGGAGGCTCGGGCTGCTCCTCACAACACAGATTCACAGCTCATGCAAGACAATTACTTTTACCGCTCCATCACTTTTTCGTGCCAGAGCCCCATCCAATCCAACTGTTATGCAATCTGCAAACTTGTATAATAATCTCGTTGTATAATAATCATTGTCACCCACTGCCAGACACTCACCATACATAGATTTAAACTGCCCAGAGCCTTTTCTCCATCTGAGCCTCTCCCCCTTGTCACACGGCACCCCCAGATGAAATGCCGCATCACGGGGAAACACCGTTCATAAGACGGGCTGCGCTGCGTTCATCCTTCCTCAAAGTTTGACACCTAAGTGAATTATGTAAAACCGGTAATGCCCCCTGTCGTGGCTATGAGCCCCTTTATTATGCCAGCCTAAGAGAAAAATCCATTTCAGATATCAGGTATGGGATTGCGGAGTGACAGGTCTAAATATCGCAGGCTGCCAGAGGTCTTTTAGTCCTCTAAATATGCCACTCACAGTGTGCTGGATGAACAATAATGCTCACAGGATTGCACCGCGAAGTTTTGCCAATATCTTCGCAACAAAAGTCTGTATGGCACGATGAGATAAGATCACCGCTTCATCACACAGGAGCTGTTTGTGTCGTGCGTGCCAAAGACTTCCGCTGTCATCCAGACACCTTTCCTTAAGGTTGCTCCTTTCTCTCTTCTTTCACCCAAACTAAATAGCTATCCATGACAACAGCTCTGTGGATAATTAGCTGAATGATGTAATTAGGGCCTCTTAGGGCCCTTTGGTCCTGAAGGACTCACCAGAAGGCTGCCTCCTATAGAGCACACAGATAGGCAGGCAGAGGGATGTGAAGTAGCCTCTCGCATTCATTCATCTTTCCCTGCAACACAGAGGCCTTTTTTTTCCTGCTCATTAGAGCTATACTTACGCTCTAATGAGGAAGCAGGAGGGGTGTTGGCCATGGGGTGGAGACACGCAGCGGTCATTTTATTTTTGTTTGAAGGTGACCACGGCATTTAACAGAGGTGCACCACAAGCGTGTGATCCGTCTCCCCTGAGTTGTTAAACTCTTCATCGCTTTGTCTCTTTAAATGTATTGTCTCCTTGTCTCAGGTCTTTGGCTCTGTCTTGGCATCTCCCTCTCTCTCTCTCTCTCTCTCTCTCTGTCTCTCTTTGTCTCCCTCCTTCTGTCCGTCATTCACTCACTTACGCTCTGCCCCTGCTCCCGTGTCTCCTTCACCGGAGCTGAGGTGCATGTTGGAGCTCTTCCTATCGTGAATAATGCGCATCAACTGCAGAGGTCAAATGGAATGGGTTTTGCGAGATAATGACTGGAGTGATGGTACCTGGGCGCCACCAGATTGTGGAGTGTCTGAGCTTGTCATAAAACGACAGGGGAGGAGGACGCCGGATGCTCACTGTGTCCTTTAAGCATCATGAATGTCAGAAAAGGCAATGTCAGAATGATCCTGTTTTCATCCCACCCCACTCCGGCTCCCATCCACCTCTCCATCCAACACCAACAATCTCTTTGTCATTTTCGCCCTCGTTCAACCGGAAAAAAACCCTCAGTTCATCCATAGGTCACACATCCATGCACGGCATTTGCAAACTCAACCGGTGACTGAGCGACAGCCATATCAGGCAGCTTTGTGTCATCATCCGACATCGCCATGCAGCTCAAAGCTAATATTTATTGCATCTGTCTCCTTGTCATTGAACGACTTTGATGCCTCTCTCCTGCATCACAAAGTCGAGGTTCGCTCGCTGTTTGCGTCGGCCCCTCGGTATCTCCCTGAGATTTACAGCTTCATTGACTGTTTCCCGTTCTCCCCTCCCTCTGCCACATTTAAAGCCCAAGGAAACATCACAAGTTAAGCGAATCGGGGGGGCATCACTCTGCTGTCTTCCTCCACTTTGCTGCTCTAAACACTGAGTTTCAGCTCAAATTGCATCCTATTAAAAGTCAATGAGCCGTTGTCACATTATTACGGGCCCTGGACTTGACAGCTCACAAAATAATCTATTAAAACCCATGAGTCACTGTGATGTGTTTGTAGCTAGCGAACAACATTAAAATTGATATTTGGGACACAGGATATCACCTGTCAGTGGGAGAGTGGGGCTGTCATTGAATAATAATTAGATGAAAAATCAAATGAATAAGTAAAATTAGAGGAGACTCGAGAATGTGGCAGCATTTTTTATTCTGACAGCTGCATGTGAACTGTGACTTTGCAGACAAGTCGAACAACTTTGGAAAGAAACAGGTTGAGAACAAAGGCGGCGGATGACAGGGCCTCTGTCTACCCCGGCACCCCAGCAACCATCACCAATGAGCTCACACAGTCACACAGTCACAGAGCAGCGCCGTATTTGTGCAATGCCTGCAACAAGTTTATATATAATGCATTGCATATATTTATATGTTGCATCATGTGAGGCAAAAGCCAACTTGATTTTTTTCTTGAACAAATCTATTATGTTGTTTAAACCTGCAGCAGACAACATGAACATTTGCACCTTCAGAGTAGCATCATGATCTGATTGTTTGACAGCATCAGTACCTCCAAATTCTTCAATATGACGTCAGCAACTTACTAACACTAATATCACGTCTGTGGAATCTTTAATGAAATGATAAAGTGCTTTCTCTGCATGCTTACTAATAGATGTTTCGAAGTCATTTATGTTTAAATAAATGTCCCTTTTTTAGGCAGAGGAGTATACATTGCCGTGCTTTGGTTGTGCAAATATGGTCTATCTTCAGCATCTAAATTAGAGGAATGAGACAGTGGCCTAGGCCAGTTGTTGATTTACATAAAAATCTCGCCTTTTTGCAGCTTTGTGGATTGAACAGCCTTAATAATTTATATTGTCGGATCCCTTCACTGAAATGATGTATGCGGGCTCATTTCATAGGGAAGGTCAATGTTAGATTCATAGAAATGTGTTTTGAATCTGTTGTAGTACATCTGTTCCCTCACCAAGGTCTTGACTGGCTTCGCTCTCTCTGCTTTCCGAGCACAGTCCTCGCCGCCTCTGGTGCTGGAGCCTTGCAGAAGTGCAGGCTCCCTCAGTTGCAGATGTTAACACCTGATTGCTCCAGTCCCCCATGACGGTAACCCAGGGCCCTGGTGGGATGGCTGACCTTGTGGACAGGTTCAGGGTTTTGCCAAGGATGCCGCTTGTGTTCCTTATTTAGACCACATTGCGAAAGTGTGAAGCTGAGACAGATGAGCATCCTGAGCGAACACGCTGCAGGGACCCCGCGTGACAGCAGGGATTTCCATCATTTAGCTTTATGCCTTCACTACTCTGCGTCACTGACACCCATCCTTCCCACCCCTACTGGCTTGTGATTAAACAATCACACTTACTGTTAGCATAAGATTTACAGTGACAGTACATTTACTGTAAATATACACGTGCAGCACAGACACACAGTATAGCACAGTATGCAGTCAAAATATGCGAGTGTGCATTTATGTATATAGGTATGCGATATGACACTAGGACATGCAAGTCATTTAAAATGAATTAATATGCGATATTGTTGCATGAATACATTAAAAAAAATACCATCTCTTTTGTGTCTGTTTTTATCAGTGTTATAAATGAAGTTATATGAATAATGAGATGAAGATGCTGTGAGTGTTGTTGCACCCTCTGGTGCACTGGGGGAAAGTGCTTGTCTGTCACAGCGGTGAGTGACTGGCACACATGGCACTGGAACGTAACTATGCCGTGCAGGAAGCTGCCACCATGACCTTCCCGGCAATTAGCACGGTCGCAGAATTGCTTGTGTGCTTGTCGATGGTTATTCAGAGGGACTTATTGTTGTTTTTTTGTTTCCCTGGCAGATATGTATGTATTTTTGGAAACAAATTCAATTATTTTTGACACACAAGGAAAAAAAAAAAAGATAAATAATTGCGTGCACAAACACAAGTCAAATAAAATAGTGTGAGAGTAACCAGAAAAAGTATCCAAGCGTTTAGCAGCCTCTATCTGTGTGACACATGTACCTGTCTTCTGTGGCTGAAATTCCCTCATCGCACTCGCTACACACAATTATTGCCTTCTCAGAGGCGTGAAAGGAGCTGTCAGGAATAATATTGTCTTTTGAAGTTGTTGTAAAGAAAGCTTTTAAGCTATTTTCTATTGACCAGTTTGCACCTATACTCACCCGAGTATGGGACAGTTGCAGTTTGAGCTGTCCAGATTGTGATGATTTTCATTTTTATCACACAATTATTGGAGCCAATTTGCGTCGGCTGAGTCTGAGCAGACAGTGGGCCTTTTTGTCTGCTGTGCCTTTACAACACAACTAACATGCTTTATTTACTCACTGTGAATCGCTAAAAGCTATATAAATGTGTATGTGCATATTGCATATAGGCCTACTACAGATCTTTTTTTAGACGCAACATATTAACGTGATTGTGATTCTGTATAATTTGCTGTGCGGAAGTAAGCTCAGCTCACGGAGACCGGAAGAGAAAAGAATTCACATCTCATGTTGTTTGATGCTTAGTAGGTACCAGTTTGCACATCATTTCTGTTCAGGTCCCGAAGGATGACTTGTTTTGTATAGAGCATTACTGCACCAGACACATGGTGCATTGCAAGGCTCAACCTTTTCAGCACTGGCTCTGCATTTTTTACTTCTGAGAGCGAGAGAGAGAGAGTGAGCGAGCGAGAGAGAGAGATGTCCTTGGAGTGATAAAGCAGCGACTTTTGCAACGGACAGAATAGTCCCATCAATCGCTTAATAAAATCAAAATGATCATTAAAGGTACCAGATGCAAATACTGGCGAACATGTCAGTGAATTATGACTTGTTAGGATTGATTGGCTTTGAAAGAGATAACAAAACATTAATTTGATTTGTACCAATATATGTCTGAATCTGTTTGTGTGTCTGTGTGTTCACTCAGAAAGGGAGCAGCACATACACACACATACGTAATGGTACTGTAATTCTACATCTGTCTCTGATGGTTACGTGGCTATGGGGGAGGTAAAGACGTCAGGATGGCTTTCATATTACTTATTGATCTGTCCTCTGTCGTGTTTGACTGAGGACTTTAACTTGGCTTTTCTGAGGATCAGTTTCCTGCTCTGCAATCAGTAAGAAGGAGAAGTTATAATAGGTAACGCAGACTTAGATATGTGGTGCAGACACAAGTATGCTGTTTTGTGAAGATAGTATAATATTATTTTAGCAGTTTTTAGTTGACCTGCCTGATTAATGGATTTTAATGCAGTGTAGTATGCAAAATTAAAATAATGTGATCACTTTAACAGTTTGATGGCTCCAAGCATGTTTCAAATGCTGGGAATAGCTTGAAATGGTGATTTATGGAGTCTCACCTTTGTTTTTTGGTGCCTTTTGCAACGAAGGTTCCCTTAGATATCTCACCTTGACTTTTGTTTTCAGAATTTTGAAGCAGACTCTTTGTAGTTAAAAGATGGGATGGGCTTTGTGGGGTCCCACAAGCCAGACAACTTGGCAAAGGAGAGAAATCATGCACGGTGTTACTGGTAGAGGTGATTTGCAATATACATTGTGAGCATAGTGATTTTCATTTAGCTTCTCTTCACTGACTAGACCACGTTACCCAGTTCACCAGATGTGTGCAGGAAATGAAATGCTAGAGACACGTGCACCGTACGTCTTCTTTGAACTCATAAACCTGGCAGATGTGATTCATCCATGCCTGTTTACAGCTGTGCATTAATTTCCCCTCCCGTCCCTAACACAGTTTAGCCCAATTAACACAGTAGCTCTTTTACTAACAGTGTGAGGGGGAGATGTGCATGTGTCAGAGCTGCAGTTGGCTGCAGCCAAGTACCGAACGTGATCCAAAATGGAGGGACTACTGTGAATACCAATGCTTCCTACTTCCCCTCGCTCAAGAGGTGCGATAGGTTGTGCTCTCTCTCTCTCTCTCTCTCTCTCTCTCCCTCTCTGTTCTCTTTTGGTCGTTCGCTCTTTTCTTCAGACTGCCATGTTTCCTTCACAGCACTATAGAAATAC
>JBAJHX010000096.1:5466826-5479394 GCA_037176925.1 Amniataba percoides
GGAAGAGTACAGTGCGGCGCTTCTGAAATGATTTCATCAGCCCTCTGAAGCTCCGCTCAGTTTAGTCACAGCTGTTTGTGTGCGATATGCCAATGTTTTTACATTTGATAGAGTAACAAGACTAAGAGGTTAAAGCCGTGCTGGAAACTCTGGGAGATTGTTTTTGAGGATGTCGACAAGCCCAGCAGGTATAATGTTTAATGATGGTTACCATGCAAAGGTTTATTACCTTTGCATGTTACCATTTGCTAACTAGCACAAAGTAAAACACAATTTCTTTTTAAGGGGGACTTCTATTTCAAACTGAGGGTGTAAGGACAACTAGAGCCATCTGCTTTAAAGACTGTAAACTTATATTGGGTTATATGAATAAATTTGACTTTACATATAGTCGAATTTTAGATGAAAACACCAAACTTACTACGGTTCATCCTGATTGGAGACATGCATGAATGTGTGAACCAAATTTAATGGCATTTCATCCAGTAGTTCTTCAAACATTTCACTTAAAATTTAGCATATAATCCAGTAGATTTTGAGACATTTCACCAGAGAAGTAGGTGCTCATCAGTAGTCCAAAGCGTTCAAAAGGGAACTAAAAAATAATATGTAATCAGTGTAATATATAATAAATGATCAAGAGTCACTTTAGCTGTTGAGTCTGAAGTGGAAATATGATTATGGAAATGTGCATTGCACTCATTAAGTATTTTGAGCACATTAGACTTGACATTGAATGACTGTGAAGACATTTAGTAATAAGGGTGTTTGATGTGAATATTGAAGGACTCAAACCACATTTGATATGAACTTCAGGCTAAAACAATGCAACAGTGATCGTAAACAGGCATCAAGAGAGTTTTTTCATGTCCAGACAAGCGGGATGCTCTTGTCTGTAAAGGTCAGTCAACTGACCTCAATCCAGCTACGCGGATGTTTGACTGGCTGGAGGCCACAGTGACGATAGGAAGCCTCCAAAACAAGCAGTGAGGACAGCTGCAGTACAGGCCTGGCAGAGTGTCACCAGGGCATCCTACACTATATGTGATGTGGGTATAAACAGCCTCAATTAATGCTGCTATTCAGCCCTTTCTAAGTAATGTGCGGGAGTACACAGACGACACAACAACGTGTATTAATCTTCAAACTGTTATATATGCATGTATAAAGTTTAACAAGTACTTCCTGATGCTTTAACATGTTGAGTCATTTATCCAGCTGGTCATCACTTTGACCCCTCTCTACTTTCAAGGCATTCTTGGTGACATTTTTGCTGAATCCATACCGTGACCTTAATGTTTGCTGCTGTGTACCTGTACACGGGAGAGGAAGTCGGTGTGAAGGTCACCATTTTGGCCAGCAGGACACTCTATTCCCCAGAACAGAGAGGAGAGGAGCTGCAGTGGCAGCCTCTAATCCTCTTTAATTTGTTTTCAGATGGGGCTTTGGAATACCAGCCTGCTCCCTAAGCAGAGATCACGTAAGAACGTGGGCTGGGACAGCTGTCTCCTCTTCTGGCGGTTTTTAATACAGGTCTGCTCGCCACCCCACCCCTCCATGCAATGAATAATTCTGGGGCTGAGCTGAGTAGTTACTTTATGTGGATTTTAGTACCAAAAAAATGGGATGCAATTCCACATAGCACAAAAGCATGGCAGTGCGAGCACGGCAGTGTCGGGAAGAAAAACAGAAAATGAAAGTGGGTGGGGGTGGAGATGTGTGTTGTGTTGTTTTTTTTTTCTTTATCAGCAGTCGTGTGGCCTCCTCCTCCTCAGTCCTCTACACAAAACAAAGCTTGTAATTGGGTTTGGGCGTGTCCCCTTTCTCCTTTGTTTGACGGTAAAGGTTGAATCGTAAAAGGGAAGCTTTGCTCGCTTCACCTACACGCCTGTGTACCTTCATGGAGGTGAATTGCATCAACGGGCAGAGGAATGCACCGTCTCCTTTGCAGCACTTTTTAGCCAGCGACGTTGGTCAGACGCAGGCATGATTCTATTGAAGTGATGAAGCACATCTTGAGAGACAGAGGGGGTTTAAAAGCTGCTGAGACAAAGCACGCAGGCAGTGGGTTGGTGATGCAGGCAGGGGGCTGGCAGTCCTTTAATCCTCACCGCAGTGCTGATAAATCGGCATGCGAGTTTCATTTTTATCCCCCTTACCAGTTTGCTTGGCTCTTGAGTGATGAACAAACCCCCACTCGCGTTTGAGGCCTTTTGATGTAATATCCAACCATGGATTACGCCCTCTGCATCGGGCCAGCTTGATGCTGAGGCACTTGGCTAACAGGTGGATGGTCTCAGAGTCCAGCTAGCTTTCGGGCAGACGGAGTAGTCGGATCACTGGGGAGAGGACGGCAGTCTAGTCGGAAAGCTTAATTGACGCTATATATGTGGAGTCGCTGCTTGTAATTGGACTACAAAGGGTGAAAAATCTACAATATATATAACTTGAACTCGAGCTTCAAACATCTGAGAATTGCTCGACGAGCCTGCAGTTTTCTTTCAGTAATCGCTTTGATCACCCTGTGTCCCATGAGCACAATGCCTTCAATCCCCCACAACTATTATGTGCTTATGTGCCACTTTTTTGAACTTTCAGTGATGGAGACACTCAGTGGTGAATTTCTGCAGCCCTTCAACTGTACCTCTCATTGATCCCCACTGCAGTTTCTGTCATAGTCACACCTTGTACCTTACAAATTTGATGCCTCAAAAAGCAGGATGACTCCCTTATATAAAAAAAACCAAAAAAAAAACTAAACAGAATAGTCATCTGGCTGTGATTTTTTTTTTTTTGTGATAGCTTTTGTGATTCACTTTCCCTTCACTCATTCCTTCTTTCATTTACAAAAATTTCAAACTGATCCTCTTGCCTCTAAGCTGTATGATTATTGTGTAAGCATAGATTGAAGATTATGCACTCCAGTTTTCCACTGAATGAGGCACAACATGACTCCTCTGCCCTTAAATGAAGTCAGCTAGAATGTCTGCTTTTTGGGGTTTTTGGGGGGGTCTTGTGTAGCATTGTGGGATTTGAAGAAGGAAAAAATACGCTCCACCATGAGAAAAACAGATGAGAATACAACAGCAGGGAGATGTTTTTTGAAGGCCACCCGAGTAAGAAACATACAATGCAATGCTAGAAATCAGCTGAACTGCCAGCCGACCCCGCAGGTTGTGTTTGTCAGGCGAACTCAATGCACACAATCGTCAGTATCTTAATTGAGGTCACATTGCCAGCAGTGTTTCTTCCTTGTCTCTCCTCTTTTGGAACATCAAGGCAAAATGGATCTCCTCTTTTTGGCCTTGGCACTCAAATAGTGGAGCAAAAACCAGAAACAGTAGCCCGTGGGAGATTGTGTTTCTGAAGAGGTTGAGTGCGGCTTCAAAAGTGGAGAAAACAAGTGCAAACCGGCACAAAGAGGTTGTGAATAGTCAGTGAAGCAACTTGAAATGGCCTTCTTGGAACAGCAGCAATTCTGCGATGATAAATTGACTCTGCAGTTTATGTTCCCTGCACGCCGGATGCCTTCCTCAAATCCACCCGTTTGACATTCAAAATGGTCATTTCTCCACACTGCCCCCGTCTCCTCCCTCGTTTCCTGCCATTGCTCATGACCTGTGGTGATGCAGGGGTCTACAGGTTGAATGCACAAGCAGTGATTGATACCCTGGTGAGTCTGTCTCTGGGTTACCGGGACACCTTGCCTCCTTGCCTCCTTGGTAACAGCATCATGACTTCTTTGAGGCTGTTATTAATATGGCACCCAGGTCCTGTTTGCCTAATTAAAAAGACATTGGAATATCTATTTCCAAAGCTCTGTGACATTTCATTCCTCTGAGCTCCAGATTTGTTTCATGTATTTATTACTAAGTAATAGGAAAGAAAAACCAAACAAAAAAAACTGCTTTGCCTCTTTGAGGAAAAACCTCAGATCATTTTGTAGATTGTAAAGTGTTTTGCACAGCTGCTGATGCAAACATCACCCCATTTTATTCTTTATTTCATATTTCACATTGAAATTGCAAAAGTAATTCCTGAAAGCCAGCGCACATGCACACAAAGGGAGGGTTTGGCACTGTGTGTTTCATGTAGCCTCATGTATTCACAGCCTTTCATACGTAATTAAAAAAACTTTTTGCTGAACAAATGTATTGTTTTGTGTATCTAGCCATCTATTCTCATGTGTTTCGATGCCTGTGTGTGTGTGTGTGTGTGTGTGTGTGTGTGTGTGTGTGTGTCTTTATGTGTATGTCTGTTTACGCAGTGCAATAAAATTTGGACTGTGAGTCACGCTCGGCTCTAAATGTGTTTACTTCATGTAAAACACCCACACTCATTGTACCACAGGCTTTTACGGAAACAGGAGTAAAGAATAGTGAATAGAATCATAAAATGCTATTTGAAAAATTACTTTTTTGAAGGTTTGAGGCAGGATCTGAGAACACATTTTCTGTTCTGCTGCAGGTGTCCACTTAATTTTTCAGGCAAAATAAACACTTTTAAGCACAGCAGACACTTTGGCCATTTCCCGCTTCAGTTCATGTCTGCAGCTGATTTACTTACTTCAGATGTGCTGGATAGAGCGTCATGAGGAAACTTCTTAAACCACCTGCCTGTTACTTTATGCTCAAGTGTTGCTCTCAGTTATCCACTGAACATTTTATATGAATATTTGTCACCTTCTGCTTTCTCCAAGTGTGTTTTGCCGTGAAAATCGCACAGTCACCAAACCACAACTTGTCCCTGCGGTTGCCTTTCCAAATTTAATAGAACAGTGTTATGAAAAGTTGTGCTGAAAATTTCAAAATATTTCATGGACAAACAAGTGCACCGTCAGCTCAAAAGAGCCACATTTTCTTCATTATCTGCTGCGTTTACCCCACAGTGCGTGTTTTTGAAAGCTTGGGCAGATCCACACCTCGGCGTGTCACCCTGCAGCTTCCTGCCAGAAGGCTCAGCTTGCTGACTGTGCTGCGTGCACCTTCCAGAGTCTCCCAAGTTAAAGGTTCAAGACATGCAAGTGAACTTCAAACAAGCTGTTTGTTCACTGCAACTGTTTAGGAGACGGCTGAGCTGCAGTTTCCGTGGCCAACTCGCTCTTTTTGGTGAAAGGAACATCACTTCCTGGAGGTTACTGATGTCTGGATAAGCAGACAATGGCTGAAATCTCTCTCCATGAGTGCATCATTTGCATTTCTAAAAAGTGTTACTTTCCAGCCATAAAGTGGCACAGAAGTTAAGAGGGAAACCTGTTATAGAAACTTCTTATCGTGTCTGAACACATTTTCAATACTTCACCGAATAATATCATTCACACTGTAGATGCATGACTTTTTGAGTGCAGCTGTTTTAAAAAAAAGCAGAGATAAAGCCCTCCCTCTGCAGAAACCGGCTGATTTCTCCCTAAATTATTGAGATTGGCAGCCACGGAACAATGAAAACAAATCATTTCCAGCTGCAATAATGAAGCTAGAAGGCAGGTGGGTCTATATTTAGCTTGCAGGGGTGATGAAGATATGTAATATCCCCCAGAAATCCTCCAGAAAGTAGAAATGCATTTTACTCTTGTGACAAGTCATAAGGTTCTAATCTCAAAATGTTCCAGTTATGTTGAAATGAATGTCTTTAGCCTGGCGGTGGAAGATTGCTGTTAGAGTATAGCGTCACCGTTTACAGAATCACTGTCTTTGTGTACAGTCATCCAAAAGCACATGGACATAAGACCCAGTTGGGGGGCTCTTTAAAAAATCTTTTGCTTTTAAAATCAGGTTATTGTGAGTTTAAACAGTGTTCCTTTTTTTTTCTTCAGCTTGAATGCCAGCAGAGTTTGTTCCTGATTTAATAGTTGTCAGATCTTACTGTTCAACATGTAAAGTTACTTTTTGTCGGCTGTCATGCCAAAAACCCGTTTTAACTATTTGCTTTTTTTTTTCCATCCCCTGCACCAAAAATCATACCTGTCACCCCATGAGTTTCATGTTTTAGTGCCTTCCCCGGCACCTCACGACTACAGAATGAAATTTTCACATATTGTCACGCCATCAAATATGCCTGTTGTAATTCTAGCTCAGTGATAAAATGCAGTACTCTGCAGACTGCCAAGTGCTTCGTACTGATGCTGAGAGCAGAGTGCTGCATTGGTTATGTACTTTTTTTTTGGTCATGGTTGTCATATACCCTAGGAATGTGAACAAACAAATGCATGGTAAACTCCCCACGCTGATTAAATCGGGCTTTACAAATCTCCAGAGGAAAGACACAAGCTAATGGCACATTTATCGCTGAACACGCAAGTTCCCGGCTGGATAATCTACACCAAACATGGCAGCGTGTGTCGTTTTTTCCTGATGGCTGTGGCCATGGAGGGTCTGGTCCTCTGACTCCCTGGAGGCCACTTGCATGCTACAGCAGTGGTCGTCCTCTGTCTTTATTGTGAAAGCCTTATGTGGCCCCTGTTGTAAAAAAAAAAAACAAGAAAACGTGCATCTCCCTGAAGTGTGTTTTGCTGTGTACTCAATGGAGGAGAAAAAAGGCTTGTTTCCCTGCTGGCATTCATTCATTTTATTTTATTTTTTTAAATTACATGATAGTATTCACAGTCCTGAGGGTCATAAAACTCACCCAGCAAGTAAATTAATCAAATCAAGTAAGGAAAAATGAAAAAAAAAGCAGTTCTAATTTTGCTGTTGCAGTCGATGGTGAAGAAACGCTAATACAGGGGATGAGAAAGAGAGAGTGGGATAGAGGGATCAAAGATTCATTGCTGTCGAGTTGGCCAACTAAACTGAGGCAGCGCCACACACACACACACACACACACACACACACACACACACACACCACTGCATCTGACTAACTCCATGTGGGAAGGCTGGCTGCATTTCCTCCCTGGCTCCAACTCTCCTCGCCAATGACACGATAATTCCACACGCCTAAGGCCCTTCAGAATGAGGACCCACTGATAGGGTTCCTCGTGATTGCTATCCACTGTGGCTCTATGGGCTTGTGGGAGGGCGGTGGATTATGGCGGACGGGCGCTGACACTCTTGAAGCTGAAGCATGTCATTAAACAGTAAATCACTCTGATTGAAAAACGCGTCGGCTCCCGGCTTTCTGTTTACAAAAGAAGACCTTCTCCCCGGGCGCAGATTGTGTTCTTGGCCGGAATAAATCAACAAGCAGTCACCCCGGATTCCTCCTCCTCCTCCACGTAACGCTTCCTGAACTCGGCTCGCGCGTACAGTTACAAATCACCACCTGAGATGTGTTGACTTTGTTGAACGTTCCTCAGCGCCGCGCTCGTTCATCCGCGGTGACTGACAACACTGTTAGCTCGCCAGAGGTGATACAGCGATGATAATAACAGTCTTTTAATGCCTTTAATTTAAGTAGCTGAATTCCACAAATATGAAGGTGTGCAGACTGTATATCAGAAAATCTGATGGATTCTGTGCATAGCTGGATCTACTGTATGTGTGCATGTATGTGCATGTCGAAAATAATCTATGTATAGTTAAAGGAAAGGAGCATTTCTTCCCTGTTTTGGTGGTTTGGGCCATGATTTTTTTTTTTTTTTTGCGATGACACCATGACATTTGTGAGATCTGGGATGTGGCAACACAGGTAGATGCAGCTTTACAACAGAGACCAATAAGGCAACACGAGCTGTCAAACAAATCGCTTGTGCGCCGCCTCCGAGCGCTTCGCCTGTAAAGCTCTGACTGCCGGAGATGTCACGTCTCCTCCATGAAGCGAAACTGTAACAAAAACTGAAGGGAATGAAGGCGCAGGATAGCAAAAACAGGACCAATATTGTAAAACAGATGAGTTGTACCTTCCAGTGTGTGCAGTCCAAAAGTCAAAGTCAACGAAGGTGATTTAACCTTCATTCAGAGTTTTATGTGGGATCGCATTAAAAACATCCACTGTTGCTGTGCTGAAATGCTGCTTCACATTTCAGCTTCTTAGGTTGTTTCAAAACAGGAAAATATCAGCTGTGGTCTGCTCAAAAACACAGCTATTAATACTTTTTCTAAAATTCTTTACACATTTAACCAAACTTGATGTCAGGACTGTAAATCAAGAATCCCATAAGCGACATTTTTCGCTCGCATTATCTTTATTAACTTTTATTCAGTTCTAAGAAATAAAAGGATGAAGCAGTAAAGGTTTAACAGCCATTGGGTTCCTCGTTTAGTGAATATTTTTTATTGAGAATAATGTGAATAAGATATATAAAATATTCCATTTACATAATCTATACCTCTGTTTGCCTTAGGCTCTGGGCTTTAACATTTTTCAAAGGGGGGCTCAGAGAACATTGACTAAATGCAAAGATTACAAATGGAGAGGTTATCGCTGCCAAAACATGTGAAGCATTAATATGTTGGCCGAGATTTCTCCAGCGAGCCGCTCGTCCCATTAACGGCACATCACTCGCTCGCTTGCCTTGAGCTCCTGCCTTCAGATCAGTCACATGGCTTTAGCAGTGCAGTTATTAGCTAAATTTATTCATTACCACATGGACCTGCATGCCGTAGTGGACAAACTTTTATACCCGGCATATTATGTGTGTTTAATTACAGATGTTGTATGTAACTGTGCCAAAATGATTTGCCTCGCTCGGAGATGAACACAAATATTGATGCGTTTTTGCCACATTAGAGCAGTGCTATCTTGTCTTTGCTTTCATAAAAAATGATCCAACACGGAGCGCTGCGTTTATCCAATGTCCTTGCAATCGCTTTTTTTTGGGAGGGGAAAAAAACAAAAAGTAGCAGATTTTTCCACACAAACTTTAAGTGATATCGCTTAAATGTGCCGTCGTCTCCACAAATCAGCTCCGTTTGTTTACGCTGCTTAGAGGCACGGATGAGGAAGAGAGCTGAGAGAGTCAGCCATCCATTTTTCTCATACATTTAGTCGCACTGACATCTAAGCAAAGGTAGGCCATAGCCATAAATCACCAGGCACAATAACAGGCACATTTTGGGCCGGTCCATCATTGGCTGTGTTTTGTTTTCTCATTGCATCTTGGCAAATTGCTGTTATTAATGGGAGAAAGCATAGTTTGCAGCCCTCATTAGATGTTGTTCCAACAGCGCCTCTGATGGATTAAGACAAGCCGGGGGCCTCGTCTGCCTCTACAACCAGCTAATATGAGCCAATTAAATGCCGTGCTCTCTCTGGCCACTCCGCACTTGCTTATGTGCTCTTACAGCGATGCCCAAGTATTCTGCTTCATGGCCAAATGGATTACACTTTCAAGACAAGTAGATTTATTTCAAAGATTTTCTGCAGAACCGTCCGCTTACCCTCACATTTCACCATAATAAATGATGTCCCTTTTAAAGCAGTTGGTTTCTCTGAGGACGCTGAACATTTTTCCTTTGATCAAGTAAATTTTGAATCTTCATCTACTTTTTTTTTTTTTTCTTTTAAATCTCTCCCCTCAGTAACTGGAGCTATTTGCGACACAAGCTGTGTTGGTTCTGCCCGAGATGTGAGAGTCACAGCTGTGTTTGGGAGTGTTAGATTTCAAGGTAACGTCAGGCCTGCAGAGCGCCTGATTCATGCAGAGGAAGCTCACGGGTAGGTGGCTGCGAGCACTATATAAATATACCTGGGGCTTCCTTCGAATGCAGGGCTTATAACACTGGAGGGATCGATATTGTGCAGCGCGAGCATGAAAACAGAATGTAAGTCTCTCTGTCTGCAGAATTTAAGCTCAGCTAAACCGAAGGTGTTCACGGTGCCAGACATAACCTGTTAGAGCTCACTGGGTATATCCAGCCTGACACTTGAGTCACATTTCCTTAAAAGGCTCCAAATGTTATCTAGTCCAAGAATTTACACATGATTGCATATTTGTGAGCTCAGAGTAGAGTTTTTTTTTTTTTTTTCTGGTTGTTTGTACTCCATCTTGCCTCCCATTTAAAAACAAAATAAAACTCCCCCAAACACTTCTGCATTAATTATGGTTTTCTTTTCATCGATTCAAGGGAGAATCACTTTCTCCTTTGAGTATTAAACTCTTTACTTTGCAGCACAGTAAAAGCTGAAAGTTTCCAGCTCTCATACAGTCTGTACAGCACGGCGGATTAAAGGTGTCAGGCTGATTTAAAGCTGCTGTTTGACGCTTTCGTTTGTTTTAGGCGAGTCCGCAACACGACGGCTCAACAACGCTGTGTGGTTGTGATCAAAATCCAAACGTGCTGGAATCACAGACGGCGTGATAAATTGTGATAAATAGCACAATGTGTTTGATATCTAAGTCAGGGAACATTTCTGTTGGTTGAGGAAACTAATAACCTGCCGTACTGTTTGTGAGAGGCTGCAGAGGAGATTAAATGTTGATTTTTTTTTTTTTTTTTGAGTTGACAAGGACTGATTGGAGACTTGTGTGTCCACTCAGAGCTGCGGCGGCTCTGGGGCAGCTGTCTAAACGTTCACAAGTGTTGAATTATCTCCGATGGCTGATGACTTACAGAAACACTTGCGCAGCGTTGATTTTTTTTTTCATGGTTGAATTGATAGCAGAATTTATTTGTTCTTTTTTTTTTGTACTTTTTTGTTGCGTGCCCATGGCCCATGTTAGCCCGTGTTTCAACAAGGGCACGAGGCACAACAAGAGATATTGCTTTGTTGGAATGCTTTCAAGAGAGAATTGGCAAATAAAATGTGTCTAATTTATGAAGTCATTTGGATGGGATTGGATGGGTATTGGATTGCGTGGGAATTATGCCCTCATGTCTTGGTATGTGCAGCCGGCAACTGCTCCAGTTTCCTCGTAAGGATTATTTGAAATGTGAACTTCCCTGGCATGAGTGCATAACCCATGTAATTTGCTCTTTTAAAAATTCCTCATCCCTCCCCACACGCTCCGGAGCATTTTTCTGTCATTGGCCATGCTGTATTCTCCTCTGTGCCACATAGTCAATGAATTGTTTACAATTAATCCCTGCAACCACACAAGAAGACCACCTAGCTTCTTGTTCAGCATTTTTTTTAATTGTTTGAATAATGTGCCCTAATTACTTGCTACATTAAGTTGAATTATCCTTAATTGTCAGGACATGCAGTGTTTTACTACATACTAGATTGCACATCTAGAATCTGAAGGACTATTTTAAGAGTTATAGCTGAATATTTGCTTCACTAAAGGTAAAGCACACGTTTATTCCCTGGTGAGTGAGCGCCACTATGTTTCACGGACTCTTTTTGACTTTTTTTTCTTGTAATATGCATCTTCACCACCCTTGTGGAAAACTCACAGAGAGGCATTTACAAGGCCAGGCTGCTCCTCTTGTGGGCTCATAGTAAGTGGTTAGGATTTTCTCTAAGAGCATCAGCTCTGTGTTAATGACATGCAGTCTCCGGAAAGGTTTATTCATTCAATTTGACTCTAGAGAGAAGATCTCTTCAGCCTGCTGATTAAATTAAGATTCTTTAATAAGCATATCTAGGTGCACTGACACGAGAGACATGCTGATCTGTGTCTACCAATGCAGATACCCGAGACTATCTGGTTTAAAGGCAAGTAACGCTGGATTTCTGCAGGGTGATGTTTTTGTTTCTCAGTTAGGTGGAGGTGTGCTGTGATTAGTCACCTCTTTTCTGCTTTTAATTTGCTGTGGCTACAAATACACAGCTGTATTGTGAAGTCATTTTCTAAACTGAAGTTCACCATGTGCAGTTTTTTACTTGCCACATATGAAGTTTACTATGTATACCTAAATTATTCACTGAGGCTCCTTCCCTCATAGTCTGTTCTAAGTGGTGTTTTTCCCTGTTATACCTTAGCTATTTCATACACTTGAACATGATATTGTCAGAGTATGAACATGCTTAAATTCTCTGTCCATCCTCATCTTCATGTTCATGTTCATGAAAATGGGATGTCGTATGTATGATGTCGTATCCACCACATTTCAGCAAAAACAAAGACAGAAGATTCTTTTTTGAAATGGTGTGAAGTACGCACTGAGAATACAGCATGTCCCAATTAATGTCAGCGGTGCTCGTCACACCAAATGGTGTTGATGTTCCTCCAACTTCTACCTCGCTTCCACCTGTTTCTGCAGCGGAGCCACACTCTTCATCCGACCCCGTGTGCCTGTCACCGCATGCTGTCAGTGAGAGAAATTTCTTTTTGTTATTATACTAAATTATATCTGAAAGACAACTTTGTTTGAAATAAACATAAACAAACTCAGCAGTTGAGCTCAAGAGGCACTTTGGGTGTCGGTGCTTTGGATTTAAGAATTTCCAATAGAGTGCAAAAGGTGACAGAGGTAGAGAGGCGCTGCGTGAGGGTGCATGCTGTGCATACGCAGAGACTGTGTTGTTTTTCTAAGATGTTGCAAGACTTGGCTTTTTAGATCTTCAAACTCATGTTTCCATTCTCATCAGACCTCCACTGGGTTGTTCAATCTCTGATGAATTCTTTTTTTCATTATTATAAAAAACAAAAAAGAAAGTGGGGTTTTTGGATATCTATCTATCTATCTATCTATCTATCTATCTATCTATCTATCTATCTATCTATCTATCTATCTATCTATCTA
>JBAJHX010000096.1:5479494-5524704 GCA_037176925.1 Amniataba percoides
TCTATCTATCTATCTATCTATCTATCTATCTATCTATCTATCTATCTATCTATCTATCTATCTATCTATCAATCTATCAATCTATCTATCTATCTATGCTTGGCTTCACTATATTATAGTTTTGCAGTCCTATGGTAGACCTGTTATTTCTCGTCTTCTTTTTTTCACCTTTGGAGAATCACCTGCACAGTTCTGTGAGCAGCCGATGCCCTCGCAGTGGTTTATGTTCTTTAATCAACACAGTTATTAGCCACGAGGTCCCATTTTAGTGTGTTTTGCATTTTTACTGTGATATCCATCTGTTTTACAGGATACAATTCGCTCATTAGATACCGAACGTGTTGAAGCTGCTATTATGTCGGGCAGAGGGCTCCTGTCTGTCAGTGGAAGTCGGCCCACGCAGCATCGCTGGCTCGCTCTCCCAACCAGAATGGTTGCACTTATGTGTAAACTAGATACGTTTATTTATACATTCACTACTTTGACTGGATTTTAGATTTTATTTGCATTTACTTGCACCCTTTCATTTTTTATGTATTTATAAGGCCTCTGTATTATTACCATCTTATTCTCTTTGTATCCACAGATCTAATCTCACCTTGTGCTTGTATGCTTGTGCTTGTATGTGACTTTTAACGTGGAATAGCGCAGGTCTGTGTGAAGCATTGTGCAGATGCCTGTGCAAAGAGCCGATTATCAGGTATAATTGAGCAAGGTCAAGACTCCATCTGACTTCGAAGGACTTGACTTTCAAAGAGCTTTAAATATGCGTACTACTCCGGTTTCGAATACTTTGCTGTTTCGTTTGAAAATTCCTTCTTATTTTTCTTTTTTAACATTTGTTTTGGTTGTTTGGTGGGTGACGGGTGTGTGTGTGTGATTTGTGACTTCGTGCGGCTTTCGTCTGTTTACGCCTGTTATCACAAAAGCCTCAGTTAATGTAAAACAGAATGAAAAATACAAGTATTTTCAATTATTTGACAGTAGGGAAGCTTCAGGCTGTGTACTGTGTGGAATTAATTAGACAGTTGATTAATTGATTTCTAAGTTTATAAAAAAAAACAAAAAAACGTGCAGATGATGACTGACAGAATTTTGTTTCTGACATTTCCCGTCATATTCCTTTTATTCATTGACAGTGACTGAGAAATTATTCATGGCAATTATCAGAATCATGATGATGTTGAAATACCTTTGCTTCTCTCAGAGGTTTATTGACTGAGCATGTTTATTCAAGGCCAAACAACTTCAGTTAAATAACCGGTGAAAAGATTAAACAGTCTGCAAAATATGCAAGATAAATTCCCCAGAAAAAAATGTAATGTGAGACAAAAAAAGTATTTTATTCAATAATGCACATTTCACACATTTTTCAGTTTCAAGCAAGATTACGTTTGAACTTGAGACAGTGAAGTAGCTGCAAACATTTATTGCCAAATGATCTCAGGCCATGATTGGAGAAAAGGTTGCTTTTTAACTCAGGTTTTTTTCTGCAAATCTTTAATCCAGATGAAGGAACAGTGCAAGGTCACTGAAAAATGAACACGTCTCACTGAAGTAACCGCCACTGACGTGCTATTTACCAAAGTACTTAACCCCCAGGTGGGAGAGTGCTTGTTGTGTAATAGCATAAGGATGAATCATGGCATTATTTCAAATGAGAATGCGTAACCAGTTGATCTTGTGAATATTATATGGTAAATATGTGACCGTTTTGAACATTTACAGTGTGTATATTTATATTTTTACGGTTCATGCTCATAATAAAACTCTTCTCCATTTGTTTTTCAGGATATCTGACAGTCACCATAGAGCCCCTGCCTCCTGTCGTTGTGGGAGAGACTGTTACCCTCAAGTGTAATTTCAAAACGGACGGAAGGCTTCGAGAGATTGTTTGGTACAGGGTGAGTAAACCTGTCTACACTTTCAATGCCATTAAGTGCTGGATTCTCTCCGGAGCACCCGTTTCTCTCATTTTTAGCCATTCCAGCCATCAGAGAAGGTCAATGCCAATAGTCATATCACAGGTTTATGGCTGTGTTAGGAGAACAACCGCGCACTGTCAAATCCTGATTGTTAGGAAACAAGCTGTTATTCGGGCCAGCTGTACGGGAGGCATCACTGGCTGTTGCTTGGGAATTTGATTTCTCAATCTGCTGGTCATCACCATCATTTCTTAATAGTTCACAGCTGCCGACTTAACAGTTATTAAAATCCCAGTTGGTGTACTACACTGGCTAAGTGCTGCCTATAATTAGATTGCTGTTGAAGGAGTAAAAAAACAACAACAACAGAAAGGGGAAATCTTTGCATCACGTCCAAGATGGGGTTTATTTGATCCACAAAACTGGCACGCTTTAAGATTTCTGTGTGAAAGTAAAGAATGGTAAAAGAAATCTGCAAAACATTACAGTACAGAGAATGCATTTGTTTCACTTCAAGAGAGGGACTGATAAGCACTTGAATTGGAAAGCAGTAGCAGCTGCCGCTATCACATCCCTAGTTTGACCATTTGTCTTTGCAAAAAAAAACAAAAAAACTCCTCAGTAATTCTTGAGAGATTCACAGATTTGCTTGGTGCAAGTGGCTGACTATTCACCGAGTTGTTCGCGAAGAAGCTGAGTGCTGATTGGATGTCTGTAATCTGGCGCATGCAAGTTATAGAGACTGAAATGTTCTCGACCAAAGACTTCGGGCCTTCCACAGAATGCAGCCTTGATCAGTCTTCTGTCGTTCACGGTGCTTGTGATATCATCTAAAGGCTGATGGGTTTCTGAAACAAACAAGTGAACGGCGCTTAGAAAGATGCCCTGCAAGGGTGGCTTTGCTGATGAGAATATACTCGAATGTGCAGCTCTGATTTTCTCTGCAATAGATGGAGGACTACTTAGCGCCGTGAAAACTCTTGTTGATGTTTGTTTTTTTCTGCCTGATATGTACTGCATTGATTTTAACCATTCTTTTGCAAAAATTGCCTGTTGAGCGTCTTCCAACTTCAGGAGGCGCGATACTTTGTACCCAAGTGGTAATTGACCCGCAGTGACAAATATGTGTTCACTTAAGGGGAAATTTGGTGAGGTGGGAAAAAAAAATGCTTCCTGCCAAAAAGACATAATCAGTACTACAATTCATCCATCTGCTATTTCGCTGCCAAAACGAGAAGTTGCTGTCAACAAAGAGCGACAATTATAATCTTCAGAGAAAATGTATTTCTCTGCTGTTGGACTGCATTTGAATAAATGAATGTACCTCGTCAAATCTTGCAAATCAGAGTGTAAATTGACTTTTGTGGCCCAGGTAAACTTCTTAATTCTTTTGTTTCGTCATTGTACAATCCTTACTGGAGAATTCTGCATCTTACTTGCTAATCATTTCAACAGTGTTTCATAATTGTGAAGGTACAGTGGTGACATTCACCTTGATTTCACCCTCCGCCCGGTGCTGGGACGGTGTTCATTTAATGAGCGAGTGACACTTTATTGCTTAGGGAGGAACTCTGTCTTTAGAGTAGCTCCTGCTTTCTCACTTTTATTATTGTGAAATAAACCAGTGTCTCCGGACTCATCTTAGCAAATGCTGACCTTTCAAGGTAGGACAAAAAAAGAGATTTATGGCACTTTGCACATTTGCCTTAGTGCCATAGATCACTTTCATTGCTGTGACAATTTTATTTAATCAGGCAGGGATTGGAGAGCGTTGTTTTGCTTATATTCTGTCACATTTCTGTGGTGTCTATTGATAGCTGTAGTTTAAATAACCGCTCTGAGAGGAGCGCTGCCCATATTAAATGCTCTCACGGGGAAAGCAAAGAGGTTGTAACTAGAATCGGCCCCCGTCCCTCCGGTGGCTGCTGCTCAGCACAACCGCTGATAAATTATAAATCAATTACCGTCACTTGGCTGCCAAAGTTTCTTTAATCTCTGCCTTTTATTTGACTAAATACTGTTGACTACTCACTTTACCTTCTCTTCGAATGGAACCGGGGTTGATAGTCACCTGGGGAATCCTCATATCTAATCGAAGCTTGGCCAATCAGACGGAGGGCTGAATAAACTGAATATTTCAGCAAGTGCTCATTTGCGGCACTCGATCCTGACATTATTCTATTTGAAGTTTTTATTTTTCATGCATAACACATCCAGACTGCGGTCGGAATTAGCACGTCTTAGGATGTACTTAAGATAAACCTGATTATTTTAGAGAACCTTTCAAGCCAGACTAACTCAAATTCTCCACAACATTATATTCAAAACTGGAGAGATAAAAGTAATAGACTTGATATGAGTTACTCCATGGTTTCTATTATGTTAAAGCATTTTTGTGTTTCCTTTTATTCCCCTAAATCATGAATAAGTTATTTTTTGGGACAGAACAAATATTATCGCTGCAGCGTGCAGTGTGCGGGTGCGTTTAGGGGCGCAACCTTATGTCATCACTGAATTAACCCAATTCTAAAAATACTGCAGCGACAAGCTTGACTCTGAAAAAGGTTTTTAACACGTAGACCCACCAACCATTGTTATTCAGCTTTCATGTAGCTGGATGTTTTTTAAGAAAGTCACTTTTTAAAAAAAAAAAGTGTGATAATGAAATATAAGCAAAGCATTGCTATTATATCCAGTCATGTTATATATTTGATTAAATGGCTACGCATTAAAAATGGGGGCAATATTCCTTTGCCAAAAGCCATTTGTAGATAAAGAAATGAACAGTGACATTGTCTGCGGCCTCTGGAGCCCACACAGGTCTAACGTGGTGTCCGATCTATTTTTGCTAAACCTTTATAAGGACTCTATTAAGGAATATTTAAATAGAGTGATTTGAGACGGAGGAGGTGTATTGCTCCTTGAAAATACAAAATATGAAAATCCATTATACTTACTTTTTATAATAAAAAAACAAGAAAACAAAATGAAAATCTGTTTTATTCCTACACTGTAAATAAAATATTCTATAATGATTTTTTTCTGGGGGGATTATTAAGCCCAGCATAATGAATCTGCACAGGGTCACAAAAAGTAAATGTTACAAAACAAAATAGAAAAAAAAAAGCTTTTTTCAGGCCCTTTTCTCTTTATACTCCCTACTTTTACAACCCCGATAATAATCACGGGACAGGATCCCTTATTATATCTCTCCTTTGACACAGGATTAGCAGATAGACAGTGACAGGGAGTGAAGGCGGGAGACTGAGAGCAGTCCTCAGTAATGGATGCTGTACGGCCCTGCAGCTAATGCTTCAAGAGAAAAACGAATGAAAGCCTCTCGTGTGTGTAGGTTATTACACTACAGGCCACATGAATGTTTTCACTGAGCGGTGACTACTGGCAGGCTGCGGATTAAACACTGTGGATACGCAATACCATCAAGCTGTCTATTGCTCTTTAATGGCACACCGAATAGCAACGATGGATCATTTGATAGGGTGGCGCTAATGCGCCGCCTGTTTGGGGGAATAATGTCAGCGTGGCGATGCTCCTCGACAACTCCTCGACGACATGCAAGGAGAGCTCATCTCACGCTGCGCTCGTTTTAATTCACGTCTTCCTAATGAATATATACGTGAGGGACCTCTCCCACAGGGCGCCCAGGTACGGCGTGCTGACGGCGGCGGAGTAAGCGGTGTCTGTTAGCCTGCCCGCTGAGTGCTGCACTGCACTAAGCTTAATTTTAATCACCGGATCAAACTGTCTCCACTCTCCTGTTTTTTTTTTTCACCCCCTCCTCGCTTCTCGCTCTGCCCATTACAGAATTCCTCCATCCTGTCTGACATAACTCTTCTGGGATCCTCTCTCACCAGAGCAAGCATCTCTTCTCTAAGACACTTCCCTAATTTACCACCGGCCTGCAAACTGAGCCTTTTTTTGTGTGTGTTGTACTCCTCTCACCCTTCAGCTGCATCCACCTCTGTCCATTTCATTAATACGACTCAAACTCACCTGTATTTATAATCCCGCTCTTTGCTGAATTGAACAGCCCCCCAATGACTCCACGAGCACAAATGCTTCAAAAGATAACATACAACTAAAGAGGACAGAAATATTAATCATGTTTGAGAGACATTTCTTTTTTTTATGTTAACAAATTACAAAATAATCTGCAGCAGTTATTGTGAGCGTGAGCTGGGCAGAAAAATACTTGAATCCAATCTCCACATTTTGAGCTGATTAATTTGTGTCTTTTTTATAATGAAATAAATTGAGTTAAGGCCGAAGCTTAAAGGGGAAATGCCTTTGATTTCATTCACTTTCATCCAAACATATAAAAGTTTAAGAATCAGTGGATGCCATATAAATGTCTCAGTTATGTCAGTATTGGATTGTATACTATAAATCAAGTGGTATAAAGTAGAAGTTAGTATGTAGGTTTTAAAGAACAATTACCATATGTGCACATTAAGCATTTTTTTTTACTTGGTAATCACCAGATTGGTTATAAATGTTTTAACTTGCAACACTAATAAAAAATCTCTGTGGTTTTGAGTATAATTAGCTCATGAAAGCAGTAACACGAGCTCCCCGCCTGCTTTCGAGTAGCACACTAACCATAGCCTGAAAGTCATCATTGTGATCCGCGAGGTATAAAGCATTTGAACGTACTCTTGATAATAGGCTGCGATATAAAAAGAAATAATGGCTATCCTGTCACTCAGGGCCGTTACTTTAAAGAATGTGCCACGTCGGATCCCCCCCTCTTCGCCCGCCCCCTCTCGTGTGAGCGCGTTAGCATTTGTGGCGGAGCGAAAACAAATCAATACTTTATAACGTCTGGAAAGGACAATAACCAAAGACAGTCGTGAATCTCAATCATCGGCTGAATACCACTGAAAGCTTGTCAAAGTTTAATGAAGCCATCTGCCCCCACAGATTCCTGTCAGACCGTCACAAGTCCGACAGTTCGCTTTGCTCAATGGTTGGATGTAACTAAGTATATTTACTCAAGTGAGTCCGTGTAAACCACGTTTAATTTGGTGATTTTGATTTGTGACAGTCTGAAGGTTAAGTGCTGCTTTGCGAGTGGAGAAAATGTTCCTTCTTCTTAAAACAAATAAACTCTTGGTTTAGCTGGAAAATGAACTGTAGAGATGCACCAACAATGTGATGATCTTGGAGACAATTATTCAATTGGTACTTTTAATTAACTGAAGGATCTGAATATATCTTCCTCCACAACATATGCAACAATGCTTTATAGAACAAGGTAGAAATATAGATATGAAACTACAACTTCAGCTGACAGACAATGTTGATCCATTCTTGTGTTGTTTGGTCAAGCAGCTCAAAAAAATGTTACCTGATATAATTTTTTTACGTTTAGTACTAAGATAAGAAGTAATTAGATGTTACAGTGAAGCTTAAAACTGATGTAGGTAATTTATTGAAAAAGGGACTTTTAAGTATATTTGCTAAAACTGTCGCTACGTCCCGACATTGGAACAGAGTGAGAACCGAGAACTAATCAAAGAGAAAACAACAGATTACAGGAAAGATGAGAAAACAGAAGTAAATCATTGAAGAAAAGTGAGTTAAAAGGGAGAATGAGACCAAGCAATGCAGGAGGAAGACCACCTAGAATGTATGCTCTCTCCATTTTTCAAAATAAGAGCTTCCGATTGAAGTTTTACAAAACAAAGGAGGAAATCAGGACTGAGATACCAGCGTTTGTGTCCTACTTTGTGCCAATACACTCCATTTTTTCCAACTTTGAGTCCAGTCAGTGTAGTTCTTTTCTCTGAACTTTGAGAGTTCTTCTTCTGGGTCTTGGTGTGATGTCTTTTAAACTCACATTTATCCTTTTTTTATTATTCTATTTATTCATTTTTTATTTCTCACATTCCCACTTGGATTTATCTGTATGATTGTATTGCACGTTCCAAACTGTCCAATCCGTGGTTCACTCACCATGAAGAGGCCTTGGTCCTCGGTGACTTTAACAGGAGTTCTTCTATGCGAACCCTGCGTGCACAGTTCTTCCCCCTCAATATTTTGCCATTATCTTAATCAGAAGTGCCGTACACGTGTTCTTAAGTGGTTGCCAGCTGTTTTTGGACACAAGCCAGCTGCCTTATTTGCTTTGAGGAGAACATGATGTTTATATTTGGAAACATGAAAATAGCTGTACGTGCAAGGCAACCGACTACAACTGTTCAGCCTCGGTTACAGCAAGAAACTTATTCTGGGATAGCAGTCAGACACTCAGTGCCCACACAAACTGTGCGCCTCATCTCACTCTAATACCCCCCAACTCTCACATTGCCTCTGGTTGTGTTTTCAGATTTACTTGTGGCCCACATTTTGACAAATCCCATTAAAGCTGTTGACAGTGTCAAAGCACAATATAACAGCTATGCAAATGACTTATCTCTTGTCACAGCCCTGCCAGGAAATATAGGAGTGCATCACCTGAGGGCAGCGTGTCACCGGATTTACCGCCATCTCTTTCTGGCCATATGTTACCTCCGCGTGTGTCGGCAAACATATATATGTTGCCGGACACTCAGCCGAAGAGTGGAGTGTTTTTCTAGCCGGTAATCCTGTTTCCTGACTGTGGAGAGACACAGGAGGCGTCATATGTTAAATCCAAGTTTAAAATCTTCCCGACAGGGTTGCCTGGGCAACTGGAGTCTGTGAGTACAGAGTGGAGCTCGCTGAGTGTGTACGCACAGCACACTCCTGTGGGGTTTTTGGGAGTCTAACTTCCTGCTGTTTAATCCCCAAGTGTAATTTGGCAGGTTGAAACATTTCTTGTCTCACTTATGTTGTTTTGTAGTGTATAGTCTTATATAATCTTATAGTATTGTATATTGTAGTCTATTGTAGCCTATAGTCTTATAGTCTATATGAATAGTGTGTGTATGCTAACGGTTGCTATCTATCTATCTATCTATCTATCTATCTATCTATCTATCTATCTATCTATCTATCTATCTATCTATCTATCTATCTGTCTATCTATCTATCTATCTATCTATCTATCTATCTGTCTATCTATCTGTCTATCTACCTATCTGTCTAATTTAAAATGGGTATGAAACATGGTTTGATTATCAGTGAAACTCTGAGGGCCTTAGTTATTTTTCCGCAACACTTATTCATAATGTTTTTTTTTAGCTTCATTTATCTGTCCTCATGCATAAATCCTTGCATGCATTACCACATACTACAGCCTCTTCCTCAAAAAAGAGAAGTACCGCGGCCAGATCGCTATCGACTGAAGGGCTGCTGCAAGGTCTGTGCCAAAGGGCTTCCCTAGCCTCTGTCTCAGGGTTTGCTCACGCTGCTTCATCATCCCCCGAATCTCCCCCGCAGAATACTTCATCACCTGGGAGAATTAACTCGTGTGTTGAACATCGGCGTGCTCCGGCTCTTTCTTCCTGACAATGTACGTAGCCCACTTCCAGGCTGCTGTGCTTCGACGCGGGCGTTGAGGTCCCGTTTTCAGTCTGCCAGATTCAACTGTGAACACAACTTTTCTCCAGACAGAGAACATCCATTGTGACAACGGTTATTATTAACCGTTATTATGTTATTAGGGCTTATGCCCAGTGAGTTATTTCGTTAGTGTGCCCTACTTGGCAGTGGAGTTTATTGTTTGAATGTAGCATCATTAAATGGACTGACTGAGCATTTCCCTGCCTCCATCTTTCCTCTGCACTTGGGCTCAACCCCTGATCATAAGTCCATCTGAAGCAATAACTTTGCACTGATGCACCCTTTGGAAGAACGTTTTAAAATGTCATGCAAAGAGGGAACAAAGGTGCTGGGGAAATGAGTTTTTTGATTGCAATAGACAGGCATGGATAAATATGTGTAAACATGATGTATTTAGGGTATGTGTGCATCATTTGAGCAGCCACTTGTATAGATCAAAATGTTTGTCGTTGTTTTTCTTCCCCCCTGCATTTTACAAAATGTGGCTTTTTGTTCATTTTTGTGGAAGAACAATTTGTGTTTCAAGTAGGCCCACCAGAGCCATATGCGGTGTAATGATAATAAATTTTGCAATTAACAGCCCGAGTAATTACTTTCTGATGTGGCCATTGTCTTCTCCAGTCTCGTGTCCTCAGCCAAATCTTATTCTGCTGAGAGGAGAACTCACCAGACAGCTCAACATCAAGTTAATAGTAGAATTTCAAGTGCGACATTACTCTCCCAGCAGATATGACAGAGCTTGCTACTTTCTAAATTTAAAACACAGCGAGGCTCTGTCTGCGACCGACTTCCCTATCTCCACAGGGAGCAGATAACTGGCCTATCTGAAAGAACGTAAAAAAAAATCACTTTTATTACATTTCAATTAAAAAAATGACACTTGACTACCTCTTTTGTAGGTAAAAAAAAGTGGTCTGCCCCTTTAAACAGTGGCACAAACCTCTGTCATCTTTATTAGCCTGCTGCTCCATGCTGAATGTGCTGCCCCAAGGGGAATGGGAGATAAGGTGATATGGATCACTGCACCGCAACCTTCCCCTTTGAGGATGCCACCAGGGCAAATAAGCAGCCTGTTATACATGGAATGATAATTACACACTTCATGTCAGCAAACTACAAGATGAGTCCCCTTTTTATCCCGAAATGCTAATAGCAACAAAGGGACTGATCACTGGTGTGCTTGTCTGACAGCGTGTGCTGCTAATGGCAGGCACTGTAATGACAATGGGATATTTTGTTTCTGCGCCGCTAATAGTGAATAATGCCTCCTCATTGTTAGCATCTCCCAGAGATCCCCAGGTATCTATCAAAAGCATACTCTGTATCTAATTAATTAGGTAATTCAACAAATGATTATGCGGGAAAAAAAAACTCTCCACGAGATCATTTGGCTTTTCCCCCGCTGACTCATTTTCTTTCCATGACAATAGAATTAAATACTTTCTATTAGTTGCGTCACACTTTTTCATCTTTATGGTAAATGTGTGCATCAGGGTATAGTATATCATGCGCCTGTCACAAAAGTGTTGTATGGGGCATCATTTTTTGTTTTATTTAAGCCTTTTTTTTAGTGTTTTTTATCCAGAAATTTGGTAAGATAATAATATTAATTGTAATAGCAGTATATTGGGACCGATACTGTAAAATAATTTAACGTCTTTGAATTTGATGATCCAGATCTCAAAATTGTTTGCTTCATTACATTTTTTTTCATAAAAAGTCGCCAGCTGGGAGGAGATTTAAATGTTCAAGGCAAAGTCATTGCTTCCTCTGCGCTCTCTCACTTTTAAGGGCTTACTGTCGCTCTCCCAATTTTCAACATGTCTTGAAAATTCATAATCTACCTACCAGAATCGTACCAGATTTCTGAAATCCCTTTCTTACCACCACAGAAGGATCAAACAAGAAAGTGATTACTTAGCGATTAGGAGTGGATCAGCGCCTCTTTGTGACATTTGCATTGGAGGAGGAGGAAGTCATTTCTGTGCCAAAAGAGTCTTAGTGACCCCGCTCACCCCCCCCCGCTCTGCCTCGACACAGCACACTGTGAGGTCAGCCAGGGGCATAAAGAAGCAAAACAATTACTTATTTACTTCTTTATATATTTATTTACTTGATTACTTCCCTGTTTGTTTGTGTCTTTGGCTCGACTGTGATCAGATGTACTTCCAAATGTGTAAAAGAAAAACACCCCCATACAAACAACTTATATAATGTGGATCCATTTGCAGCTTTCTGAATGTATTAATTCATATATTTCTTGTGTTGCAAGTTTAGAAGTTGGGAGTTTACGCAACAAATCCCAAATAAAAAATAAGAAACTGAAAAAAAAAACCTTGACCCCAGTTGAAAATATCCTCTCTGCAGCCTTATAGCTCATTCCTCTTTGCTATAGCGCTTTTTTTTTTCATCCAATAAACATTATAAACACATCAGCGAGCCGCTCTGTTGCACCAGGTGACATGTTCCTTCATAACCATGAACTTGTGCACTGTAGTGTATTCTGATTTGATCCCACATATACCGTCCTGCCGCCATAAATAATCAGTGAAGCTCCAAATGTGTGTTATGGTAAACCACATCTGAAAATAGCCCCAAAACAAATTCCCTATACGTTCCTGTTTGAATAATGTCGACTAAAAACTACGATGGCTGAATGTTTGTGGAGCTTATGTAGTCTTCTAATGAAAAAAAAATGTTTGTGACCCATTTTATGTTTGGCCTTTGTAACCATCAAAGCTTTCTTAAAGGTCAGCTTTCAAACTGGAATAATATAAGTAATACGTGATTTCACTGTCAGCTTAATTGGCATTTTTAGATGTACTGCAGCTGCAGCAAAGGTGACATGACTTCATTTTTGTGCATAGTATTCAGTGAACTATGGTGAATGCATTCCTAAGGTGACGACTGTACATGCATGAAGCGAATGTCCCTCATTTCCACGTTTCCTGCACAACCTAAATTTTATGTGCTGTTGTGACATCTGATCACACAGTGAGCTCCAAATTACAAGAGCTGATGATTTATCAAAAGGGTTCAATTAAAATTTCCATTAGAAACTCTTCAAACAAATAGCTGCCAGGTGTCGTCACTGTGTTTAGCGACACTACATGAAAGCAAGTCCAAGTGTGAGAAACTCTGATATGGAAAGTTCAGTTGTGAAGGGCGACATAAGATGCAAGAAGTTATTCGGAGAGAGGTAATTATTTTTTCAGCTTCTCTAACTGGTTCGTGCGGCCCCAGTGAAATATCTCGTGCCTGTTTGAAAGAACCGTAATGGCATGTGACAACCGTTTTACATTTTGCACACGTACAACCAGACATATGTGATATCTGCCGGCCCGTTCCTTCAGCGTGATTGCATTGAAATCAAACATTAATAGTCCGTGATGTAACATCAGTGTGGGAGCGGACACATTTTCGATTCCACAGAAACGGGTCGTTAAAGTAATATTGTGCATGTGACCGTCACAGGAGCAGCAACAACAAAACATAAAACAAATAAAAAAAGGTAAGACCATAATGTAATCAAATTATTCACTGATTGACGCTATCTAAATTAGTCCACACTCTGCCAACAAGGTTGGGACATATTGATGGCTATCTACAGATTCAGACGTCATCCTGTAGCGCAGCAGCTATCATCCGTCAGGCTAAGCCAATGTCCCAGCATGCACTGAGTAAACGGCAAAGAAACACCTTGGATATGTCACCTCTCCATCACAGGGATAATTGGGGCAGCAGTTATCAGCACTTAATAAAGACTCGACTTAATGATTACTGATGAGGGTCAGTTCTGAAGGGGGGGCATGAGCCACATCTTAAGTTGGATGAAATCTGAACCAGAAATCTTCTCTAGATTTCATATTAAAAGGATTATGAGTAGTTTCTTGAAACATCCTTGGCAAATAGAAATTTGAGATAAATATCCAAAAGTGAAGCAGAAAGAAAACTTTTTTCCTTTTTTTATGACTTGCATTAGGGCTCACTGTTCTTATTGGATTCCCACAAAATAATCATGTCAGTGCCTAGATGATTTTTTTTTTTCTTTTTCTTTTTGCTGATCATTTCCAACGAGACTTTGACCCCAGTGAAAAGATGCCTCAGGCCAAACTAGAATTTGTTTACAGCGTGCACCGAAACTCTTGCACCTTGCAGCAACATGAGTGATGCAACAGTACTGCAATCCAGGTATTGTTACCTTCCATCCTTGGCCATTTAACAGACCTCGATGTCTGCTGATTTGAAAGACGAGATTGAAATCATAGATATGTTTCCCAACTGGAATAAAATATAATATAATATAGTAGTTGTACGTAATTAAGACTATTTAAGCTGCTGCTCTGTTAAGAGAAATGCACTGAAAGGTTTATATAACAGCAAGTGGAAATGTCAATGCTATTTCCTGTGCAGTTATTGGTGTTTGCCATCATGAAGCAGCATGATGAACATATTAAAAGTCAGTAAATATATGTAATTAATAATAAAAGATGTTGCGAGGGTTCGATTATCACAGGTCTCAGAGTTCAGGTTAGTGAAAGATTGTAGTTTTAATTACATGAACATGCTTTATCTGGCACTGCAGTCTTTTTCTTTACTAAAGCCCGATTTCGATCTTAACACTGACCTCGACTAAGTGCCGCAAATACTTAAACATAACAAGAAAAGAACAAAACACTTTATCAGTTTATAGAAATGGATATATTTTACAGGAAGAAACAGCTAAATTGCTCAAGGAGACTGAATAAGGCAAAATACCAGTGCTAAGTTCTTGTTAACTTTAACAGAGGAGCAATAAAGCATCCAAAACATCACAAATTTGCACGGCTTGTGAACAGGAGGTGATTAAAACTGAACCAGAGCATCACTGGTACCCATCTATCGAGCATCAGTGTTATCTGTGAGGTAAATATGTAATCGGATATAGAAATATTTGCCGCCGTACCACCAGACTTCAGAGCAGCTTCTTTCTTCATGCTGAGTTTTTCCTAACTCGTCCTCCACTCCACCACGATAACCTTTAGTCTGTTTGTTTGTTTTGCAATGGGGGATGGGTTCTGTGTAGTGTAATTTACCAAATGAAGAACTCAATAGCAACCATCCTCCTAATGGTGATTACAATTACCTCGTGATAATTTGTCTCTATGGGAGCTCCCATATTTCCCTCTTGATGACAAATGTTAGAGATACGTGGACACGGGTGGGGAAAAAAACTCTACATGCACCGCTGCCGACAGATGATGTTAAATGTGAGACATTAATTATCAGTTGGATTCTCATCGATGCAGCAAGTTGCTTACAAAAAAACAATCAATATCTGCTTTTGTTTCTTCATCGTCGAGGTTAAGGTGACTCGTGTAAGACAGCGGCACTCGATTATCATCTCAAACGCGGCCGTGCCAGAGAGTTAGACGCTCTAAATGTCCGGCAGCGAGCTTCTTCCACTTTTCCCTTTTGAGATGTGACCTTTGCTTTAAGGCTGCGGTCGGGGCTTCTGTTCACTTGTCCATCCATCCATCGTTTTTCAACAACCTCCTCCTATTCACTTTCATGAGGCCGCTTGAGAAGACACCATGAATAAAAGGAAAATATCAGATAGGTCACAGGAGTGTGTGAGGTCAGTCATTTACAGCACATATTTGAGATCAGAGGTTAATGTGCATATACAGTATATATCTTCATGTGTGCACGATTCTTCTGGGATGTTAGCTTAGCATTAATGCTTTTGATGAGTAACTGCTGAATGTGCCTCTTCTGTGAGCACAGCTTGTGGTTTTTTGTCACTTGTTTGGTTTTCCATCACCTCTTCTCGTGGAAAGTGTTAATTTCACCCTCGGTCACATTCAGCATTTTCTTGCGCGAGCTTGTTGTTTTAGTGACCCCGTTGTTAGGTTTAGTGTTAATAGAAAATCCAAGTTACTGTAAGTTTCCCAATCTGCGGCGGTCGGGATAATAATTTCAGGTGGAAATCAGAATCTAAAAGCAACAATCACAAAAATGTTTTATTCTGAAAGGACACAGTGACAGGAACAACATGATTAGACTTGAATGTTGTTTTTTATGTCTTGTTGTAGTGGAAAGAAAGAAAAAGAAAACATCTCAGGTCTATACTGCACTTGAAAAATGTGCAACATTGCCACCATCGCCGCCACAAACACCATCCACCATTGTTCCTGTTTTCTCAGGGAGATGCTGTGAAAGGATACAGCTGCTTCGGTGTAACAATTTGCGAGAAGAGGCCTTTTCAGAACGGGCGTTTGCACCCTGCCATTTCACAGAGACAAGCGAGCAGCCACGAGAGTCGCTCTTTGAACACGGCTCTTTGTTCTGTGGAAATGAGACAAGGTAAAGGAGTCAGTGGCCTCGAAATTTAGAAATTTAAACAATGCGCCCTGTTGTTGTTAAGAGCAGCAAAATACATGCAGCGGCAACACGGGTGACGTTTGGTTTGTATCCTCCAACAACGTGACCTGATGTTTGTGAACTCACTGTACACCGTGTTTATCAGGCGTGCGGCCACACTGCGCCATCAAAGCAGCTCTTTTCTCTGATGTTACTACAGTATCTCTGATGTCATCTCGCTTTTCTGGGTCATGAGGTTTGAGTTGAATTTCTGTCATTTTTCTCTCTCTCACGTTTTTTTTTCCCTGCGAGATGGCTTTCCTGTGTCATGTCATCTCTCCCACTCCTCCATTCATTTTAAAAATGCAGGTGCCACTGAAAAACACAACAGAACATTTTTTTTCCCTACCTGACATTTGCGTGTAGAGGAGCAAATGTCAGAACTTTTCATCCAATCAACTGTAGAGTCATTTAGTCGGATTAAAATGCGTTCAGTTGTTTCTCTGTGTTTCTCTGCACTTACCTTGCAAAAAAAAAAAAAAAAAACACACCGTGAGAAGTATCAGCCACGTCTGTACTTCAAATTGCAGGGGGTAGTTGATGGGCTTAAGTACAAACTCTAATGTGTTTGTAAAATTGCAGTGGTTTCACTAATGCACTGTTCATTACTAGCGTCCAGTGCAGATGCACAGACCGACTACTCTCAGAAAGAAACAGACACTTTGAATCATGCCACACTGTACTCAGCAATGCCTAAATGAGCCCGAATGACCCGCTCACCAATCAGAGCCACAGCGCGGAGCAGGTCCACTCATAACCAGGCCAGCTCTGCAGCCAAGGAAAAAACAATTAGAGAAAAGCCTCTCTTCCCCCAGTGGGTTTAATGCAAGTGGAGAGAGATAGGTTTTGTAATAGATTTTTGTCCGTGTAAAATGAGATGCTGACCTCAAGGTCCAAGACGCTCAAAGACATCAGAAGAGCGGGACAGCACACTCCCAGTGGGGCTAAAGGATATCCATCCAGGACATCATTCTCGCGCTCGCTGTGAGTCATACTACCAGCCATGACAGCTTCTCCTCATGGTAGTTATCGCCGGACAGCCTCTGAGGGTGTTCAAAGCAGAGATTGCATCTATGCAATCAAGTTCTTTTTTAAATGCCATGAGACCCCGGCAATTGACACCGGCTCTTCCCGCCTCTGTGTAGCTGCTGAGTCGCTGTTGTTAATCATGTCATCTTGACAGATTAATGAACAGGCAGTTTTTAAAGATTGCGGGTCTTGTTTAGAGAAGCAAAATATCCTCTTGTCTTTATTTTTCAGTGGTTTTGTTAATGGCACAAGCTTTTCAGGAAGTCTTTAGCGTTTTCTTTATCTGTTTGCTTAATTTATATTTTTTCCAGTTTACAGAGTTTGCACTTGCATTATTTGTTGTTTTGCCACTGGTTAAAATCATACTTTAGAGTTCATTATTCAGATATATTCATTGAGATCCTTAATTATTTATCAGTGTTCTTGTGATTTGTCACTTTCAACCATTCTCTCATCTCAGTGGAGTCAAATATTTTCTGTTTAATATTTTCAGTGAGTCTGAGCTGCTTTGTGTTACACTTTTTTGGAGAAGAGTGCCGAAATGTGAAGGTCTTTACTTTCATATCATCTTTTAGCAGCGCGCCCGTCTTTGATATTGTTCATTTTAATTTCCTATCCACACTTTCGCTGTGATCTCTTTGTTCCCTTTAGGCACTCTTTGACATGGTGTATCTTAATGCACCATTATAATGTCCCCAGCTGTGTCAGAACTCCATCACTTTAGACCTCTCCATCAAAACAAAATCTGGCTTCTCGTGCACAACAGCGCGCTTGGTTTTCTGGTCTTAAGTCTGGCTTTGCTGATGACAAGTTCAAATGGGCAGAAATGTTTGCTAGGTACGACGACGCATCAGTGACTTACATATGTGCATGTTGTTTTTTAGGCAGGCAATTATACTTTTTACTGAGGTTTTTACTTTCCTGCTTGACAGTGATAGTCTGTATGTTTTATACTTTAATTGCTCATTATTTCACTTTACTGTTCTAAATTACCCATTTAATCTGACTAGTAATTTTAGAGGCATTACAAGCCTCTATTCTGTGAATGTGCCACAGAATAGAGGCTCCTTACATGTTATGGAGTCATCTCTAATGGATGCTTCATCTTTGGCAAATCATCTCTTCTGTTCAGGTTACTGCTGACTTGACTGTGTGCTTTTATTTGACTGCGGACACTCTCATTAGTAGATAAACAATGAAATACTGTTTCCATGCTGCTCAGAGAACAAATGATTTTCCCATTTACACGTACACAGTGATCGAGTGCGGCTCATTTACTGAAGCTGCCTACACGCATATTATGGTTCGATTCCAAGTTTCAGACCTTTTAATCCAACATTTATCCTCAAATTTAAAGGTCATCGAAAAGGCCGTCTTTGTTCACTTTCTTATTCTTACTGTTTAACTTGATTTATTATCAGACACTTGTGGTTCAGCTATACAAAGGCACTGTGTTCACTGCGTGTCCAGTGTGCACATGTCCTACAGAGCATGTTAACTTTTAATAGAAAGTTGCCACACATTTGGTAAATGTCACACACTCGGCGGTGGTCCTGGCAGTGATCGCGCCCCCCCACATGGCTTCGGCGCACAACCTCTGTAACTGGAGAAATTATGGATCGTTCACATTATACTAAATGCCCATCACCCTTAACCCCACCTGCTATCTAATTTATCTTGATCAAAGCGTGTATCCCTGTAGGCAGGCGTGCGTATTAGCATAAAATCCACAGACCTTTTCCAGTGCAGCAGAGAGGAGACAAGGAGAGTATACTGATATCATCAATGAGAACTTTGTCTATGTCTGAACATGTTGAAGAAATTCATCTATGACAACATTAGTCATTGGTGATAAAATAACTCTACAAAATCCTAAGAGAAAACAGCTATATATCAACACAAATTATTATGACCTTAAATTTCTTATTATAGGTATCGTCCTCATAATATTCAGTTACAGTCATTTTAAACAATGTTCACTTTTTTCCTGATCATCTAGCCTCTTATATAAAGGGCATCACAACGTCCCCCTTTTCATCAGTGCTATTCAGGTTTTTAAAAATAACCCATCATCTTTTTTTTTTATTTTTCTACATGGACTGTAGCTGTGAGGTCGGAAACTTTGTTAAATTGACCAGTCAATCTCTTTTTAATTTGCTGTTTACATATAGTATCTACTGGAGCTGACTTGCAATGATTGATGTCAACTTCAATACATATATCTATAACTCACTTGGCTTTATCTGCATTACCAAGAACCAAATGGGATCCGACAGTCAGTATTGGACATTCTCGAGGCTGCTGTACATCCCGAAGAACAGTTTAATTTGATGCAGTTTTACTCTGCAACTTATTGTAAGTGCAAACAATACCAAGGAAATGTGATATGATGTGATGTGATGTGGCAGCTGTGGTCAATAAATACAAGGTAGTGGATTTCTTAAGTACTGTACAGATTTGAGGTACTTTTATTGGTTCAGTTTTATGCTAATTTATACTCCATTATAAAGGAAAGATTGAATTCCACTACATTCATCTGAAAACCACTGGTTACTTTCTTTAATATGCTGCATATGATCAACTTCTGTAATATGATGCATGATTTGAGATTAAACTAACCAAGAGTGTATAAATTGTATGAGATTGGCTCCACCTCAACCAGCCGTAATATTCAAAATGCCATTTAATGTCAAGCTCAAAGGGGCTACTCGGCTTCTTTGTGTGCATCTTTACTCTCAATACTTTAAGTAGATTTGTCTGACTTATATTTTCTTTTGCTTTAATTAAGTGAACAACACACTAGTAAATTTGTGTATTTATATACAGAGTGGTATTGAGCACTTCTTTCACTACTGTACAGTGTGTTAAGTCTCTACTTTGAAGTAAAAAAAAGTGAACATGACATGTCAGCGCTGTGTAACACGTCGAGGTAATACAGTGTCTTCAGAGTTTTAGTGTCTTATCAGCTGAGGCACACTCCAGTAACTTTGAACCTGAATGGATCTTCTCTCCCTGATTTGCACACACTTTGTGCTTCAATAGGCTCTGATTTACAAATTGAACACTTTGTTTAATCCCCCCCTTTATCCTGACGTGATCCAACCGTTTAGAAATCAAAAGCCGACGGAGATACCTGCGTAATTTAGGTTTTCATGCTCTCCGCCTCCCCTGCTGATGCAGCACATGTGCGGTGGATCCTGATCGATCAGCCACTGGGGGCAAAGTGTTATGTCAGTGGTCCCATTAGACAGACTGAAGTATTGACAAAGCCGCTCACATTTTCTCCCTCTGAAGGTCTATGGATTGTTACACTGTTGGTAGAGCGCTGGCTGTTTTATGTACACTTTTTTTCATGGTAGATGATGATGCTTAGAGACAAATACTGTTGTTTTTTTGTTTGTTTTTTTTTTATTTTAGTACCCCTTAGCTGAGTATATGGTGGTCAAGTAGACCTGGGTAGACAGTCTAATTAAGCGTTATTACACAAGAAACAGGAAAGCTTTATACTGAATAATGGTGCAACCTTCACCAACCTGTATCAGGAAAAAAAAAGAAGATCAAAGCATGCCACATTTTCAGGCAGCACACGGCTGTCTGAAGGGGATTTCATGGTCTTTGTGTATTTTACATGTTTGCGGGTGTGGAGCATTGGACTGACGACAGCATATTTTACAGCAATCCGACGGTATGTTTGTTCCCCCGGTGCACATATCTGAAGAGAAAGGCTTTGTTAGTTTAAGGTGGGAAATCCGTGCAATGAATAAGGACGACAATGCCTGCTGTTTGTGATAAGTAAGGTTCATACCCCTCAGAGTGAAACTACTTTGAGGTGTCCTAGTTAAGATAAAAGCTTGTTTCAAGGCCTTGATTTTGAATTCACAAAACTGTGGGAAGTTTTCTTCTTCTTTTTTCTTTTTTTTTTTCCTGCAGCACCGGTGTAGCCTCTCAGGTTATCGCTGCTTTAGATGCAAGCGGCGCAGGCTGAAGTTCTCACATTAGGTATACATATTTAGTTTTCCATTTTCTAGTTTGATTTTACAGGTTATTACCCCTGTCAAAAATCAAATAAGCTCACATCACGAATTGTGGAGTGTGGAAGTCAGCTGTTGAGCTTGTATTTCATGCAGCAGCACACACAAAGTGTGTGTAAAACATGCCTCTTGAGCCTCTCTGGCATTAAAGAATGGTGGTCATTTGTTATTTTACAGTTTCTTAATTCACTGTGCCAATCAAGTGTAAAATACATTTCCGTTAAATGCCAGTACATCCTCTGAGCTTTGTTGCCTTTAGGGGTGTAAGAAGCTTCAGAACATTGCCAACTGATGCATTTTATAATGTTAATGAACTTGCCAAAGTCTGGGTGATGCACACAGAAGTAGTAGCCCGTTTCCTCAGTCCTCCTCCTCCCAACACACTATTCTTTGCAAAACACTTAAATATTAAAGATATTTGCATGATAACAGCCAAGGTACATAAAGAAATAATATGGGTTATTACAACAAGTGCTTTCATTAATTGTCCCTGATATAATGAGCTCTCCGTGCAACCACAAAAGTTCCTGCTTTCGTTTTTATTATCTGTGTTTTGGGCATTGTGCCATTGTCACAGTTTGTCCTTAATAGCAGCCAACCAAAGGCTTTCCTATCACATTTTCTTTTAAATTTCAGAGGTATTGCCTTTGAAATATGCTAAAAGTCCAAGAGCCTCTCTTTCATCTAAGGTCTCCCTCATAATTATTTAGAAAGCTGTGATACTGGGCTGCATTTGGAGGCCTGCATCTCAGCCGGGATTTTATATGGTCTGGGTAAACCCTTTTCCTCACCAAGCTAATGACTGAGGCATTCAGAGCCGGGCAGAATCATGCAAAATGAAATCCTTCATTTTCCCCTCAACACCCCCCCCCACCGAAAAAAAAAACAGCCTGCCAAACATGTTTAGATTATTTGCATTTTGTTTTAGCGAAGCCCTAATTTGTTAACAAAAAAGCTTACTGCAGCTCACCCTTGTTGACCAAGTCACAGCAGAGTGAGCACCGCCAGAAGAGCACAGAAATCATAGCCAAAAAATGGCTGGCAGTGATACAGTTTGACTGACCACAGTCTCAGTGTGAGCAATCAGTGGATGATGTGTTTCCAGTTCTTGAAATATTCATGCAAGTTTATGTCTGCCTATCCTGTCATGTTACTAACTTTGGAGAACCCGACTTTAAACGTTTTAATGGAAAACAAGATCCCTCGACGAGTTTGGCATGTCTGATCAGCCGCTTGTTTTACTTGAGATATTTATTTTTTACCTCACCGGAATAATCACTGGAGACGCCACGGAGCATACGTCGAGTTTATGAAAGACGCATTCAGGCGTCTGCCAGAACGCCACCGCAGGAGTATTCTCAATTAAAAGCTACATGTTCTAATCTTGTTTGACGCAACCCTGACGTAGCTGTCCTGACATGTACACTCGAGCGGTAAATCACTCTCAGATAGACTTCCATAGATGGTCGACTCTGCGGACCTGGCTCCAGATTACTTTCAGCGCTGCGAGGCCACATACGCAGCGAGTACCAAGACTACAAAATACCTTTAGTGCAGTTGCAGCAAAAAGTACTGCGGTGTGTTTCTCGTGCAGTGAGTAGACGTAGTGTGCTGTTTTGGATGGGTTTTTTGTGAAGTTTTATTTTTGCACAGTAACACAGCCAGAGTTTGTTGGCAGTCTTTCTTTCCCATTATGGTCTGTGAGGGCGAAAAAAAAGTGCCTAAACCTTATTTGTACACATAAAGTGTATATCAAGCCTTCACTCGATTCACCCAAATGAATGCGTCATTCTGATTTAAAATTACCTGGTGACAAAGATTCACATGTGGCGGGGTGTCGTGCCAGCGCGGATCAGGTATTTAAAATGTCTTGTTGTTTACTGGTTCAATTACACCGTTCAAATGGGCACATAAAAGGCACGGATACATAAAAACCTGTTAGAATTTATGGCATTAGATAAATCTGTCACAGGGGTTTCTTTATGCATCTTTTGAAAGCTGTTAGGATATCTCTGAGGCGAGCCATTTTCCCCCAGTATCAGAAACATGCGCTGAACGTACAGCTCAAACGAACTCCCCGATAAATTGAGTTGAGAACAGTGACAGAGAGATAAACTGAATTGTAAAGCAGCTGCGATGCATTGATAGAGTGCTCTGACGCCAGCAGTCCTTTGCAAACATCTCCGCCGAGACACTTTTTAAAAAGATAAAAAACATCTGATTGGATCCATCAATGTGGCTTAAATGCAGACTCAATCCTCCTTTCCTCCCTCCTTCCCTCCTTCCCTCCCTCCCTGCAAGTCTCCCCAGCAGCCTGGCATTTGATTGAAACATTTCTGCACTTTGAAAATGTGTTGACATGTCAGTTTCATCCCTGCAGTCTGTATTATGCGCATGTAGAGTTCCGGGCGCTGAGCGAATTGAGCTACCCCGCTCAGTGAAAGTAGGTGACTGTGTGGGCACTTTCACACGCCGATATCCCCGCGGCTCTTTCTTTGTTTCAGATTTGCTCATCAAACCTAAATACTTGTGTGGTTGGCAAAAAAAACACAGGGCCTCTATTATAGAAACCCACAGTATAGGGGGAGATTTATTTTCTTTTCCCCCACTGCTGACAAAGGTCAGAAATCTGCACGGCTAGAAAAGGCAAAGTCTTTCTTTTCTGACTTCTTTTGTTTTGTTTTGTTTTTTTACCAACTGTATTCAGCTATACATACAAGCTGTCAACAGGACATCACTCCACCTTATGGAAGAATGTTAAATATGGCAAAAAGAACCGATTTAATTCATGGTAACTTCCTTATATTTTGCTAATTTATGAGTAGAAGTACAGACGTCTGGACTTGCAAATATGCCCCACACAGTAAAGCCACGGTCAGCTGATGAGCAAAGACCTTTGGTAGCTTTTCATCACATGTTCCTCTCGCACTACCAAACTGTCACCGGGAACTAAGAGAGCTTTTAGCCGCACGCATTTAAAGTGACTCGAAGATCGGCCGTCGTGCAATTAACAGTGACCCCTGCAAGAGACACATACATCAGTTGCACTTGTAGGACTACAGCTCCTAACCCCTTTTGTGATAAGAGAAAAATGCCAACCCTGGTGCCATGTACAGGTTTTTTGCAGCAGCGGTCTGTGATTTCACTGTACACTAAAATATTTTCCCAAAGCCTCTCTGAGTAAGGAAACAATAGCCCTTTTTTTCACACGCGCATTTGACAGCTCTTGCTTGCAGCAGACTTGAAGCGATGTGCACAACACAAGGAAACAAACTAATGAGAGGAGATTTGTGGAGGGGGGGAGGGAGAGGGAGAGAGGAGACGGATCCCTTTCTTCTGCGCCCGACCCCCTCTTTGTCGTGTTATTATTGTCTACTGCTTCATTAGCCAGTGTTGCTTCATCACACGGCCTTGAAATCCCTCTGCCCTCACCAGATGACCAAAAAACCTCCTTTAAACATGCCGATATCGCTTCAGTCCCCCCGATGATAACAAGGTCTCATTGGCGCAAACACTCTTTCCCCCTTCGCGTGGTAAGGCTGTGGTTTCTTGTTCCATTGCTACAAGCAAGTAAACATTTATGCCTTGACATGCTCGCATTGTTTTTTGTTTTTTTTCCCAAGCTGCTTTTCTCTAATTGGAAACCATTGTCTTTGGTGGCTCCATAGACTGCTTCCCTTTCAGATGAACTGCGCTAATGAATGCACCTCCTTGGACTGCAGACATCAGTGGACACCAGAGTGGGCAGCGAGTACAAAAGCTTGAAGAGGGCGAGCTTGTGAGGGATACTCTACCTTACAAAGTGTCTTGTGCCGAGATGAATCCGGCGCTCGTCATTAGGCCGGCTGATGGCTCATCGCGAGGAGAATGTGCCCAGGAGGGGGAAGGACAGAGATCAAATGGGCAGCTAGTCTCCCAAGTCTTGTCTGATTAGTCGTCCTGTCCAGACGCCTGGCACCGAGGGCCACAACCCGGGCCTGGCTTCCGCGTCCATCTTTACGTCTACAATGATGCAAGGTGGCGACATACACCTCTGGCTCCCTGGGGGCATCGCTTTTTCACGTGCTCTTATCGTTCGCCGAATACCCCGCGTCACGTGCCAGGTTATTTCACGAGCCAGCCCATCGTGGCAGGAGGTGTGCTCGGCCACCGGGCTCGATGGGAAGGCGGCACTGAGGCGGACCCGTTTCATGTTGACTTGAAACAGTAGAAACTAAAGGAGAGCTAAGTGGCCGTTGCCATGGGTGAGCAACACATCTTATCTCGATATAGTGTGCACATACATTGTGAGACCCATCAAGAGATTTTGTCTTATGAATTGGTGATATTTCTGTCAATATGATATCTCTGATTGTAGGCCACCGGCGTCAGAGGATCTGTGTGATGTTCCTTGATTTGTCAGGTACTTAATGCGCTGTATTAGCCACATTTGTGTTATGGAATTTATCTGTTTGTGCATCACCCATCCCCAGAGGTGAATAAAGGAGGGTGTATTCTTTAAGTGAGACAAGGTTGCCTCCTACATATATATCCTTGGTATCCACTGTGGAGAAACAGGACACCACCAAGGCATCACAAGACAAATCTCAGTGGCTGCGAGACGATTAACAGAACAGCAATTAGCAGAAGGGGAGCGAGAGATTAATGCTACACAAACTTTTTCTTCATTTTCCCAACCTCTAAGCTATGTTTTTCCAGTGAATGATTGGATATTCATACCTCTTCAGGCCTCTAAAAAAACATATTCAGATAAAACTGGGAAAGAAACCACTCTGCAGTCCACAGGATCGAAACCAAATGACATTACGTGATGATGCTTCCCAAGACGACAGTGTTGTTGATCGAGACGCTGAATGCCTCACTGTGATACTCGCAGCAAGCCAGATGAATATTTTTTGTTAGTTTGTTTTTCTTAGGAGGGCAGATATCTCACCCTTGGAGCAGCTCAAAGTCAGACCACCACCTCCTGTTTGATACCACTCCGGGGAAATGAGGAACGGAAAAAACTCATTTATTATCACATCGGTGGCCCTTTTAATGTCAACAGAGCTGGTGTCAACATTTCCACAGGGGAATCATTTTATATTATAATTATTACTGCTAATAATATTTTGATATGAGCAACAACTCTTTATTCAAATGGCTTGAGGAAGATTTATCTTGGGCTGAAGCGTGAGTGTGCCCATGATAGTGCTCATATCTGTGTGTGTGTGTGTGTGTGTGTGTGTGTGTGTTGTTGGGGGGGATGTACATGTGACGCGGCACAGATTCATTTATAGCACTTCAGCGAATAATTGGTCTCTGCTGTGAGTGCATGACGTCCCCGCTAATGCACACATTTATATGTCAATTCCTGCACTGCTCTCCCGTTTAAACTGTTGTTTATGTTGAGGTAATGTCGAGGCCGGATTATTTCCCTCCAATCAGCGTGTTGTTGTTTCGCATAGCAGGATGTGTTTACCATCCCCTAATGGTATCTCTTTTGCTCTCTAAAATGCAGCTGTATCGTATGAGGCACATGGCCGGCGTGAGATGTCACTTCACCGTTGCAGCGGCGTGGGGCGAACGAATGTGTCTCGATAATGTTACTGGGAGTGTAAATGACTATTTTCCACGTTACTAATAACTTCTTTATTTGGACTTGGCTCACTATAAAATCAGTAGCTCAGGTATTTTTATTTTATTTGATTTTTTTCTGTGCTCTGACCTTCTTTTATTCACAGCCGGTGCCGCTAATTAGCAGCTTAATTGAGAATCATCAGGTCAGCGCTTGTGAAGTGGGAGACTCCTGAATCAGAATAAAAACATTTGGGGGAAAAAGTGTTTTGGTGTTTTTGTCTTCTACTACTGTGGACATAAAATGGGAGCATTAATATTGGTTAGTGTTTCACAGATCAACTAAAATGTGGAGATAGTTTTTTAAGGTAATTAACATTTGCTTTTTGAAATATCATAAATCAACATAAGTCACCGGAGGCGGCACAACAGATGTTTGGAAAGTAGTTTTCCACTCAGAATGCACCAATATTAACGGCGCTTAATTAATGTTGAGTCATCACGACCCCTCAGTGGTAAACTTAAGGTGGGATACGAATTTAGAGTCTGAGTACAATAAAGGTATCGCACCACCGTCAAATCCTGTCTGTGCCGTAGACACATCAAGACAAAACGATAAATCGGTGGAACATGAGATTAGTCGTGTAGAGTAAATGAGGGGAAAAAAAGGGAAGGATTTAATATTAAATTAGAATTTTTGTTCCCCAGTACTTAGCTCAGTTGAATGAGAAGACAAAGTCACCCTGGAAACAAGCATTAGGAGTAAATAATATGAGCCACTGTCTGCTTCCTCAAATTTAACTCAAGCATGTCTTATTAAAAATGGAAAAGGGGCCCATGCCACATTAAGGATTAGAAATTTGTATTTAAGCATGAAATGAGCCCCTTGCTGTACGCTGCTCTACAGACAGACGCATGTTTTCGACCCAGCCCAGATACATATTCTGTGGATTTGCATGAAACGTGGGAGACTTTGGTTGAAATATGTACCCTTTATCACCTTGGTAACTAAAACAGAATACAGGCCATATAAAAAAAAAAAAAGTTCAACAAAATTCATGAGATATTTTTCCGCAGTGAAAGCAGTGATGTCATTAACTGTGCGAAATCCGGTGTTTCTGCCGCCGAAATCAATCATTCAGCGGGATCTTGCTTTAACCTTTTAAATTTGCCCTGTACGGTAATCTATATGTGGATTCCTGCTCGCAACCAATTTCCGTCACAGCGTTGTTCCAGTGATAAATTTTCTCACAGTGCGAAGACAGAAGAAGCTTTATCATAATAAACTCACTCATAAAATTTATGAAGAAAACAAAAACCTTTTGTCTATTTTAGCATTCTGCCAAATTCAGCATTCTGTTGCGCGCTCACGACCTGCTTTTATGATTTATGTGTTGAAAAACACTCCCCATATATCCATCAACCCGCAGATGCAGATGGTGGCTCCAGTAATCTGGAGGATAAGGAATAAAAAAATGGGGGGAGGAAGAGGACTGTGAAGCTGCAAACATATGCAGACTCGTTATGTCCACAGTGGCCCTGATGTCTTCGAAGACCATCTGTTTTCCAACTTGTGTGCCCTTGTGAGCCAAAACCCATCTGTGATATAAAGCAGGAAATGGCAAAAATGTTGTTGGACATAGGATCAGTGCGCAAAACTACGTCATTAGTTAGATAATAAAGGAAAAACAAAATATTGCTCCCTGTTTGTGTAGAATCTCCCTTAACAATCTTATAACCAGCTGTGGACGAAATATTCATTATTTATTTAGTTAAAGTGGAAATACCACAGAAATACTCTGTTACAAGTAAAGGTTCAGAGTACACAAGTATTAACATCAAAGTAAAAATGCATGTTATTTAAAAATAATTCACATTTCAGAATATATGTATGATCAGATTATAATGATATTTATAATAATTTATAAATTCATTTACTTATCTCTTAAACTTTCCAGCTGTTAATAGATTGATTGATTTCAGTTAATTTCTATGCTGTGTTGCTTAATCAAAAAATCATATTTCACATTTTATTTATTGATCATTTTTGTCTTAATAATCTATAAAGTAACTGAACATATCAAATAGATTTGTTGGAGTAAAAAGTATACGGTTTCCTTCTGAACTGTGGTGGAGTGAAAGTATATGGAACCATAAAATACACAAGTACCTCAAAATTACACTGAAGCCCAGCTCTTGAATAAATATACCACCGGTTACCACTGGTCACACTTGTGGTGGCATATTTATTGTTTTCCTATTTCAACAGATTGCTCACATCCTAAGCAGCACAGCAGCAGTCTTGTAACCAGCTTGTTGACCAATAATACATTGACATGTACAGAAATTGCCTGGAGGGTTTAGAGCAAAGAAAGTTCCCCACACACACACACACACACACACACACACCATCGCTGCGTATTAGCCGCACACCACTGCTGGAGTTACTGATGACCACTGACAAGTTCCCCTCAGTAATTACCATCGCCCCCGCAATTAACATCCATAACTCACACATGCAGCCGCTTAGTTACATGCTGCCACGCGGCTTGTATTTCCTGCCTATAAGTTCTATGGACTTTGACTAAATCCATTATCGGTGTTGTCTGTGGATTCTAATCTGCACATCAAGCAACACGCACGTTTGTGAACAGGGGCAAAGCAGCTCAGGGAGAAGTGAGGCTGCAGTAGCCTGGAGGTCAGATGGGCAAAACAGTGATTCAGCCGGTGCAAACAGCAGCTCAGAGAGTGAGGGGGGGGGGGGAAAGTTGGAAACGTAATAAACAAAATACACATTAAATAGAATAAAATCTAAAACTGTGCAACCACATGGGCAGGTCATGAAAGATAAAAACTTTGACTGAACTGAGAAGAACATGCTGGTTTTCACGTCTGTGCTCCGTTTTCACAAACATGATTATCTTTTGTTCTTTTATGGTGAGGAACTGGAACATGCAAGGCTTTGGAGGAAAATGCAAATGAGTTGGTAGCATGTAGGATGTTTAGAAATCTTCTTCACCAAAGGATCAGTTTTAAAATGTCAGAAAAGTCAACCACTAGTTTCAAAATACAGCACCGTGTGTTATAAACTGATCATCACCAGCATATGAAGAGTTTATGTTTTAACAGCCGCACCTGAATTCCTGTGAAAAATAATTCAGCATCTGCATCTGTTAGGAGTCAGTGTTCAAACTGATGGATGAAATAAAGATTTTTATTAATAATTCATTAATAAATATATAATTTCAGCAGCTTACAAAGGGACTTAATGGAAGCAGGTTTTATATTCCTTTGCATTTTTCCCGCTCATCACTGCCACTTGAGGTCTTTCTTCACCTCTCCTTCTGTGTCCTACAGTACTTGTTCAGCCTGCCAGCTGTCTGATAAAGACATTGTCAAAGAAAGGCGTGAAAGAGGAGTCACTTAATGCACATTGATCAAACAGATTAAGGACAAGTGCCCACAATGATGTTCTTCCTCAGTGCTGCATCTCATTACCTGCCCGTCCTTGATGGAACTCTTTGATATGTGCAAGAAGTCGCTGCATTACATAATATGCCACTAATTGCAGAAGGCATGCAATCCTCCTTTTGTACTTCTGCCTTTATAGATTGCACTGATTGGCTGCTTTATTCAGTTTCAAGTTTAACGCATGCTCTTACTCAGTTTGTGTGTAAATGAGTAAATTTTCTTTTCAGTTCTCTTTTTCATTTGTGCTTTGAGGAAAATCTTGTACAGGTAATGATAAATAGTGAGCACCCTTCATCTACACATAGTGATAGTTATTTGCATAAAATTGTGGCAAATAAAGTCTCCATCTTAACTTATCAAGGGGAAGTATTTCCTGAGCTCTCCCAGTCTTTTTCAGCTATGGTATTTTTAGCACCTCTAGTGCTTCTGAAATGGTTAACACTCACAGAGAGCTGCCCAGGAAAACTGCAGTTTTTCTATTGTTAGCTAATCAGCTTCACTGTGCAATTTTAGAAGTCCTCTGCTTAAGGGCACCTCAGTGGTAATTGTTGAGGCAGATGAGTGATTCTTTGCCCTGATTTTCCAAGCCACTCGTGGAATATGAACAGGAGCCACGGTAGTCACACATGCATTTAACTAAACTCTAATACCACTACAGTTTCATTCAAAAAGAACGAGTCATCTCCAACATTTTTTCATTTTTAACACGTTAAAGTTGCCCAAATATCACCGAGGCATTGCAGAACTATGTACTGTATAGTCAATATAATAACTAATATGCCATAGATCAGCAGTCTCCAACCAGTCTGACCTGCTTTGATCTCATCACCTCCTCACTGTCAGCCCACAGACAGCCCGTCTCCCTCAGAATGACGGCCATAATAACCATCTCTGGATGGCCTTGTCTCAGATGGCTTTAGATAACACGCTTGCATAACGCTTAACTGCCTGAATTTATACCCCGGCTGTGCCTGACCCTCACCCCGCTACCTCCAGGGTGCAGCTGAATGCAGCTGGTCTGTTCCTGTTGGTGGCACAGTTTCCATGAGGCCCAGCTCTAATCCCTGTATGTAATCTGGCAGTTCCAGCAGCAGCCAATCACAACCTGTTTGTACTGTGTAATATTGGAATGAAAATGCCTGACAGCAGAGTGGGAGCATGTGACGCCAGTAATGTGCCAGATAAAATGTCTACTGTCATGACGCTGTCCTGTCTTTAACTTGTGTGTCAGCATAGTAATACATTTTAGGGAACAATGGAGGACTCAAAGACACAATCACAGCCACAGATTTTAGTTGAATTTAACAAAAAGAGCGGAAGAAGATGATCACACCCGAAATCCCAAATGTCCCCAAATCACACTGAATGTGCTAAACGCCTGTTGAAATCCAGTTTTTTCCCAATTTTTCCGTAAAGGTGTTTCTAAACTCACTTTTCCTGCATCTTCAGCATCCCTTTAAATCGGGTTGTCGGCGCACGATGAGCCAATCTGAGCATCAAAGGTACAGTGCGCGTTTGCATCGCCGTTTAGCGAGCAGCCTGAATTAGCCGCAGCTCCCCACCGAGAGCGGTGACAGACAGAGGGAGGAGAGGAGCCTGTCATTTGAAGCATGAAATCCCTTTAACCAAGTCCTCTGTCACTCAGCAGCCAGTAGGGGAGCGCAGCATGCGGAGCTGTAAACGCACAGGTTAAGAGGCAGGGCCACCGGTGCTGCTGGATCTGCTTACTGAATGAAGATCAACGTAACGCGGCTCATCCACAGGCATACCCATCATTTACAGACCCCCTCAGTCAGCAGGCACGCCACATCAACACCTCAGCCCCCCCACCTTAGTTACACTTGGCAGCTCTAAGTGCTGCGGACTAATAAAGTTAATACATGATGCACTTTTATCCTGCTGCATCGTATTTTGTTTGGTTTATTGCACTTTTTTTTTTAGACGCACCGCTTTTGCAACACTTTCTTCTGTATTGTCCTCAGTATATAATGCTTTGTGCTCCATAAAAGCAGTGACAGCGAATTTAATCTCTTACCTCGCCGGGGCACGGTGCGTTATTGTTGTACCTTAGTACTCCCTTACCTCACATAGTGCGTATCTCCCAGCGTGCAGTGCTGTTGTCTGCCTGTTTTTTACAGTAGCTCAAAGGCTCAGAGATAGCTTGTTGTTCCTCTGAATTTAATGGAATGGAAAGGCCCCTTGTTTTAACACCTGCAGCAATGTCCATCATCTGTTTGGTTATATTGTAAATATTTTTATGCTTCCTTGGTTTATCTTTTATTATACCATTTGTGCTTGTTTATCACAATATTGAACACGTATTGGTGTATTCAGAATCTCAGACGAGCCCCTTGTGATGCATAATTTGACTTTTAAAAAGTAGTAATAGTAGAAGAACATTACATCTGAATCGCTGCCATAATGCTAATCCAATACAGAACTAAATATTGCGAGTAAAATTAACCTAATTTCAAATATGAAAAAAAAAAGATCTCGCATTTTTTTGTCCCTGTCTTGGAATGTCAGTTCTCAGTTCTTTATTAATTTTGTTCTATGCATACAGCAATTACACCAATATTACAAGTAAGACAATGTCTCCCAATGCTTCTGCCCTGTTCCAAAAAGACACTTTGTGAGATAATAATATTAGGCAAATTAGCACGGATATGAAGGGAAGTGCCAACCGGTTTATGACAATGCTCTGATCATCTCTTTTGTTGCTGCTTGTCTAAGTCTTTAAATGAGGGACTGAAAGGGAATAAATCTCATTAAGACATTATTTGAGAGTCATGCCTCTGTCCATCCTATGGAAGTGTTCGACATGTGGATTCTAATCACAAAGAAATGCTCGAAAAATATGAATGAACGTTTCTTTAAACCCATTTTAATCTACTTATAGGACACCATGTGAAGAACACACTGTTATTACTCAACCCTATCTTAGCATATTATTAAACTCCATGACGTCCTCCGCATCTCCGTATGTGGAGATTAGAATATCTTCAGAAATGTCATGCATTTCAAATACCATCTCTCCTCCTAACCAGCTTGAAAAATGACTATAAAAAGACTTGCTGTAGTGATTCTCTGTCTGCTGCCTGAAATTATGAAGCAGGATTCAGGTTGAATCTCTCACAGTTGGCCTGCAGTGTGTTAGCTGAATTTCCTCCAGTGGCTGCTGATGCAGCTGCAGCCTATAAATAGGCCCACCCCAGACAGGCGGAGGGAGGAGGGCTTTGGTTAACCCCTGAGACCCAGTCCTAATCTGACCCCAATAATAGGCAACATCATTAGAGAGTCCGCTCATCTGGCTGGCCAGGGAGGATACAGCCCACACGCACGCACACACACCTCCGTCTGGAGAGATCTTGGCATCGTCACATCTCAGGAGAGGCAGCGGACCCTGTTTTGAGCACCTTCAGACTCACCCCATTGTCAGCTACCTGTCGTTGACTTCTCTCTCGCCTGCTGGCTATTGCCTCAGCCAGTATTCACTATCTGCCACAATGCAGACGAGGGAGGGGTAGCTGACTCTCCACCACCCATGCCCGTCTTTTCATATCTCCAGATAGCCGAGTGTTGGAGAGGTTTGGTGCCTCTGTGCCTCATATGCATTGCATGGCCTGGATTCAGCAAAGCGGTTGTAGCAAAGCTTTGCTTCCCCAACGGTGCTTTTCTGCAATCAAAGAGTATTCATCTCCCTCTTGCCCTCCCTCTTGTACAGTCGTTTTGGCACAGTTTGGCTCTTTTTTTGCCCTCCCACTCTCTCTCTTCCTACTGTTCTACTCCCTCCATAGTCAGTCATTTATACCACAAACAAGTCCTCTTCTGGGGATAGAGAGACATCCACTGATGTGCGGATTCTTTCAGATTTATTACACGGGGGGTTGTGGGTCAGTCTTAATTAAGATGTGAAATCATTAAGAAGGGATAGATAAAGAGAGGGTGCCACAGAGATGACCTGTCTGAGGCAGAAATCTTCTCTCTTGGTCTTGCGGCTCCCAGACATGCAGAAATCTGACACCTGCATTACCCACACGGTTTTTCAGGAGGAGGATGGGAGCAATTGTAATGCTTGTTGGATTAGATGGACTGTGAAAGGGGAGACGGTTAGAAAATGTCTCCAACTCACCTCAGTAGTTCAGGGCCAGCAGAGCGTTTTTGTGTCGGTTTATGAAGCCTTGTTACTCTAAAGTCAAATGCAATGTGTTGGATGGAGAAGTGAGCCTTTTTTTGCAGGGGATTTGTAACACCATTGCTTAAAGCAGCTGCACTTGCTCATCTGTACAAATAAGCACAGTCATGTCTTTTTTCTTTCTTTTTTCCCCTCATGCCATAATGGCTTTCACTGCGACTGTGGTTAGAAGAAAAATAAATGGCTTTGAAATACTGATAATGTGAACGATGCAGGCGTGCCTCTTTATCTCATCTGAACTAATGATTAAACTAATGAAACTCTAAAAAAAAAAAGAAAAAAAAGCTACAAACATACATTTCCTTTTGAAGAGAGAGATTTTTTTCCCATTCTTATTCATTCCTGTGGTGTTTGTACACTGCACTTACAGGAGATCGTGTGGCAATTAGGCACTCGGATGCCTGTTTCTGCTGGATTGTGGTAATGATGTTTGAGTTTCTGTCTGTGGTATGCTTAGTCTTTTCCTCTCTGCTCTGCTTGCTAAGGTTATTGCTGCTCGCACTAACTACCCAGTTCTATTTCTGCCATTGGCAAAGGTTTCGCTCGCTGCGAATAAAGGATCTTCCCTTGAAGTTGCCCACAGTAGCTCACCATGGGTACTGTGTCAGCGATTGTGTCTTTTAAAAAAAAAAAAAAAAAGAGCATCTAAGGTGTCTGCCACAATGATAGAAAAGCTGCCATTGTGGAAAGGTCATTAGATTTACTCAGGCAGCGGGTCAGTCCTCTGGAAGGCCTGCGTCATCTTGGACCTGACTGACACCCACATGAGGACTTTGTACGGCTGCCTCCAGGCTGTCGTGTTAGCGCCAGCTCAGAGATACAACTCCAACCAAAGTGATGCGGTTGTGGTGGAAATCTCAGAGGAACCAATGAAAGCGCTTGCAAAAAAGATTCTTTGGAGAATTGCCTCTGTGCTTTAATGGCTAAATATGTAACTGCATAACTAAAAAAAGACATAAAAGAATTTATATTCTTTTTTCTTTGTTTGTTTTAATAGCTAGCCTACTCACAGCAGACTGATGAAACCAGCCAACCCAATGTCACTTTTGCGAGTTCAAATTAAATGTATTTGTACTTTTAAATATATTAGTGGGCATCTTGCTAAGATGTGTTGACAAAGTGGGTGGACTGTTAGCTGCAGACAATCTGAAATGTTAAACATCTAAAAAAGGAAAAAAAGAAGCTGAAAACAAACCCAGAATTGATTAAATGTGTGAGTGCAATGTGTAAAGTCACACAGTCAGTTGTTCACAGCCCCTGCCGCCGGAGGGCTGAACACTTCGATGGCTGTTTTAGGTCAGCAAATGATTTACTGTTGATTTGCAAAAAAGCTTTTGGTTTGATTTTTTTGTCCATTTTCCTGAATATCCTACTTTGATGTTAGTCTCTGTGTTTTATGAAATGACTAATAGTTCCCAAAAACCCCGGTATGCAAATGTGAAACAGCCGTTTACATCTTCATGATGCATAAACCTCAAACTAAATTTGAGTTGAAGCAGCAGTTCGAGTGAAAGTCTCTGGGTTGCTCAAAATAAACAAGTAAATAATGAGCATCAATAAAAACTAATGTTTGACATGCCATCTAACTTAAGTCGTTTACACCTAATGGTTGCAAACCACTGTGCGAGGAAATGAAGAGAGAGGGTTTTTGAAGATTGCAAATAGAAATTAGGTAAATCGTTTTGGAGGCTGAAAATATATTTGCTCCAGTCTCACAGGTGCTTGTCCAAGCACTATTTCTGTGTGAAACTGAGAAAGATAGAGGCAAATAACTGGAAATGAACCATTCCAAGTTCACTGACAGTTTTGCTGCATAATCTGTCTTGTCTTGGCTGCCTCATACGGTACTAATCTGTACTGTATATCACTTTATGTCCCTGTGACATCTCATTATTAATCCAGTAAAATGTGCTGTCTCTCAGCTTTTCATATAGGTGTCATACATAAAAAAAAAAGTTAAAGGGAATATGTTTTTTTTTTTAAGCTCTGCTGAAGCGTTTTCACATAAGGTGTTGTACAGCCATGTCAGACAGAAATGTTCTCTTGACTCCCCATGGTGATGTTTCTAAAAGGTCCATTACTGTAACTACAGTGGTGGCACAAGTCTGGGTGGCTGGAGAGCACAATTTCTGAAACATGCTTTTGCTTTTAGAGGCCGACCTTTTCCTGTTTCCTCTCCCTGCTCTGTACATCAAAACAAAGCCACATCGTTGCTCGGTGTCCACACACCTGCAGTAATATTAAAGATGAGCAGATGGCCACAAGCTCAGGTCCTTGACAAGGTTGCCAAAACTGTTCTTAGCTGAATAGTGTCACAAAAATCTAAAATCACATGCTCAAGTGAAGCAATGCTTAAAAAAAAACGTGTTTTGACCTTTTAATATTTAAAGTGTGTCAACATAAGCAAAAGCCTCCCTCTTATTGCTTACAGGTGACGACGGTAATTTATTTCCACGCTCCTGCATTTGGTTGTTTCAGCACTGTCAACTCCCTGTGCAGCACCACTTAGCACACTAAGCCGGAGGCAGTGTGCTTTCTCCAGAGGCAAGAGGTTACATGAGTTACCCCACATTCACAGGGAACAATTGTTTGCTCATATAAATACAATTTAGCTTTGTCTCTTCATGAGGTGCTGTGTACATTATACATTATACGAACTAATCAGGAAATGCTTTGACGTTGTTTACCCCGCTGAAGGGATTGGATTGGATCAGAACGATAGCATCTTCACCGGCAAACGGTGGAAGGATCCCTGGCCCACCAACAATTTCCGTCTTCAAAGCAGCATTAGTGGCTCCATTAAAATCCTGTCACCCTTTTTTCCTTTATGGCTGTCTGTGGCTTCTGAGGAGAGGAGAAATCACAGTCATTCAAATGCTAAGTGACTTTAACACTCCTGTGAATATTACAAAGGAAAGAACTACTCCATCATCTACCGTGCAAAGGAAAAAAAAAAGATGAGACCAGTGTTTTGAATATCCTATCCCCCTACCTCTGCAGTATCTCGTCACAAGCCATTACCTCTGCAGAAAGCAGACTGCTTGACACATAGCGAACACCGTACTGTGTCAGTCTTCATTAAGACTTAACCATGTGCACGAACACATACTGGCAGCTGCCTGAGAGACTGTCTCGCTGATGTTATCATGTCAGCAGGTTTTCAATCCCTTGCTTTTGGACATTATAAGGAATGGGCTTATCATGGCTGCAAATGAATCAATGAGATAATTGCAGATTTGCACTCCAGGCTGCGGGACAACAGTTTATGCGTGGGAGGAGCTCTCAGGGCAAAAAGGCAGGCCATGTCCCATCCATCATCAGAGGAATCACCTTATTAATGTTCTCCCTTTTCGCATCACAGGTCACAGATGGAGGGACCATCAAGCAGAAAATCTTCACCTACGATGCTATGTTTAATACCAATTACTCTCACATGGAGGACTATCGCAGGCGTGAAGACCTCGTGTACCAGTCGACTGTCCGGTGAGCCTCAAAATCATTTCTCTTCAATTTTAGACAAGACTATTTACTTGTTTAACTCTGCTCTGCTTTGATTTTGCTCTGCTGTGCCGGTAAATATTTTTCACTTACTGTAAAAATCAAACGACCTCTTGGTATTGTGACAGTGAATGCACCGAGATGAGCTCCTGCTCGGCGCCGCACATCGTTCCCAGCCATCTGCTGCTGGTCAGACCAGGCCAGACTGGAGTGACCATGCGATGGGGTCAGTGCATTATTACATGAGGACAGGAGGCATTGGCAGACTCTAATCAGCAACTCTGCTCAGGATAAAGAGTTCAGTGTTAAAGATTTAGCTCCCATCTGGCCCGGCTGGTCCTTATTCCCACCACAGTGGTGCACACATCACAGGTAGCGGTGCCCCGCTCAGGCGTTTTATCACGGAGGTGAACATGCATAAGCTTGCCTCACCCGTCTCTCAAGCCTCTGCGATCCAGAGCACACACAGCCCCACTGGGTACACGCTAACAGGTTTCACAGAGAGGGAGCGATGGATGGAGAAAGGAGGAGCAGCAGGACGAGGAGTCATCTGGCTCCGGTTGGCTTGATTACATGTTTAAGGCGTCCTGGGGACCATCTTCTTTTACCCCGGGCTTCAACAATACGGCTGGCAGCTGTCTGCCCATCTCCTCATTTCTTGCTCCCTCGCCTCGGTTCTCGTCCCACTGCAGATATCCCAGTCTGAACATTTGGCAACACAAAGGAAGTGTTGGCCATTCACGTCACCTACGACTTTATTTAAAATGGGAATGCTCCACTGTTTCTTCCTGTTGTATGATCCTACTTTTGTTATTCCCTTTCATCTTATCATTGCTTTTCTTTGATTCCACTCATGTGCATCTTACCTTTTTTTTCAGTCTTCTATTTCTCCCTTTTTTTTCCTCATATGCTGTGGCTGCCCAGCTGAGGATGATTTATCTGGACTCTCCTACTGTCCCTTTGGGAGAGTAGACATCATCACAATACAGTGGCGTACACACTTACATGCACACAGACATGAAAACGCGGATGCACACACAAAGAGAAAACATGAAGCTCCCACCCCTCACCCAGGACCCCCCATGTCTTCACATTCACACACATACATGAAGTGAGAGGAAGTGAAAGAAAGTCCAATACAACACATCCAAGGGTGGGGGGAGAATTTCAAATGAATCTGCATCAGAAACAGCTGGATGCCGTCTTCAGTGATCTGTTCCCGGATCTGTATCAGAGCGCTTAGTCAACCAGAGAGAAATGTGGACCACTGTCACAGTCACACCATCCGTCCAGTCCAGAAAAAAACACCCTCTGACTGGTCACAGTCTCACTTTCATGCTAGAACGCAGAAGCTCGACACCTCTAAGAAATGCAAAAAGCTGCACTGTAATCTCCCATTTCCACCTGAGAATGGTAAATCTTCTGCACAAAGCCTCAGCAGTCTGACAAATCCACTTGTACGACCAAAAATGAATGCCTCAATATTCTGTGTCTTTTATAAACTCGGAGCATTTTGTAGGAAACTATATTTTTAGCTTTTTCCCCCCTCATAGCAATCTGTGATTACTACGGTAGAATAGAATAATAATGATAGATGTAATTTTTCTCCTCACATGCCAGCTTTCAATTATTAGATACAAGTTACACTGATGCTGACTTCATCTAAGATTGCCTAGACTTGTCTGGCTTTGACAGCTATTAGTCGTAATCTTTCCAAGAATGGAAGCAGCTGTAACTTTCTCTGTATTCAAGTGCCAATGCATAGATTAGTCCTTGTAAGATGAGTGACAGATCACGCATATAAATGACACTTAAACTCTGAAGGACCCCCAGTATTCAAGTTCAAAACATAAGCAGCAGGATTCTTTCATTTTATCCCTTTTAAAAGTTCTGCAAATTTGTCATAGAAGGTGACTATAAGATCAAGGTCTGTTTAGTTTAACAGTAGACTTGTTTTAAGTTGCATGTGTATGTGTGCACTTTCTTTTGTTTTGTGCTATCTCACATGCAGAAATGCTCGTTGCTTCCAAATTGAACTGATTCATACTTACACTTACCTGACAAGGAACCTCTTGAGTTTGTGAGTATGCTGACTATTCTCTCTCTGAAGTGAAGGTAGGATGTAGCTCTGTGTTGTTAAAGTGCCACAAAGCTTTTTTATGAGAAAGTTGAGGGTGGGTGGTTGAGCGTACGGTGAAGAGTGTCTGTTGTTCACACTGAAGACTGCAGCTCACATTGTTGTCTCCCATCAGGTGTCAAGGTTGGTTTCTTTTAACCACATGTACACCTTTTTTCCATAGTCTAATATTTCCAAATAATATTTAATAGTCAGAAGATCAGACAGCCCTCATATGAATAATTTTTATAATAGTCACATGGGCACATTTTGAAAATAACCAAATGCATTGTGGGTATGAGGATTCATTTCACCATTAGATTTCTGAGACTCTGCACCCACTGCCTGCGACTGCTGTAATTGCAGTTGCTGCTCGTACCATGATATTTCTTCTCAAATAAATCTACTGCCGCTTTTCCACTAGTACCTAACAGTACCTACTCAGCTCGCCTTGGCTCGACTTTTAAGTCACATAGCTGAACTCTTGTAATGAAACACCATCATGTGTTAGCTTACACTGGGACTCATTTTGTTCTTTTCTTTTAACCAGAATATACATAGAGAATATTTCTGATTAAAGGCTGCAATATTCAAGAAACTAAAATGAAATGGCAAAATCTCTGTTCATGTTAGCACCATTCTGGAGATGTGCTAAGTAATTTTCACCACCCCATGTCAAGATAAAGTCTTACATTTGAGGGCGGTGAATCTGCCACACCAGTCCAGATACTCTCTGTAGCATCCTGAAGCCCATGATGAGCCTCCGCAGCTGATGGAGGAAGAGGAGTTGGTTGTCTGCCTGTCTTTGTGACGATGTTGACGTGGTGAGTCCAGGTCAGGTGCTCGGTCAGGGTGTGTAAATATGATCTAGTGTATTCTCATCACACGTATGACAGCTCATGTGTTGGTGGTGTGTTGACAGGACTTTCCTCAGGTTGGCGGCCACAGTAAAACCACCCTCCGGTCATGAGGTCTCCATCCAGTCGATAATACCATACAGTTTGTCGAGGGCTTGGTTGGCATGTGGTGGAATTTTTACAGCTGTTAGACCGACCGGTGCAAAAAACTCCCGTGGGAGATAATAAAGTCGGCTTCTGATCCTGAGGTGCCACTGGTTCTTTACCATGAACCTCCCCCCTCGCTCTTCACCGACTATATATTCCGGTCCTGGGAGTGAATCAAGCCAAGTCTCTGTGAAAACCACAACATTACAGTTCTTAATGTCCCGTTGAAAAGCCATTTTCGAAATAAATAACAAAATAAAACAGAAAGAAAGCCTGAGCTTGAGATACAGCAGACCACAGTACTGCAGCAACCAGCAGTGTGCATTGTCAGCCAGAGGACCGTCGGTGGTGCCAGATGAAAAAAAAAACGGTGTTGAAAAGGTGTAGGTTAAAAATAATGCCAAAAAAACACCATGTGGATAAAAAAATTGATTTGGTAGTTGCCAGTCAGACAACTCTCTCGCTGGCTACCTTCACCATAATTGTCCATATTTGACCATAATGATAGAAAACAAGCCAGTTTTTACCTACTCTGGGTTGCCAGATAAACGGGTAGTCCCCATCTGTCACTGCCTCTATTTCTATCACCACCTATCTCTGTCAGAGAAATCAAACTGAGAATATGCAGACCACCTGGAGTAAGCCTACATAGATCTGATGCTGAATGGGAGTGGTTAAACCTTTAAGATTGTTAAAAACATCAGACATGACTATAAACTGTCAGACAGAGAGAAAAAGATTGAAAAATTTTGACTATCTGTAATACTGAGGGAGCCTGACTTGTTGGGAGTGATCAAAACTAATTTCTTCCCTCTTAATATTTAATGGGAGCAAAGACAGTGGACTAGTCATGTCTTTTTTCCCTCCTCATACTAAACCTGATGGACCAGTCTTGTTGTTGTATCGGCGATTTAAGAAGTTAACACGGCCCTGTAAGGTGTTTGAGTAATTGATAAATATTTCCAGTGGGAAGTCGTGTTAAGAATGTCTATTTCAATTTTATTTTGATTACAGTTGCAAATTAAAAATGTTCACTCTGATATCTTCACCTTCAAACTTCTCTCACTGCGCTTGAAAGTGTCCACTGAGGCACTCCGGCATGAAAAGGAGAGAATGACAAAAAGTGGTTACAAATAGTTTCCTGTACAAATAAAATGATGTTCAGTCTCTTTTTGAAGATGTTTAAACCAACTCTGGCTCAACGATGCCCTTATATGACCTACACGAGCAAACAACAACAGCAAGAATATTGCCTATTTATAGAAGTTTCTAATTCTTAATACCTGCCGCTGGGTTGAATTTTTCAGCAATATCATACAAAACAGCATTTGGCTTTGCTCTGCATGACCTTGAGTTTCTTCAGCTGTGAACTATAGATCCCTTTCTAGAGTCACTGCCCATTCTCCTCCTGGAAAAAGTGGTCTCTTTGCAACAGGAAGTGCAGCAGAGGCAGTGCGTAACCTGACGTTAGTTGAAACAAAACCACCTTTGTCCACCGGGAGCTCCAAAATCACCACAAAAGGAAAACTTCCATTGAGCTGCTTTAAGGATCATCTCACCAACTCAAGTTTTGAGGTGTAAAAGAAAAGTGTTTGTTTGTGCACTGCAATAAATATTATCAGGATTTATAGGGAAAGTATTCACTTTTTAATGAATAATAACATAACCCAGTTAATTCATACTGAATTGGGCTTTGGAGCTTCTATAATCAGTGTTTTTTTTTCTTTTCTTTGTGAGCTCACACTTGTCTTCCAGTAATACCTCCGTGTTTTCTACCTTTATTTTTCTATCACAGAGCTTCTCCTCTCTGCATTTGCGTGGATTTGAATCCATGAATGCGGCTCTTAGGATTGCAAACAACAGAACTACAGCTTTGTGGCTACGAACACAGAGATGAGCCACATCAGCAGTTACTATAATGTAAGCAGCCAGCACAAAGCCAATCACACCTCCCCTGGCAGCACGGCAGAATCGCAGCATGATCCTCTTCATTTTGTTTCTCGCCCATTCCTTTAAGGAAACATGGGTGATTACGCACCTCTCTTTGCATGCCGACCTCCAGGCAATTTGTCTCTGCTTTCCATCGAGCGCGCGCTGGCTTACAGTCGGCAGTCCTGACCCATTCAGCCGTAATGCGTCAGGCCAGAGAGAGTATCTGGCAATGTGCTAGTTAATTTGATGCAGAGATTGACTGGATGAGCTATCAGACGGCGTTCTGTCAAGACTGCTCTTTTTCACTCTCCGTCCAGGCGGTTGCATTTGCTTGCATTTGTAGGCAGGAGGAGTTCTGCAGGAAGGCCTACATAACAGCAAAGAGCTTTCAGATGCAACTCCTAGGGGACAATCGATCTCTCTTTGCGGTGTGCTGTTTTTGCTGCTCCTCCATGGGGGCCCATTGCTATCGATCTCCACTGTGCATGTGCTGGGTTTTTTTTGGCATACAGGAGGGAGGTTTTGTAGTGTGTTAATGTGGTTTGCAGGGAATTGTTTGTTTATTCAATTATCTATTCACTTGCTTGTGTATTTACCATATTTAAGTTGTGCTGATGAACTTTTGCTGTTCAAGGCAGTGGAAAAGGCTTGATTTCTTTTTTGTAGTATTGTTTTGTTTCTTTTCTGTTTCTCCCAGTATTTACCTTGGTTTATGTCATTACTAGCTTTGTTTTATAATTTAGTGATTGAGATCCATAATTTCAAAATAAAGGACAAATAGACTCATAAATACTCAGATGACGCAATGACATATGAGGAAAAAGAGCGATGGCATGAAGAAAGTCTATTCAACAGAAGGGGTTTGGTTGCCAAGAAATAAGAGAAAGTGGATGATACAGATGGAATTTTCTCATACAATTTCAACAAAAAACTGCACAAAAGTAGAGTCATATTGTGCATTGTTACTCTAAAGACAAAGCTGGTGCACTTACTGCAGGACTCAAAACACTCCTAAATGTTTGCTAAATAGTTTGCATAAGTGCTCTCAAAACTGCTATTTACTAAGGTGAAATGCTTATAACGGTGTGGCACAGCCGACACTAACCCTGATTTATAGGGGCAATCGGGGTAACAATCGCGAGGAAAAAAAAATCCCAATACATGGTGTAAGATGAGTTTTTCCCCCTATTATTCCATATAAATGGTGATTTCACTCCAATTATGATTTCAAACATTAGCTGACCCATTAATAATGAATGAGAGACAGCTGTGAAAAAGAGCTGGAGTACTCTCAGAGTCACATGTTCCATTTTTGTGAACAGATTCTCAATGGACCGGCACCTCTGAAACGCATGACATCAAAGATTAGAGGGGGTGCTGAAAAATTAATTCCACCAGTCTTAATATTTAACAGAAGTTTCAATGTTAGGAGTACAACCTTTCCTCTCTTTCCTCGGCTAATTCTGACAGATGCGTCTCGCTGTCAAACTGGTGGAGACTTCAGAGGCAGACAGCCACTCAGAAATGCTGCGGTTGGGGGTTTCTTTGTGGCCTCCTCACCCTTCTTCCGGCAATACTCCCATGCCTTGAATTATCTCATCTCGGGGTTCTTTTCTCTTTTCGCTTGTCTTGGTCTGAATCCACAAATGCACCAGTCAGAACTGTGGATAGGAGAACCACGGCTTTGTTTGTAAAAACAAAGCAACGGGCTACATCAGCGTTTACTACAATGTAGCCAGGCAAGACAAAGCCAATTACCTCCTCCACCCGCCACCACAGAAAGAATCGCTGTGCTATTCTCATCATTTTGCAAAAAAAGATTCACTGGTTTTATGCTGATCCCTCGAGCGCCGGTGGAGACGGCCTCACTTTATATCTCGATATGCTCGCGCTTTTTCATATGAAACTCACCTTTTCTCAAACATTTGTTTATAATTAGTGCATTCGGCAAAGCAAAGCTCTCCCGCTTCAAGCTCAGTGAGCGAACTTTACTTTGTTGCTTCAAGTTAATGCACCAAAGGCTCAGTCGAACTCCAAGACTTTCATTGATAATCCCAAATGTGCTGGTGAGTCAGCGCAGCTGCAGGCAAACGGTGGTGTAACTCTTGGTCAGGTTTTGTTTGGTTTTGTTAAACATTTTAGGATTTCAAAAGATTGCAGGGAGCCAGGTAAGCTCAGAGGACGTTTGCCTTGTCTCATCAGAAGGGGTAGATTTGAAGTATTGTTTTTGTTGAAACTTTACATGCATTTTAATGGTTTACCTTCACAATACAAGCGCTCACTGACTATCAAATAATCAATATTTATATAATAAATGCATGGATTTTGCAGAGGAAACACTAAGGACATGAATAAGCTGAATAAAAGTTAAAGTTAAAGTAAGTTGCTTAAAGGTAGTTCAAAGATCTACCTTTGGTGGAAAGATGTTTGTCAGTGCACAGATTTGACTGCTCTCTAAAAGAGTGATTTCCTCTCCTGCACACACACACACACACACACACACACACACACACACACACACACACACACACACACACACACACAC
>JBAJHX010000096.1:5524804-5566622 GCA_037176925.1 Amniataba percoides
GCCCTGCCGCTGTTCCAACAGAGGTCCTCATCTGAAACGCCCGGGCGGCAAGGACAATTGTTCCTGTTTTGTGGGAATAAATCACAGGGGCTAAATGTGGCTAGTGGTGTCTCACTTTGATTATCACTGTTGACATATTAGCCTAGTGCAGAATACAGATTGTGCTTCCTAACGCTTTCAGAAATGCTCATCTGCTATCACTGACTGAATAACTGCTGGCTGATACTGCTGATGTTCAACAGAACTGTAGACTAAAAACAAAAACGGACACTTAACTATCTAAAAATGTTTATAAGGAACATAGACATACATATGTTCAAAAAATATCTTTATCAATAAATGCATACAAAAGTAGCACTTAAATGGAACATACAATATCGAGTTTGTATGTACTGTCAGTTCTGTTATCTCAGTGGCTGCTTACTGTAAATACATTTCAGTACACAGACGTGTCTTTGACCACTAAAATAACATACAACAGTTTGTGTTACAAATAGATCAAATTAGATTAGTTTGTGTTGCTCGAAAATAGAGTAAAAAAAGTCATTATTGCAGGAACAACTTTTTTATTTTATATCATCAGTTTACATCAAGCTTTATCAAGCAGTGTTTGGATATTCTGGTTATTTTAACAAAGGAGCAAATGACTGCAATTTGACAGTTTCTTTATTGTAGCTCGATTAGATTTCAGCTCGCAGGCTCGACTGGTCTTAAAAAATAGAGGAATACCGAAGTAAACAAGCGTTCGCTCAAGAGATCTAAACACTGATTAACCCTTAGAGAGAGCAGACCTGGACTGAAATAGCAGCAAGTGACAATAAATTTTAAAGGTAATGTTTGTGTAGGTTCTTTTTCACATCAGAATCCACAAGGCCACCGTGGAGGTGGAGGGAGGAGGACGCTGTCCAAGCTGCGTGGCATCTTGGACAATGTCTCCCACCCACTCCATGATGTGCTTGTCAGGCACAGGAGCTCACTCAGCGACAGACTTATTCCCCCAAGATGCACCACAGAACACCACAGGAAGTCGTTTCTGCCTGAGGCCATCAGACTTTACAACTCCTCCCCGCTGACGCACTTCTCCTATTAACTGCACCAAACATTACATAAACCTGCTCATAATAACTTGAAATAATCTGGTTGTGCAATAACTTTGTTCCGCACTCATCCGTGCAATAAGCAGCATTTATATTTAGATTTTTCTTTATCCTATTCATTGTATATATTCTGTTCCGTACAAATACTGATACGAACAACTTCATCAATCCTGAAGGAAATTCTTTTGGCAGAACACAATACAGTTACAATAAACAATAGAAATAGTCTAAAGAGTAAAAATAAGAAGATATCAATATAAATTTAAAGTGTCTCAAGTAACAAGGGAAAATAAGTACTGTGACTGATTCAGAATCAGCTTTATGAGCCAGGTGTTTGTGCACATTAGGAATCTGACACTGTTTTCTTTAAGATGCTCTCTCTGTACGGATGCAGAAATACAAAAACAAGGTCAACAGCTCCACAAGGTCAATGTACAAGTATGAATACTTTATGGAAAAAAAGAAATAATAACAACGGTAAGTTATAAACAGTGAGACACCAGTCTAATGTTGAATAAATAAGACTATTGCAACAGGTGCTTTTATAGATATATAGATTGAGTTTTCAGAAATACTCTACAGATACTTTACAGATGTTTCACTGTAAGTTGATCTTGGTTTGTCCTTTGAAAAGTGTTTTTGTCTCGTAATAAACACAGAGCAGAGCAAGTTAGTTCACACTGACACAGCAGTGAAAGAAAGCTGATTTTGTGCGTATTTTAAAGTGTCATTCGTGTACAAGTTCTAGTTTTAGAGCCTCATTTTTTATGGATTTTCATATTTTAAGTGAGGTCAGTTTCCTCACTTGGCTGACTTTTTAGAGATGAACACAGTTCCTAAGTGATTTGATGTTGTTCAGCAACTTCTTAAATAGTATAATCTTTGGATATTTTCAAATCCTGCTTTTGATCAGATAGTTTGCGATGTGTTTATGCCTTCTTCATAGAATATTTTTATGTTGTTTTTACTTTAGTATGATGCTTGTGGGACCTAATTTTAGTCTGGGTTTGGAATTTTTTCTCTTTTGAGTAAACTTTATTGTTCAACTAAAAAAAAACTCATCCCTCCTTGGACTGATGATTAAGAGAAGTAACGTCCTTCATGTAATTGTTTTGTCTTCTAGCCGCTCAGAGAAAAATAAATAAATGAACAGATAGATAGTAGTGCTGACAGGAACAGTATTAATAATGCTCTCAGTGAAAGTATTGAAGACATTAAGTCGAGATTTTGTTTAGGCTAAATATATTTGCACTGAAAAAATTAAAAATGGAGAAATGTATTCATCATTTCTTTTGCATTCTTCAGATTTTTCACGCAGGCTATGTGGATGAAAATGCGCAGTACAGTGATACAGTATGAGATTTCATACCTTATCATAATTCTTGTAAGCATTCAAACGGCTGATGGTGTCATCTGAACATCATTTAGTCTGTACGTGAGAGCTGATGCTGCTCTGATATGTCCGATAGCTCAGCTGGTTAATAAGCAGGTTTGGAATCAAAGAGGTTTTGTGACTGAAATCAGCTCTGCATCTTTTAAAGATTACACAATGAATAACAAGCTTCAGATTTCAGATTAAAGGCTAAATGTTATTTTTTTTTCACTCTATCCTATCTGTCCTAAAAAAATCATGAAAAAATTCTGCAACTCACTATCTAATATTTACCACTATTGAAAGTAATGTACTAACAATAATAATAATTAGGCTCTAGCTGAGAAATTATTCATTATAATTAACTTCATTAATTCCACATGAGTTCTTGATTAATTTATCATCATTGTTTACTACAAGCTTATAAAGATTTAATACGAAAAAGCATCTTTAGAGGCAGAATCAAAGCAGTAAATTGCACATATAGGAAATACTTTGAAGATTTTAATGTACATTTCTGGAATATGTGCAGCACTTCAGCAAAGACATTATGTTGATGTTAGCAAATCCATGCTGATGAGAGATGTAGGAAAGTCTCTTTAACCTCAAAAATGCTACACGGCACTAAAGTCATGTCACATTAAGAACATTTTGGTGCAGAAACATGGGAATGCACTGGTGAAAATGAGTGAATCAGAAAAATAAGCTGAATCAGAAATAGTGCAGACTCTCACTCCAGTCGTCACTGTTTGCTTTGGATTAGGAAGAGTTGGATTTTCCCGGCACAAGTGTCTTAAAAGGTGAACAGACGGGCGTGAACACAGATGCATCAAGTGCTTTGTCAGCACAACAATGAACTGTCATGGAAATAAAGTTACCAGTGTTAACATTTCCCTGTCAATTTTGAAATATCTCTCTTCAAGCAAGACTGCACACAACGCTTATCAATATGTCTCCAGTGATAATTTATTTAAGTAAGGTGAAATTGGAGGATTCTGCTCCCCATTGAAAACCAAATATTTCATCTACATTACCTCCTGAAGTACCTTGTGACACTTACCTGTCAGAAAAGAAGCGTCTGATGACAGACTGACGTAAACTTAGCTCCTATTTACGACACTCTATCTCCTTTTACCTTCTTATCAATGAACTCTTATATTTATTTCCAGCTTCAATTGAAATGCTTACTTTGTGTATCGCTGTGTCGATATCCTAGTTAACAATGTGGTGATTAGTGCCAACTCATGGTGTAAATCTTGTATTTTACAGGCTCCCAGAGGTACGGATCTCTGACAACGGGCCTTACGAATGTCATGTGGGCATCTACGACCGGGCAACGAGGGAGAAGGTCGTCCTGGCTTCAGGGAATGTTTTTCTTACTGTTATGTGTGAGTATCTTCAGTTCACTTCATCTACATTTAAAGCCGAGGAAACGTCCTGTCAGTGTTCAGTGTACTTCTGGCTAAAATGGGATGCTGTGGTGGGACATGCAGTGCACAGAGAGGGGCTGTTCAAAGGCAACGGGTTGGACATTAGGACAATGGTTGAAAAACTGGATTGGTGCAAACAAAGATGCCTTGATTGCTTAAAAAAGAGCGAAGAAGTTTTATGCGAGGTGGCGAAGGTGCTTAAAGCTGGATGTGCTGTTTTCCAGCAAGCAAAAAGAAATTCTGTAAAGAAAAAAAAATCACACAAGAGTGATAAAGAAATGAAATGTCATCACTGTTCAGCAGCTTCTGATACAGTATTATTGCTTTGCTTTAAGAGCCCATAATCAATGTTTTTATAATACCAGTGTATCAAGTGATGTGCATTATGGAGCGTTACTGCACATTTTATCCCAATATTTATTTGACTCATCTGCAACTTTATTCCTCTGGTTCTCTGCCGTCTCCTGGAGTTGTTTGAAGCTGCTGCAGACAGCTTAAGACCTTGAAAAACAGTTTATTGTACGCTCTCCCGCTCAGCACCAAACAGCAGTCAGACACAGTTAGCAATTAGCTGGTGAACATAGTGGAGCATTTAGCAGCTAAAGAGCCGGATATTTCCCTCAGGAGTTAGAGACCAAAAACGGAGCTACGAAAAAAAAAAAATCATCACCCTCTCCTGATGATATTTTACACAGGGGTGATTTTTCAGATTGATACTGTATTTATTTCCATTATTATTTATTTTTGCCTTCTCCTCAAAGGCTACTTTTTTTTTCATCCTCCTGTCACGATTGTCTGTATGACATCAAGAATTAATGAACATATTTCCTTGAAATTCTGTGGACCCGCGGGCCTCGGGCTATGAAACAATTGATTAAATTTCAGTGGCGATCTGGATCTGGAATGTCTGCCATCACAGTGTTATTGCTTCTGTCAACTATGAACCGAACAGAAATAGACCCGATTCCAAATCCTGAGGGTGAGTTGGCAGGGTCAAGAAATCGATCCTACTGAAAATTCAAGTTGATAGGAATAATGTCTCTTTGCTGTAACGGCGAGTGTTGAGAGGTGGTGAGCGTTGGCGGGGGATCTGCTCCGTCTCGGTGCACTCCGCTTTTCCAGGATTTGCTTTTTTTTTTTTTTTTTTAGACAGAGCACATGCTTTGTTCTTCCTGCGCTGTGTATTTATTTATCTGTCTGCCCGTCAGTCGCACGGGTTTGATTGGGACGGCTCTTCGCTTCCTTCCATTTACTTCAAACCTTATTGCATCTATCGTACGACCACTATTACCATTATTCAGCTGCCACGGTATCTCGTTCAATCACGAGAGGAGGTTGTGCGCCTGTAGCCTATTGCTCAGTCTGTGCTGTAATTATTGTATTTAAGTCCCCCTAACGACAGCTGCTTCGCTTGCCTCTGATGTATCAATTCCAGCAGCAAAGACATGCTGTTCTCCATGTGGTCCTATGGCTAATTAGCAATGGTGAAATTTTTCAGTGGAACACCAGAGAGAGACACTGTGTGACAGTATGACTCCATTATCACATTTTGTGCCTGTGAGAACTTCCTGAGGTTTTAATGTTCCCTCTTTTTTTGTTTAACTTGTCTTTGGTTTTAACCAGCCTTTGACCCTCTGTTCTGTTTTTTGTTGTTGTTGTTTTTTTTTCTTCCTTGACCAATTGCATCCATGTGCGAGCTCTTCTCCAGTGCGGACATCGGCGAAAGGCTTTTTATGAATGGGAGGAGATTTACTCAGTTAACCGTTTGGTGTGGCAGCGTTGGGTGGGGAGGAGTGAATAATGTGGGTGTGGGATAGCTGGAGCACCCTAACTCAGCTGGGTCTTAAATCACCACTCCACAAGAGAGGAAGAAGGATGGCCTCTGGCATTGTGGCTAATTGCCGTCTAAACTGAAACAGAATTATTCATAACCTATTAGTGTGTCAAGTTCAGTGGGAAGTAAAGAAAAAAAGTAAGAGAGGAGAAAGAAAGAAAATGAGAGGAAAAAAAAGTTAATTAATAGGAAGCAGTACACGGAGAGTATTTTAATTTTTTAAAGGGCTTCATAAATAAGAATTATCATTTTAATGAATCCCCTGCCAAGAAATTCAATCATCCAGTTCTAAAAGGCTAAACCCTGAACTCTCGGTACCTCCGCTACTGTCCTTCACTCTCTCTGGAAAGTTTGAAAAGTCTTTGCTTTTCTTCTCGCTGTACATGAGCATATGTCGACTTTACAAGCTTGAATGTCTGCCACAGTCCTGCTGTGATAACCAGACTCTATCAAATGATGACTAAAATGAGGCAAAAAGATAATGCATCGTGTACAGTATTTCTAATATTTACATGCTTGCAATGCCAAAATAAATGGGGGTATTCTGTTCTGTTTGTTAGTTTTAGGGATTTTTTTTTATGTACACTACATACCATATCCCCTGGACAATTGCATCGACGAGCTTTTATCTTGATAATGAGGAACATGAATAAGATGCAGTACCGAGATGTTCCCATAACTAGGGCACTTTATTATGTAGCGTGTTAGCAAAACCCCATCCCTTAACCTGAATGAGCCATTGTTGATGCTCCTCTGTGCCTGTAAATGTAATTATTGATGCATTACTATATGATTATTCACGATAAGGCGGTCCGTGGTCGCCGAAGTTCAGCGTCAACATCTGAACTGAAAGGTTACGGATGAGAAGTTCAACACGAGAAAAAAACAGCAAAATGAGTTGATGGACAGAACCCTTATTAGGGTATTGAATTTGCTGTCATATTTTCTGTCTTAGTCTGCAGAGAATACGTTCAACAAGATGTAAATAGACGCTTGGTCGAGAACTGACAATGTAATAGAATTTGGCCTTTTGACCCCTCTCCTCTCTGTTGTAGTTTCATTTTAGGAGGGCTCAGCCGAATGACATCAAAGAACAAAACATTCGGGTCTTTGATGTGGAGATCAGAGGCGTTAATGCCATTGTCATGTTGTCATGCAAAAGAACGGGGGGCAGCGCTTCATTAAGAAAGACTTGCATCATGTTCCAAGGTGACCATCGCCCATTTTAGTCGGCTATTAGTCTGCCAGAAAAATAGGACATGCAAGGCTTGGATATTTCACTCAACAAGATGTTCTTTCGCTTTGGTTTAACTTGTGTGTCAAAAACTGTAAAGAACAGGTTTGTTATATCCATCATCCCCTTAGGCCAGTGTTACAGGGCTAAAACTGCACATGTAGCTTTGGTTAAGCTCACACAAATGTAGATTTACATGCAGCATTTTCACACAGAATCAAGCTGCCTAGAGCAACACCGGTGCACGATGGAGGACTAAAAAGGTTGTTGGTTGCAAAATATTTTAAAGGTTTTAGCTGTGTAACTAAGTTGCATTAAATCTTTCAAGAATATAATGTTCTTTCTTTGCTCAAATGGAAAAAAACAACAATGCAGTAAAGTGTAAGAACTTGATTAAAAAACCTTGATAGGCCTATGAATTTAAGCATGGCTGTAGTGCAGTCACATCAACTTAAATGTCACTGCAGGTCATCGTGGGAACACCCCGACTGTATGAGTTCTGTCATATGTCGTATGTTCAAACTGTGAGAGCCATTAAGAGCAAGGTTTTGCAATAAATCCTGAGTTGCTTGTCTTCAACAGGTCGTGTCTTCTCAAGCATTTAATTTGTGTCGTTGTGTAGGAAGGTGCAGGCTTAAAAGACGCATGTTTTTCTAGCACGCATTTGTGAGCAAAGAATAAGTGATGCTATTACAGTTCAATAGATTTAGCATATTGTGATTTCCACGCTTGAGAGATAGACTTCTATTCCATCACCAATCACATAGAATAGATATTTCACTGTGCAAACGGTGACATATCCATCCCTGTAAAGCTAAGGTCATAATTTCAGGCTTTGGTGGGCGAAAGAAATCAATACCTCTTTTCCCAATGGTAGAGATGGGGTCATTATTTGTTATTACCCAAAGTGATTCCTATGCGACATTCCAGAGATTACAAGGAAAGGTTATTTGTCTCCTCAGAACAGAGTTTGACCTTGGGACGTCGGCTCCTGGTTGATCGCAGCACAGTGTCTCGAGACAAGTAAGGTTGTTGTGTTGTTGTCTGTATCAGATGACCGCCGGGTTACAACTCCTTCGCTGGATGGAGAACATCTTAATAGCCCTTGCGTTTGAACGTCACGTCACGTAATTCCAGAAATCCTCTCCGCTAACCTTTTGTAAAGCGTGAGGGTGTAATTTAAAGGATACCCTTCATGAGGCGGCAGGGCTGGTATTTATAACCCCTAGAAACAGAGATGAGCGCTAAGGTGTAGAGGGACTAATTACCTTCTCATCCCATAAAACTGGGATTCGCTTCAATAATGGATGCCCAACTTTAATTAAGCGCTGTGTATATTTAGGCGCTCGTTTATAAATGGGTGGGATTAATGGCGTACGAGCCAAGCCCAAAGACAGCAACGCCTGCAGACACAGCAGTTCGCTGTGCAAGCAGGAAGAGTTGAGGGACCGCGTGCGACCGAATGCGCACAAGTTCGCCTGAATGTGTGCGGAGAGGCTTGTTTTGGCGGCGGGGTTTGATGGATTGCCGGGGAGAGGCTGTTCCCTCTGTGTCCTGTACTCGTTTGAGAAGCGAGGAGAACATCTTGGCCCGAACGGACACACAGAGTGACTCAACACAGTTGCCTAATTCTCAGCTCTCAGAAAGGATGCCAATTTTGTCAGACTCATCAGTTGTATTCTGAAGTGTTTGCCATGTCGTCTTTTCAGAGCGCCTCGGGTCACCGCAGGGGATTGTTCGAGAGTCCTTGATGTGATTCTCAATTACTCTCTCATTTTTTTCCCCTCTGTGTCACCTTCCTGCTCATCACACTTAATGTTCTACAGTGTGCGATCAGCATCACAACCTGTTCAAGTGATTTTGTTCCAAAACGTCTCACGCAGAAGACAACAACACTCTCCTCTCCATCAACTATGTCAGCCTTTTTTTTTTTGCATCTTGTACATAATTAACAGTACAGACTTTCCTCTGAGATTATATTATCTAGTTTGTTTTTTTTTGTTTTTTTTTAAGGAATGCTGTGTAGCCTTCCTTCTGCTTATGACTACTTCCCACTATCACAATTCAGTTTTCCGGACCGGGAGCGACTTACAGCACCAATAAAACATGATAGCTTGGAGCCCATTGAAGTAAAAAAAAACAAAAAAACAATGAAATGAATTCAAAGAGCAGATGAATTATTAAATGTCTGTCCTTGAGCTCAACCCTGGAGTGATAATTGAGGCAAAAATAAACAACCCATGGGCTTCCTCAAGGATTTCTCAACCCAACATTGAACTGGGTAGTCTGCGAATCACTTAGTCCACACTAAAGTATTTCTGTCGGATTTTTGTCTTCCTTCCATGCTGATTTTTGTCAGAAAATTGCCTGTTTCCCATCACTTGATGTTACTTTTATTGTTTTGGGGTTTTTTTTAAACCCACTGGATTTTAGGATCTTTCATCAATGTAACAGTGAAACCTTCATTGGACAAACTGTGAAATTTATTGCTGCCATCTTGCTGCAATTAGCCTCAGCCGGGTTGTGGTATAAACTTGCGATCACATTTGCTGCCATACTGTATCTCATTTGAAGCTGCATTAACAACAAGCCATTTTACCCTCAAGCTGATTCAGTGCCTCATTCAGTTGACATTCACCAGGCACTCATCAGCGGGGCGGCCGATGTGCGCCAAATCTGTAGCCTCATGAGTAAGCCTGTTTTCATACCCGCAGATTTCACACAGCAAACAAAAAACAAGCATCTGACGGTTGCATCATATGGTCTGCTTATATTCTGTCCACTAAAAAGCTCCAGGAAGCAATATTTTGCCCCGAGATACTGTTTATCAGCTAGGACTTGGACTCACTGTATGCACGCTTAGAAAAAAGTGCCATATGCTAAATTTAAAATACCATGTCAAATTGGACCATGGCAGCTGTTATTCAATGGTACACTTTCTGTAGCATGGCCAGTACTGTCAGCACTGTTGTCAGTAGGAAAGTGCCAGTGGATTGGCTACTTTACGTTGGTACTTTACTTGGACAATGCTAAATTTAAAACCAACATTCATGTCGATCATTCATTTCCAGCATAATACCAAGGTACTTTTTTCTTTTTCTTTCTGTCTTTGTTTTTTTTACTGATTAATTTGCATTTGCATGGCACTATACAGCAGTTAAATGAGCAAAGTAGCTGTCATCAAGAACAGCTAGATTACTATCAAGTCAAATATGTGTGTGTATATATATATATTTATATATTGGAGAAAGGATAGTATGCATCACTACTAGATTGGCTGTAACATGCATCAAGCCAGCATAATGACTCCATATTGTATGTACCATTATTACATAATTATATTAGACACAATTCAACCAAATGAGGTCTATTATTGTTTTGTTTTAGTGCAGATTGAAAATGTCCCTTTTCGTTTTTATTTTATGCATATAAGCCCAGATATTGAGCCTTTATCAGCATCTGGTATTGCCAACAGCCAAGTAGAACACTATGCTCGGTATATTATCCAGTTTTTCTCTCCTCACTACACCCACTTAATGGCAAGAGACCCTGCAGTCACATTAAAAGTTTGGCTTCTCATTTTAAATGTAGGCATGTCCTGAGTAGACCCTGCTGCTTCCACCACCATATGGCACTATTGTTAAAGAGCCCAAATTAGGGCTGTGCTGAGTATACTAGGCCGCTGAAATAAACAAATACCATTTTCCTCTGCGTGACATCAAGGGATGTTTATTACACCCCCTAAAAACGCAGCATCTCCTGCCTGTCATGCATTAATCATTTAGGAATGCTCCTCCCCAAATATATAATCCCAGCCATGGCGGAGCAGCAGCAGCAGCCGTGGAGGACACCATGCAAAGATCCCTCTGTGCTCTGCAGTGTCTCTTCTATACATACTGTTATTCCTGATATGCAAAGTTGTAGGATTGTCAGTGACATGGAGACACTGTTTTTGACAAGAAGAAACTTTCCGCAAATCAGCATTTTTTTTTTTTTTTCAAAACAGCAACACTGAAACACAGAAGTACACATCTTCAAATAGCACCAACAGTCTTTAAACCATCACTTAAGAATAACCTTGTGATGTCTTTTACGGTGCAGCCCTTTCTTGTTTTCTTGGGTAGCGCTGCTTCCTTCATCCTGAGACGTGCATGCCTGATATTGAACACAGTGCCTCCCCTGATGTCTCCTTGTGGTTCTCTGCGCGCTGTGAAGTGCAGGCTTCATTCCTTGTGGCGCAGTCTCCCTCTCTCCCTTCACTCCCCCTCACTGAGGATGTCTTCATCACTTGCTGCGCTCCGCTCCCCGCCAAGGTCCCTCCTTTTGAGCGTGGTTGACTGAGGAGGCGACAGAGGAGAAACAGCTTCGCCTCCCCAGAGACGAGCGGCTGATTGTACCAAAGAAAAAAGAAAGAAAAACTCTTTGTTTCTCTACCTTTTACCTCAATATCACCTTGCTTGATAAGTCTCCTTTCCTACGAAGTGATCCCCCTAAAAATAGTTTCTTGCTTCACAGAGGTTTTTTTTTTTTTTTTTTGAGCAAGTTTGACAAAACTTATCAGACGGTGTTATCTTTTTCCCTGTAAATGAATCGATTCCTTCACTTAAGGAGGTTATGTCTAGTATTTTAAATTTAATCCATTTCTCAAGAGACTAACCCAAGGGCATCTGTAACTTGAAAAAAGGTCAACTAAAAAAGAGTCAGCCAGGATGAAAAGAGCCGGAATGGCTCCCTAGTTTGTAATATCATTCCAGCCCCGTGGAGTGAGTACATGATTTGATTTATTTTTAGCCAGGCTCAGTGTGATGGTAAGAGTCTTTTGTAACTACAGGGAAATATACAGACGTGAGATCACCTGTCTGTCATTTATTGCCTATTTGCTTTCCTCTCGTAACGTTTAGTTTGTGATGAATTTTCTTTAAGTATTTGCGCCCACGGTCTGTCTCCCGTGTGCTCTCTATCAAAATATTTCATTATGTCAACTCCCTTAAAACTGTTTTGATGCATAGCTCACCGGAGGGAGTCTAACATAATATGAAGGGCCTCAAAAAGCCGATGAGTTTTTCAATTTCTCTTTCAACTTTCGCAACAACATATTGACAAGAAGAGATAATGATGACATTTTCCTCCCAAAGAGGCTGCTTTTATGCTATTTGGAAAAATCATACAAAATGTGGTTGAAAGCCTTTAAAAACAATGCCTGTGATAAGCGTAGTGTGACTATGGCTGTTTTTTAACACATTGTTTTTGTAGAAGTATAAAAGAAAAGACCTTGTATTTTTCCAATCACACCGCCTTGGAATTTATTTAGAACGCCTCTGCTTATCATCTTTTGAATAGATTTTATCATTGTCTCATTATGTGAATGCTGCTTTTAAATGTTAATAAACTGTTTTTTTTTTTTTTCAAGTCAACCAAGCGCCTTCCCCGCACAGATGAGGTCTGTGAATGTCATTTAGTTTTAGCTGATCTTTCCTGTGTCAAATTTGGAGGGTGGAAAGTGGCAGATATTTCCAAAAGTGGTGCTGAGTACCTTTCACTGTGGTCTTAGCTCTTTGAGATTTGACACTCATCTTCGCCGCTGCACAAAGGACTGTGAGACAGGCGATAAATTTATGGGGATAGAAGAAATACAGGTTTAGGAGCCCCTGAAAGCAGCCTGTGGGCATGGATCGAATGGATTTCTTCTCAGTGTGCCCATTTTTTAAACTTGAATAGGAATCAGAGGAGGGGAGGCTAAAAAGGAAATTGAAATGGGAAATTCATATTATATCGGGACCCTTATTCTGTCCTGTCAAAGTCCATCAAATTAGTGGCAGGTAAGGTTGTCTGCATTAATTGTGTAAATGTGGGATCTGAAATAGTCCCGCTGCGGTTGTGAGATTTGTAATGACGCCCTTGGAGAAATACAACAAAGGTGCTCTCACATGTTCAGCCTCAAGACTTGTGTATTACGAACCTGACCTGTTAATGAATCTATTAAAACCTATAACCTATATTGGTACATGGGCAGGTCTGTCCAAAATAGACTATTTCGAATTGTGTTTTTGGCTTAATTGCTAATTTACAAAGGCTTTCTAAAAATAATTTAATTGAGGTTAAGGAACTTACATATTCAGGTAGAATATGAAAGGGCAAAAAGAAAACCAGAGCCCATCTTGATAAATATAGAAATGAAAGTGAAAGCTTGTGAAATGTGACAGCTTTAGAAGAGCCAAATGCCAGCTTGATGATTCTGTTTTTAGGAATTAACCACTAATTGGCACACTCTAGTTAACTCCTCTTTCTTTCTCTCCTTCTTTTCGTACTTATTATTTTAGTAGCAGTAATTGTACCATTGGGAGCTCTTTCACAGTTTGCCTTCTTGAGGTGAAAACCATTCGCTTGAGGGTTTTATATAGGATAGCTTTTTCTCTTGTGACATATTTTTAAGTCCACTGATTGAAATCACACAACCGAATCCCAAGATGAAATGAGTGAAATATTTTTTAGACCATATTGTTATGTTTTGTTATGTTATTTTCATCTTGACGCCAAAATTGTCATAAATCACACATATAACTACATTTCAGCTTGTTATATGTTGTGGTTCGCTCTGGATGGGGAAGTATAGTGTGTCCAGCACAGTTGTCTGCATCACAGGAGCAGCTTTCTTACAGCTGCTAGAAATGGAAGATAGACTGTTTATGGAAATGTAGTCATGCAATCCATCTCCTTCCCCATATTTACTGTGCCGCCGTGTGTGCTTCCTCTACAAGAAAGCTGCTCCCATGCTGTGGAAAACTGAACTTAATTGACTGCTGTCTCAACCGCACTAGACCTCACAGTCAGTGTCACAGCACAGTACGGAGGGAAGGTAATGGAAGCAAATCAATAGTCAATTAAAAAATGTATATCCTGTGATTTTTTTTTTTCAAAAGAGAGCATGCAAGGGGACATGGAAGTCAAATCCTCAGTATTGGAGATGCTTTATATTCATACAGAACCAAGATCAAAAAAGCTCACCTGCCAAAGAGGCCGGTGGAATTGACACAGTGGATGCCAATTTTCAGCCCTGTATTTGGCGGGTTGGCAAATGTTAATTTCAAGCCCTGGTGGCACAACATGTGGCACTGGCATGGGCTGTAGTGTGCAGGTGTTGTCCGTGTGGGAGCATAAAGATCTAAAATCTGCTCCCAAAATTAGATTTCCAACTACTGTAAGGAGTTATACCTGTTCTTCAAAATGATTTCTTGAGAAAGATGGAAATCAACAAGGACTTTCTGATATAGTGTTGACTATGTATGTAGATTCAATACTCATAAGTTAAATGTTATCTTCTGTGTACTGGGTGGAGATAACAGAAAAAAGCTAGACTAAAAAGGTAAATTTATTAATCTTAAAGTAGATCTGTCCTCAGAAAGACATGGACACTATTCAAGATTTCAATCTATAAATACAAAATGCAGCTTGAGGAGAGGAGAGACTGAATCTGAGGGCTCTATCTCTGTCTTGGCAGCAAATCAGTGTTATAGTCAGGGATAAGTCCACATATAGATTAACAGACAAAAGACCCAGGATCTTAAAAATCTATGCTAAGACTAATTGGAGCTCAAGCAAGGAGCAAGTACAGACTTTAGAACAGGACTGATGTCAGCTCTTTGTTCTAGTTAAAACCTTAGTGGCAGCATTCTGGAAGACCTCTAGTGATTTATAGACATTTTGGGGTAAGAGCATTTTTTTTATAAGTAGTAAAACCCCCTTGTGAAAATAGAATAGATGAAAGAAAAAACCCTGACCTGTGTTTCTGACTGTCCTGCAACTTAGATCCAAAAAAATGCTAAAACCTAAGAGTGAAATGTGTTGCGATAACAGTCAGCTGTTAGCGCTGATTCTCTTCTTGCCCTCTTGGACCAATAAACACAGTTTTCACATGTTTTCACTGATCAGTTTGAGGAAGTTCTGGTTCAGCCACACATAAACATCAGATATGTATTTTTAATCACTGTAAGCATTGACAGCTCTTTTAAAGTTTGACGTCATCAGCGTAGAATAACATTGGTGACCATTGTTAGTCAAATCACAATCTTCACCATGATGATTGGTAGATTTTTAAGATGAATAAGATATTGATAGTGTCTGTATCATGAGCGGTTGGGGTCAACATGTCTTTAAGATAACAGGAAACTTGAGAAATTCACAAAACCCATTTAGTATTCAGTATGGATTATGCACACCAGAGTGTCTGTAAACTGTGCTAAAATGAATTGATATCAAATGCTACATCCCACCACGTTGAGGGACACAACTCTGGCAGGCAGGCAGGCAGTCTAACATTTTTGACATGATAACTGAATATGCATTTAAGTACATGCTTTTTCCACAGTTGAATACCTTAAAGTCAATACTCTTAATGGGTGCCTTAGGCATTCAACTTGTATTGCCACTACTGGCCGTAGAAATAAAAGTACGCAGGCAACACAGCACAATGTTCAGCACTCAAACACTTAAGTCAGACATTGCTAACAAGTTCTCATTATTACATGCATGTCTTCTCTTGATGTGGAATCGCATGCTTCCCAGTCGACAAGGTAGTAAGACTGACCAGATTATGCCACAGCATACCAAGCAACGTAATTTATTCACACCGGTCAACTCTAAAGTTGAGAGACTGAGCTCTTGTAACATCTTGAGTATGCATTGAGTATCGTATGATTAGACTGACTCTTGTCTGTGCTCCCATGTGGACGGATGGATGGACACTTTACGCTCATTCTGAATTACTTGGAGCTCAGGAACACTGAATAGACGGGCCTACCGGAGCTTGTTTCTCGCCTGCAGTCAAACTTCAACTGATGGAGTCAAGCTCTTTCACTAAATGATGCAATCTTTAAATTTGTGAGAATGATCAGAGTTTGCCTGCTAGGAGCTATGTGTTAATACACCAGTTTGGTATTAGTAAGAGGGATATGCTGGGTATTACAAGCACTGCCATATTAGACTTAGAGGTTGATGAAATGTGTGCTGTTTTTGGTGAAGGAATTAGTAAAGATTAAAAATCTTGAGGTTGTCTCAACCTCTCTTCTGATCATGGATAATTCAGTCTGTTGCAGAGTAAATTGTTGAGGTGGCTGTGGGCCAAAATCAAGTTTGCGTTTATGAAAACTGATACAAAATCTTGATGTGGGTGGGACAGTGGAAAATCTGTATTTCAAAAACCAAAATAACAAAGAAGCCATCAAACATCTCTCTGCAGGAACTGGACTGCTTGATGCCACAAAATCAGTTTCTCAAATAATGCATTCTTGAGGATCGCCTCATAAACTCATTATGTGAGCAGTGGTAAAATGCTGATACACAAAAAAAAGTTAATGTGCTGTTTTGATAATAATTTTTTTCTGAACATGGAAAGCAAATACCCTCTTGAAATGCACAATATCTAACATTTCATGAAGTGCCAGACCGAAAGCTTGCAATGGAGCTGAGACTCCTCCTAAATCAAATTATGCCATAATGGAAAGTAGGTGCAGAGATATCTTGCAACCTCATGTGTGCCAAAGTCAATATGTTTGTCAGATTGCCCCTGAACAAGTAACAGTGCTCTATAAATGATTCCTTGTTCCATATAATGAAGACTCTTTCAGCTGGCTCTTGCTGCTGGCTGTGACTTTACCCAGGAGCCTATTCTCACTTGTTCTATCCTATTGTGACTGAATAACTGTGGAATAGAAACAGGCTTCACAACCTGACTTACAATTATCGCTGGACTGTTTCTGTCAGGACACAAGAGGTTGTCTCTGCGCTGTGTTTCTGTTCTGCCGATATGAAGACAAACACAACCAGATTCGCAGCCGAAATTATGTTTTTTCCTTGTAAAGTCTGACAAAATGTCTCTTTTTACTCCCATTTCAGCTTCAATTTCAATTTTAAATCAACACTCTCTGATTCAGCTCACCATGGGATCAGATTTAGAAGGCCACAGTGAGCACATATTGCCGTCTCTTTTACAGGCGCTACGGCACATTGTAACCTAACAAAAGCTATGAAGGAAGATAGCTGCGATCTTGAAAGAAGCATTAAATATTCCAAAAAACCATTCGAGGTGTGATTTTATCGAGAAATTTATTACACCTAAGATAAATTGGCAGGCCCCATACACCAGTTCTGGGACCAGGATACTAATTGTATCATCATATTACACTAATCCATTTGCTAGTATTGTCTTGAGAGCTCTCAGCAGTCTGTAGTAAACCATATTCCTCAGTTGTTATTGAACTTATTTGAACAACAATTTTTTTATGTGATCTTCACATTAGCAGTGTTTTCATTTGTATTTTTTTCCTTTCCAGTATAAAAGCACTGAAGGTCGAGACCTCATTATCCAGTATTTGTTGCATGTTATTGCTTATTTGGTGGGTCCATGTACGTATGTACTTTGACATCACTCACTGGGTTGTGGCCACAGGTGTGTCATGCTTGGATGCTTGCTCATTCTGATTGTGAAGCCACAGAGAGCAGTTCAGCAGCAGCTATTTGCCTTATGTGACTCTTTTTGAATCCACTGTTTAATCCTGAATTTAAATTTTCACACAAGGAACCATGAATCACTGTCATCTTTTTGACGAATTTGCCCTTGAATTTTCCAGGCTCTTTGAAGAGCCATATTATTAATGCCCGGCCTAGTTATTCATGTGACATCAACATGATAATACTGTAAGCCTGAAAGAAACAAGGGCTTGCACACACCCCTAATCTCAACCATTTGGGGCTCTAATGAATCAGCTTCAGTCTCTTTACAAGAGATTTGCTGTTGGAGAAAACACTCCATGAATCCGTCATTGTTGTGACTCCAGTGTGTTTTATGTAGAAGTTTCCGTCAATGCCATGTTAGAGTAGATATGTGAGCTGGCAGTGGTTTGATGGGTCGCTCTGTCGATCATTGTAAATGATCTCCTCGGAAAGCACTTAATTTGCCACTTTCAATTATCATAATAGTGTAATATTTTTTGACAGAAGAGATATGGATGCTTGAGCATCAGTTTTACAGTCGAGTGACTTTAGAAAATGTTGTGCCTCTTCAGCACTGGGTTGAATTGCAAATAAATAATCTCAACATTAACAAAACACTCAGTTTTTCCCTGACATAGACATTATAAAACTGTGAGTGCTTTGCATATGCACATCTGTCAAGAAAATTGTGAACTGAGCTTGAGCTTTCCTGGTGAGACAGTACAGTGCCACTTGCTGTACTATGGCAGACTCTTTTTTTTTTTGTTTGTTTTTTTGCATTGATTAGCACACGTCATTGCTGACTCTTTAAGCTTCAGTTTGGTTCAGAACAAAAATCCTCACAATCCTCTCAAGATGACCAGGAATCTGGGCACTAAATCCAACAATTTCTGTGGTTTTTACATGCAAAACAGCTCATTTAAAGCTCCAGCAAGAAATATGGATTAGTTTGTCAGGAGCAGGCATGTTTCCTAATCTGAGCTTGATTAAAGAATCATAAACCATTCGAAATTATGCCACACTAGAAAGTGCTGCTACTTGCTTTTTCCACTGTAGTTTTGAGAGAGTAAAAATGCCAGAATCTTGGAAGTTGGTGCAGACTCTCCGTCTATGAAATGTACCATTTTACCTGAGTAACACTAATATTCTGCAGCCATGCTGACGTTCATTTATATGATGTTGACCTTGTCCAGTTTCTGTAAGAAAGCTTTTATAATGTTTAAAAAACATTACTAAACATTACTTACTTTGTTTTACAAAGATCTAGTTTATTTCATAGTTTTTCATTTTAATCATCATGTTACAGCTTTGCCATTATCATTTTTTAAAACACAAAGAAGAGAATTATCAATTTAGGACAAATGTGGATTGAGATGAAGAAGAAAAGATGTAAAATACAGAGGGGTATAATGTAGAGATCATTAGTCTGAATGGGGCAATGTCATATATGGAAAGAATTTGCAGTATGAAGATTGTATTCTCTTCAAAACAAGGTCATGACAGTGAATTTGGTTATTTCTGTCGCACTCACACTGATTACAAGTGGAAAGATGAATCACTCATGTTCTGTTAATTATTTGTGTGTGCAAAAAATGAAAATGAAGATTATGATATTAGGGTTTTTTTCTTTTTTGTGGTCTGGTTGATTAACATGGATGACCAAGTAGAAGACCCCTGATTACATTAATTAATTATTTTCTGCTAAAATAAAATGTGAAGCAGTGAATATATTTAACTGATATTTGTAAATGTGCTGCCTGATTTTCACTTTTATACATGAAGAGATATCCATTATATTGAAGGTATCTCCATCTCTTGTCTTAAATATCCATTCCTGGCATTCTTGGAAATTGGGGATAGTTAAAAAATACATATTTAATAAAAAAAAAACCTTTAAAAAATAACATAATAGATAGATACCTCAGGACCTGAAATTAGAGAGTCCAGGTGTGTTGGTCACTCACTGGCAAAAATATTTAATTGAAGCTGGGTTAGCTGCACAAGTTACCACTTTAGTCGAATGAACAGCCGACTTCTCATTTCCCACTGCTGGACTCTCAGTTACCAGTGCTGCTGTGTCATTTGCCAGATCAGTAAGTGGCTCTGGCAAGGATGTGGCCCCCGCTGACTTCTCAGTAGTCTTAATTTTGACCCTTTCCCTGTGTCATAGCCCAGAGCACCGAAAGTGCTTGGTCTACCCTTGCCAGCATGCTGACAGATATCGCCATGTATAAAATCAAACACACATGCATGTACAGTATTTGAAAAACGAATGCAGAAGTCTGAAAACACACGCAGGCTTTCACACAAAATCCAGTCACATGCAAATACAAACACACGTGAGCAGACCAAACTCTGAGCTGAATCTGAGCAATTTCCAGAGTACATCAGAGCAATCTGGTCATCCTAATTACGGCGTGCTATATGGGAAACTGGCGAGGTCCTCGAGGAAAGCAGTAATCAAAACCTCAGCAGCAGGGTGCTGCGATGAAGTGGCTCTCTACACGTGCAGTTAATATGGAGGCATGAAATCGCAAATTCATGACCCTTGAATGCAGTGAATGCACCAGGCGTGAGGTCAGGCCTGGTCTTTTTCTGTCTCTGTGCCTTCTCGTATTGAGGGGAACATTGCAGAGGTCTTTTCTCTGCCAGGGAATTTTGGGAACTGGATCATTATAAAGAGAATGTGAAGCGGCAGCTGTAGTGCAGCAAGGCACAATTGCTTAACCTGCCTTTAACTAGGGCCACAACACATAAATCAAACAGCAGAACGCAACTTTATAGTTCATCCCATTTTTTTGTCCTCATTTTACTTTGGATTTACTACACAGTATATAGCTGAATGGAATATTACATTGTACTATTATTGTGATAGACAATGCAGGCGCAAAACGGTGCATGTGTAGACTCTTAATAAGGTTTTTATTTTGTCGTTGTCACTCTCATAAGAGCTTCAAACATTTCTCCGCCAATGTTACAATGCCGGTCAATTCAATGACTGTCCTCACCCTTGGAATGTCAATGAAATTTCTAACTAGTTAAGCAATTAAAGGCATCCTTGAAACAAAACTCAGCATGTCTTGAAGCAAAAGTTTCATATTTAATTGCAGACATTTGCCAATCTGCTGAGTGTGAAGTAGCTCAAGTAGAAAATGGGATTTTTGGCTGCAGTTATGTGACGGAATTAGCTGCCATGGGTTGTTATGACAAATTCTCTGAACTGCCATGTTCAAAGATCCAAAAGTTGAAATAAAAAAGAGAAATATGAGCTGGGAACAATTCATCAGTATAGTGAAAGATGCCAAAATATATGTACTTTGGTGTTTAAACATATCCAGCACTGGCTATAGGGTAATATTTTGAAGTGCATGAATTAATGGTAAAAAAAAAGAAGCTTTAAAATAACAAGCTAAACAGGTTTCTTAATGGCACACTGGGATGTCAGTCGTCATTCCTGATTTGAAAAGAGCTGCTGCACCACAGGCGCTCAATTTATTTTGGAAATGAAAGATGTTTTCGCTCCCTATGTAAATCTAATATTTTCAATGGCCAAAGTCAGAACCAGTGCATCCATGAATATTTAGGAATTTCAAATGCAATAAGTCACCATGAAGTAATAAAATGTCATTTCCATGCTAATGGTGGATTTACATTTGTGTCATGTAGAAAACGACAGGATCTTAAGAGCTCTACAGCTGATTTATTCATCTAAACATTTATTTGCTCATTTACTCTATCACACATTTTTCTATTTATTTTTAATTATATCTATATTACATATCATTTCTTAATTATCTCTCAGGTGGGAACGGAATACATTTATTTTTCTTCTAGGAAAAGAAAACTGGGTTTCAAGCATTTATGTGACGTGATTATTCATATCCAGGCAAACAAACAAAAAGATAAGATAAACAAAACAGTTGTATGACGAGACAAAGCAGAGGAGAGTGCTTGGATCAGCATGCGAGGCTCAGTCCTCTGAGAAATTAAATCAACTTCTCAGGTTGTGGATTTTATACTTTGTGAGGAGGAGTGTAAATGTCAGTCAAAATATTTGCCAGGCCCAGTAAATATTGATAGATGCACCACGGTAATGAAGTTGAGGACAGAAATACAGGTGCACCAGGTATTCCTGTTTCAATGGACATGACAGAATATGGGCAATCCAAGCACCATTTATTGATTCCTTATATAAGGTTTTCTTAAAATAAACTGTAGAAATAAAATTAAAAAGCGATTAAAGCAGTGGGATATTGGAATTAAAGTATTTAAAGAATCACCTAAGATCAAAAGTGTGATTATTTGAAGCAATCGGAGCCCCTGAGAGCTTGTTTTCATAAAAGATTCATGAATAGGAAAGGACCAATCAAAGTGAAATCAGCGGTGGTATTCACTTCAAGAGTTTGAACTCTCAGAACCTCAGCTAGTCCGTTCATTGAAAAGTGAATCAAAATTGAGCAAATATTTGTACACCTGAAATGAATGTGTATGTGCCTTTTAGAATTTGCTGTCAGATGGACACCTCAGATCCATGTCTGCTTCTGAGGCAACGTGAGTCCACTGCCTCTGTGGTGACTTTACAAGCAAGAGTAAACTAAATACTAGGACTAAATGGGCAGAAATAACAAAATAATGCTAAAATTGGAAATAAGCCATATAAACCCACCGCTTCGCAGCCAGTAGATGCATTTAAATCAGCACACTGACTCAGTGGAGTGATACAGTGTCAGTGTCTGTGATCCAGATGATGTATACTGTATATGCACTGTATGACCTTCTCCTTCAGTTCGTTTCTGTCCTGCAGCCATCAGAAGGCCGGAGGGACAGATGTGTTGACAAATCTGAAGCCTCTGATTTGAGAAGTGACACACACCAGAGCGTCGCGCCATCACGCGATGACAGTCGTCGTGTTCACCTTCATTAAATCATGCAAATGACGGCAGGCTGCGACGAAGCAACCCGATATAATTCTGCACGTGTCCGTATTCTGTTGTTCGTGCAGGATTACAGGAGATTATCAGCCATGTGTGTCATTGTATTTTTAGCAAAAAGTGACATTTGACATTTTATTCTTCAAATGTACATAATGGTGCGTTGTGTCGCAATTTATTATACCATGTGATCATCTCTTACGTGAGATGCAGTAGAATTAAAACTGCACCGGACTGATGCCATCACATAAACGGATTCATCGCATTTTTTTTTTCATTATTTATTTTCATGATCATTGCACAACTTAAAAATAATAATAATAACAAAGCACCATCTGCCTTTGCCTGCAGATTTGCAGAGCCGTGTGCGTTCACATCGTGCAATCCAGACAACAATGATTTCCTGGAGAAGCGTCTTTTCCATTTGTTAGGCTGCTGTTATCACGCCTCCCCGTGATTCGAAGAGTGATGAGTCCACTGATGTGACTAGCTGGGAGTGTATTTATTAATCACTACACCCTCTGATTTGTATTCCACTTCAGCCAGCTCTCTTGCATTTTGTGCTGCTGCATATACATGCGAACCAAAATAGCAGGCTTACTCTGAGATGCCCACCAGACGTCAGGCCCTACATTTGAAAGCCTCCAAAGCACAAATCTGAATTCGTGTGAATTGGTAAATCATTTTTAATGAATTATTTTCTTGTGTAGTTTTGTTAAATATAAAATGCCAACTCTGCGGTTTGGAAATATTTGCAATGTCTGTTTCTAATGAAGAGTAATTCTGCAATCCTGTTGTAGTTTGAACATCAAGAATCAGTCTTCCCACAGAAGAGGGCACCAAATAGAATAAGCCACATATTCCAGCTTTACAATGCATGTATCTTTAAATGACAGTAGAGTTGTACCATAAGGGTACCCAGCAACGTGCTCAGCTGCCACGCGCCTACTGAAGGACTCTATACATTATTATGTTCTATAGTACTCTCATGATTTGTCATATGCTACAATGGTACCATAAGTGTTCGGCCCTGTGAAGAGCTTTCATGTGTTCACACTCTAATGAGCGCCATTGAAACATGCCATCAGCTATAAGTTCACATTCATTTTCAGACTGGATTCCTCACCAGAAAGAACCCATCAATCAAGTGCAACACAAGGGACATTATTCACACTTGATAAACCTTTTTATCCCTTTAATGTGTGAAGTTAGACGCTTCAAACACCCCGTTCTGCCCGTGTCCCTTAGGAACCGACAGTATGGAGAACACGCTCTGCTTTTTTTTTATCGTCAAATTTCTTTCAAACAGGATCCCGCTGTTAACTTATTCCTGACCCAGGTTTAAGTCCTTGACATGGTGCTGTCTTTGCTTGTGTTGAGTGCAGGGAATAGGCTGAATATGATAAGATAAGAAAGATTTTATTAATCACCTACACTGGGCAATTGCTATTGTTAAAGCAGCTCAGAAGAAATCTGAAAAGAAATACAAAAAAAAGATAGATAGACGATAAAAATGACAAAAACTCACTATATACATAGCTACACTATGTACATCCTTCATATGTCCAGATTGATTATTGCAGTGGATAAATATGTTGCAATAAAAGTTGTGTTAAGTAAAGAGCAAAGATCTGGCATGGGATAATTTGTGATGTTTTAAATGGCACCAGCCAATTGCACAAAAGGCAAAAAAAATAGTGTTTGTGAGGCTGAATTTGATGATTTCAAGTGTCTTGTTTAATAACCTGCAAGAAACGCCCAAGATTTCCTATAACTACAAGTGTCTAAATTATTTTGTTGGGTTATTTCCAACTCTGCATGATTCAACTCTCCATTCATTAGAGGCAAAACAAGCCATAGTTTGAAATACACTCCATCGAAATGGCTTATTAGGACACAGGAAGGTCGAGATTAGATGTTTAAGTGAAACAAAACTATGTCAAAAATCAAAAAGAAGAAATGTTTTCTCTTTTTCATGTGTGCATGTAGAATCACTGTAATAATGGGGCGTGAGTTTGTGGGTGATTGGTGAAATATGGCTCCTGGGCACTTTTTCAGAGAATGGTGATATTTTGTTTGGCACGATTTATAACCAAAACCGGTAGGGAACCAAGCGCTCGTGCCCAGATGGAGCTTGTTTGAGTTTGTTAAAAGTTGAAGTTTGCGAAGGAAGTGTTGGCTGCTAAAACAAGGTAAAATAAAACAGGACAGAAGTGTGAAAGTCACAGTAACCAAGAAAGTTAAAGCCTGATTTACACCTTATCCAAAATTCTTCAAAGACATTTTAACATGACAACAGTGACTCTTTATTCTTTAAATAAAACATTTGACATCTTCTGTGGGCTGTGAGATTGAGAACATACTAATGCTGCGGCAGCTGTTCTTTTTAGGTCTGTTTTAAGAACTATCCATTAGTACATTGCACAAAAATGTAATTATAGAAAATAATTTTACACATACATGTGTGCATGGATGCCCAATTCTGCATCCTGCAATCAGTTGGGAGAGATCTTCACAGCACTTTTAATATATTGAGAACAACTTGATTTGAACTTGACTGAAACTGAAATGAATAACTTCAGATGAGGAGATTTTTGCTTTGTAAATTCTTTATTTTGTGACTCACTGTCAGGTCTTCTCGGGGGATTTAAATAGGTGAGATTCGTACAGTATGCATTTAGAGGTGTGAATAATGGTCCGACACTGCATTCACCTTGAAAGACAGATATCACACATTTAACACATCCCATCACAGAAATGTGAGAATAACTGTCTGCATTCAGTAAAACGCACCAACAACACATAAAACTCTTTGTGTGATCAGGATATTATATTGATACGATGAATTTGTCATTTATCCTGAGCTGGATGAAGCATACTGTACACAGTGAGGTTACACTAATATTTTATGTGTACTGTATATTTTTCCTGCAACAAATCTTTGAACAATATGTCTGCGTATTTCCTCTTAGCAGTGTATTTATCATTCACTTCACTTTATTTCATGCAGAAAAAGATTTTTCAAAATATCTGCGAAGAGAGAGTCTAAAATAGATATATATAATGTCAGTTAATGACGGCTTTGAGATGTGTTTATTAGCTGGGGAAATTATTGCTTTGGTGCTGTGTGCCAGAGCGATGGCAATTCTAGTGTTTGTATCTGAATAATAAGAGGACCCCTCTCAAACGCTTTAGGAGCTTTCTGGCTACAATTGCAACAGATCAAATGCATTTCCATCAACACAACAATCAGAACAAATCAGACCCCTGAACTGTGCAATGAAAGTACAGAAGGCTCTAAACTTATCGCAAAGGGTTAAGGAACACCATCAGTCACTTCATCAATATACAATATCTCACACAGTAATAAACAAAGAAGATATTGGTTTTTTTTCATCTCATGAGTTGATAACTGATGATAACTCAGTTTTTTGATTAAAAAAAATTACATGCACCATTGTGGAGAGCAGCTTAAACACGACGGTATAATGAAAGCCTTTCTGTTGTATTTTTTTGCCTGTTTTAAAAAGAAAAACCCTTGATGCATGGTCGCCCATTTGTCTTGGTCATAACTGCCCCATCAACAACCCTTGCATGTCAGCTTGAAATATGAATTCTCCTCCCCGGCCCTGAATGCTGTGTATACTGTATTGACGTTTGTGGAGCTCGCGGCCGTCTGGCTGCAGGCATTTGATGTAGATTTTCTCAAAGACTTCTTTGGGGATTGTTTGTATGGTCTGGGGCCAGAACTGAGACCTGAATGATGGATACTTCACTATCTCAAGCGACTCTCTTTGGCCTCATATAACTTTACAGCCTCATTTTACCCCCTTGGTCTGTAAATTAGGTGTCATAAAAAAAGAAAAAAAAAATCACAACCAGGCCTCACTGCCACACTGATCAAGAAATTTCTCTGTGACGCCCAAGGCAGTGGGGACCTTAAAGGTGCATCCATGTCGGAGCCTTGTGAATTACCGAGCTGCCAAAAGGGGGATGGGTGAGGCTGGGGAGGGTGAGAGGTAAAGGGGCCAAATTGTAACAGATTGCCAACCCTAAACCCCTGCCCTTAAGCAAAAACTGGACTTTAGGGATGAGGGTGCCAGTCGCAGCATAATTGATGCTGGGCTGGGTACAGGGTAAGTCCCATCTGCCACTGCCTGCTATTTGGGAGACAAAAAAAGCTCTCCCTTTTGTCCTGTCTAAACCAAGCCTTCAAACTGCGCTGGCAAAATCCTCTCTTCTGTCCCCCTTGTCCTCATTATAAGCACAAAGCTGTAAGTCCAAGCTTGGTTTACCCTCAGAGAGCGGCAGCCTGGGGAGCGACTGTGGAAAGCCATATACAGCCATGACATATCGTGTTTCCTATCATATGGGAACAGAGTAAAAAAGGAAGAAAAAAAACCCCACAATTGCGCGTAAGCTCCCAAATCATTCTCTTTAGATTGTGAAAGAGTTTTTGTGTGATTTTTCCCTCCATTTCAATGAAAGTTACATAAACCTGTGAGTTGTTGTTGTTTTTGTCTTTATGGATGTGTCTGAATAGCGCGGTGTGTTAAGTATACGTGGGCGGTGCATATCTGTCAGAGGTAGACCACAATATTATGGCCGACTGAGAGTAGGCCACTTGCTAGACAGCTGCTGTTGCTCAGTAATGCATCAATGAAACCATATGTTTCTGCAGACAAGAGTGCTCAGGCACGTTTCTCACTCTCTTAAACACGCGGACACGGCCAAGCACGCAGCCATGTAGTAGATGTGCTCGCCGCATTTTCAACATCGGTATGATTAATGGGCTTCGGAACTGGGGAACTTGTTCAATGTGACACAGGCTTTTGTCTCTGTGTTTCATCCTCTTCCTCTTCCTGACAGCCACCGGAGTCTCCCTCTCTTTGCGAGCCAGCTACTGCCGGCTGGTTAGCCAGGGTGGGAGGATGCGATACGAGCTGACAGCACAGTAATAACCCATGCAAATTAACAGGGTGGGGTGTAAATGCAAATGCTAAAAGCACAATAGAAAAGTGATTAAAAAGCATTTCAGTGTCTTTTATCTCATGGTGCTGCTCATGCTGGGGAATAAAGGCTTTTCGAAAGGAGTCGACTTAGGTGCCGGGGACTCGCGCCAGTGCTCATTTCAACATGTCTTTTTATTTTTTTTTCCCCTCTAGAGAGGACTTAACTTTGATTGTTTTTCCGGCCGCCTTCTATCTCCCCCACTGCCACAATCATAGCCCATCCAACTGTGTGACTTCTCAAAATAAGGGATATAAGCACTTTGGCAGTGTTTTATGTTCCACTCGGCTTAACTTAGGCTGGAACGCATGTATGTTTCTTCCCTTTCACGGGAAATGACTGCCGTTTGAAACGAATGTGAACATGCGTTTGCATACATGCGAATCTACATATACCGCTCTGTTGGGAACAATCTTAGCCTTGGGGGACTAAAGCAGCAGTGGGGCATATGTTGAGTGCACTGCCAAGAGCTGGCATAGTGAAATATAATATGTCTAGATGTCCTGTATGCCTGAATCATGGCCTCAAGTTATGTTGAGATCATGAGGCTGGCTCTTGAATATATAAATTAACTTGTCAGGCTCCACTGGGAATGATATTAGTTGAAAGTGTCAATTATAGTTTTCACCTCTCAATTGCGCCGACACCTTTTCTGAAAGCATGGATCGTTTTCTGATCAGTCAGGTCTTGTCTGTTGTCGACTTGTTGTCAAATCTTGTTTTAACCTCTTTTGACCTACCATAGAACGAGTCCGCCAGAGCATATTATTAGCATTTTAATTTGCAATACATCAATACAACCCCTATATCGCAACATTTCAATAATATGTATAGACTTGTGTGACTGATCAAATAAATTGCACATGTTGAATCCATGATATGAAAGTGTAACTCCACTGGTTTTATGTGCAAAAAGAAATGCTAGAATGCTAGAGTCTTATTTGGTTAAATTTCTACCGGCATTGAAAAATAGGCAAATGGGCGTTCCCGTTGGCAATAAAGGATTTAACCCCCATCCACATTGTGCCACATTATTCAACTACATCTTCATAAACTTTTACCTTGTCAGCTAGACTTTGTTAGTTAAAAATTGCTCAAAATCTTCTGGCAGCTCCTGGGAATCTTTAAGCTGAATTGTTTGCATGCACATTTTGCCTTTTCAGCTTCAGTCCATGGGCAATATTGGGAGAGATTTTCATTCTAAACAATAAAACACAGTAAACGGGGGCAGGTTTTTTTCTTTTTTTTTACAATTTAGAAATGCTGTAAGTATCTCAAGAAAACAAGAAACAAGAACAAGAAAAAAAGACAATGAGCCTTCCACGTGTACTGTAAAGAAAAGAAAATGAGGCTGCTGGACCTCATCAATATCATAGGCAATGTTCTCCCTGAGTAAGCAGGGTGGTGGAGGAGGAGGATATCGATTAACATGGCCAATACGGCCCTGAAAAGCTTCTACAGCTATATCTGCACATGCATCTTCCACAGCTTGCAGACAAGATCACCACATGGTCAATCATAGCGGCCTGAGTCTCATAATTTGCTTCCCTCTTCATTGTCCTCTTTCCTGCCTCATTTCTTCAAAAAAGCTCACCTGTGGCCCGACTGTTTTGCTAAATCTCCAGTTGCCAATTGTGAAATTGTGCAACATGTGTTTGGAGTCGCAGTGGGAGGTAGGAAATTTAGGTTTAGCATGATTGTGCCAAATATAGTGAATTGTGAGTGGTGTTTTGAAAAAGGTGCGGCTCAGAGGTATAATCTGAGTAGAAATGTGTGTGTGTACCAAAATGGGTCAAGTGGATTATTACATAAGTTACAGGTTGCGGTCATTGTGTTTAAAGTACTCGCATTAGTGTGGAAACAGTTGAGAAAAATTGTGATTTGACATTTTGAATTTTCAATTGCTCCCAGGGATTTTTTTGAAGTGGGGGTATATGAGTTTAGAGTTGATGGCAGTCGGCATGCTCTCAGTTTAGATGGAGAGCTAAGCGATGTACTGCTGTGAATGGGTTCAGCAGTAAAATATATTTGAGCCGGCCAAAAAAAAAAACGGCTCACCAAAAAAAAAAAAAAATCAATATCAAGTTTAAGTGTAGACCGCATTCAGAACATTTGCTGTGCGCTGTATTATGTCACAGATCAGCTCTTTGGGTCAGCAGTTTGTGGAAGAGATAACACATGCAAGGAAACAGGAATGATTATGTCAACAAAATGCCATTTGCTGTGGAAAGAAGAGGATACCTTTATGAACCCGAGAAAGACAGAATCATTTCAAAATAATGCCTTGGAATATGGCAGAGAAAATACCAAAATAAAAAGGACTGTCAGCACAATAAACCACAGAAAATTATCCAAATATAGCATACACCTCAACTTATATTGATTTTCTTTCTTTCCTTCGTGGACACTTGTGGCTGAAATAAGTTTAACTGCTCTCCAAACAGGGGCATGCTGACAGCCATCCTCTCTAGGTAAAACTACAACGATAGATAAGTACCTGCCAATTAAAAAAAAAAGTTGTACTGTCCTTCAAAGTTACAGTAATGTGTGAAATGTTCTCTTTCCACTTCTTGTTTTTAACCTGTTACTGAAGCGTTTTTTTTTTTAAAGTGGTCTGTATTGTACTACTTTGAACACTTAATTGAACAGAACACTTTCAAGTGCATGTATTTGTTCCAGTGGCATTGGACAGAAGAACGAGTGAGGCACAACTGAATGAGCTGTGCAGTGTATGGGAAAAAAAAGAGAGAGAGAGAGGGAAGGACAACAGGCAGTTACATGTTCGTGCCAGATGCAGAGGGTGAGACAAGATGAAGAGGCTGGGTGGTCGAGTTAGGCTGGTTTTCATCTGCAATCTTTAACATCTGTTCCGCACAAACTTCTCTGAGGAAGTTGTCGTAGCAGTGGATGCTGCTTTGTAGCTGACCGTGACCTCTGACCCCTCTCCTAAGCTTTGATAAAAATGTCACGCCGCTAGTAGCAGAATTTTGTCAGATGCCGCCAACATCGCCTCGACACGTGGTATTTTCCAGCCTCCCCCCTCCCTCCGCTTGCATTCACTCCCTTGCTCTTCTTACAGATCAGAGCCACAGTGTGATTTTGTCATTCTGGCACTAAAGGGAGAGGAATATTTTTCCGATGTTCTTTGGGGTCCACTTGTGCCTTTTTCAGCCGCCGCTATTATTTCCATTTTAACTCTAAAAGAAGCTCTCCAAATTCAGACTAGTTTTGCATATTGATGACACTATTTCACCTCCAGGCCCCCTCTCAGTGTGGTTTGACCATGTATCTAGAGCACACGGGGGTGCAGCCGGGTATGGCCCTCACCGTGCTCGCTGAATCTGCTGCAGACGAGCCAAATCGACTCCTACATCGCTAATTGTGAAAATAAATTTGAATAAATTACTATCCTTACAGATGCTGATGGGAATTAGTGTTTGAAAGCTTTATTAAAAGCAAATCTCTGCAATGGAGCATTCAGAACCAGTGTTCCTTTGTGACTAAGTGGCATGCATCCACACAGGAAAGTTGGTGACTCAAGCACAAGTCGTGCATGAAAGCTAATATGCAGTAAACAAAGGAAAGAAAACAACAGCAATAGCAGGTAATTGTGAGCTGTCTGAAATTGAAAACCTTTGCTAAATGATTGCACTAATGTTCCTTGTGTGATTGCTGTGTAAATCTACTTCCAGTTTAATTTTGAGTTGAAAAGATTAGCCGCCGCTTAGGTGCACCGGCTTTCACCTGTAGGTATCAGGTCATTTGAAACAGAACCAACAATATAATTTATAAGATTGCTGCAACGCCTTGAAACTACATTTTGTTCCGTCCATTTTTCTGTACCCATTTATCTTGTTTGGGTATACAACAGGGGCGGTTGGCGCCTGTCCCAGCATGCATTTTTCAGAGGCAGGGTGCATCTTACACAGGTCACCGGTCTATCAAAGAGCTGACGTAAAACACATGCATACCTACGGGCAATTCAGAGTTTCCAAATAATAAAACAAAGTGGAGGATGTCATCAAGTTCAGCTCCTGTTATGAACATGGTTCTTCGGCTTTGTCATAAAAGCTATTTGCCAGGAAAGTAATCCTCCGCTGATTTCGATAAAGATTACGTTGGGAAGCGTAAGGCCGTGCACTATCATTTAGTTTTGGTGAAACCGTTCAAAATTCATACTCATTACTTCAGGACCCTTGGGCTCACAATAGGAAAAAAAAAGTACAGCTTCATCAAATACTTATCACTGAATTACTGTCAGTGAAAATAAGCCAAGGATGACCTTGGTGCCTTTTCTTTGCCATCCTCTCCACACACACACACACACACGCACCACCTTCCTCCACTATAAATAAAGCCCAAGAGACGTGGACTCGAGGCCAGGGTGCTTAGTACACGGGGATGTTGGGAATGTTTCCTGTGAGTCCAGCTGTCTCCAGAGCTTTAAATCCCTTAATTATGAGGCCAGAGAAAGCAGTCTCTGGGGAGCATTAAACATGCTCCTGTTCTGCACATTCACCAATCCCATTTACAGGTTTTTTTTTCTTCTTTTTTTCTCTTTTTTTGTAAAGATAGCAGGCTAATGGTGCTTGAGGATATAGAACAAGGAGGAGGTGGTAAACGAGAGATAGAGGGAGAGATCATTATTGATGTAACTGGCACAGCGGTACTACCGAGGACAAGAGGAAGTAAATGCTGCTTTTAATGCAGCGGTGTGCAAGTGCGCTCTGAACATTTTTACACATTTTTCACACCGTCCTGCTTTTAAGTTTCAGGCTGAGTATTCATATAATGGAACGTAGTCGTCAGAATATACAATACATATTTGGCAGAGCTAGGAAAACAGATTTTTATGGATTTCTTTTGGTTTTTTTATTTTTTTCTCTTTTAGAAAAAAAAATCTATTACAGTCAGGAGAAACTTTTATTTTGTCCAACTTTCAGAGAGTTTTAGCTTGATATGGTTTCATTACAGTGACTTTTATAAGACCTCAGTGAGCCCATGAGGTCGGCAAAATCGCTCAACCTAAAGAGTGAGATGTAATCCTGAAAGTAAAGTGAAAACATGAAAACCAACAGAGAACGTGGTCAAGTATAAAAGCTTTTTCCCCTCTCCAGACCCAAAATGTACATCGCCCCAAAAGATTTCTGTCGATTGCGAAGAATAGAGAAACATATGTGTGGCAATCAGGATGCCAGGCACACGGAGCTGTAACACTCTTCTGTACGCTGCGTAGCGGTGGAGTTTTCATTATGTAAAGGAAAAAGGAGAGATGGTGTGGAGATTTGGAATTTTTATATCTGCACTTGAATCTTCTGAGTCTTTAAAGAAACCTCCAGAAGAATGTCAAAGATATTGACATTTTTTTATTTTTTCTAAAAGTTTCTTTGCTTTTGATTTTTTTTTTTTTTTGCCCCCAAACTTCTACGTATTGTTTTTTTTTTTTTTTGCACTTTGATTCATATGTTTTATCTCCGCCTGTCTGGTATGAGCACCGTACCGCTGTCGACATAACAGACAGTAACCTTGTCAAGAGAGAAATGTAATTTTTATACCTTTTGTTTTTAAATCATTCCCAGGCCTCAGTAAGAGTTTGCAGGCAGATTCGGCTCCATTTAACACACTCAGCAAAGCACTGCAGCACAAAAAAAAAAACATGGGAAAAAATTAGCTCAACCTTTCGCAAGTGGGCAAAGAAAGAGCTGCAATTAAATGCGGTATGAAAGGCTTAGACTCCATCATCACAGACAACTATCTTAATCCTGTACAGGGCTGTTTGTGTTTGCAAATAGTGTGCGGGGAACAGCGGGTCCCGATTTTAATCATGTCAAATATTTCACCAAGGCTTATTCTTGTCTCTAGCTTTGACTCCCATTAGGTGGACGTCCACCCACGGGGCAGAAAACAATAGAGCAGGATGATCAATGTGCAGCTCTCCTCAACCAACCTGACCGGAAGGGTGTGTTAGTGATGTTATTCTAACAGAGGAAATCATCTCCTCACCACTGCTTTGGAGAAGCACTTGCCAGGGGATTATCAATACTTATCAGTCAAGTGGAAACGTGCAATTTGACAGTAATTGTTTTTAATCTAATAAAATTGAATTTCACAAGATTAGCTTTGTCTAAATGAAATGTGTGCAGTTCGGTGTGTTAAAACTCCCCGCAGATTGCTACAAAACCCCTTTTGATCTCTTTTGTATTTACAGCCTCTAATATTGTGAAAATGAATCATAATTTTTAACTGCACAGTATAGCAGCACTTGGAGCACTTTGCAGAGGAGAGAGGGGGAAAAAAGACGATGATGGTGTTAGGAATATATTAACTGGACTCCAGCAAGCTTTTGCAAAGTGTAATGCTGTTTTATGGAACAGAGCAATCAATATTATAAATCCATAAAGTCGGATTGTTTTTTTTTGTTTTTTTATCGTCTGGTTATATCCTCTGCATACTGGAGCAACTTCGCCGCACTAGAGGCACTTCAGCGCTTGACACCACTTCTGTGTCAAGCACTTGAGCATGATTGGTCGGGAACAGACACCTCTGACAGCTTATCATATGCTAGGTTGAGACAGGCTTGTCAGTAAGCTAATGGAGTGTTCTAAGGTTAATTTACTACCATATGAATCCCATCAATAAGCAATTAAGAGGTGTGGAAACAGAGGGGCGCCCAGGCCAGCAGCTCAGTACCCGCCAGCCCCCACCTTTTAATCAATTAATGTCCGTGGCATGTCTGCTTAAAAACCACCTGATAGATTTACTCATAGAAGTGACACGCAGGAAAAGGCTTCGCTCTTTGCGTGACCTTTCGCGTTATCTCATCTGCCTCCATGCACGCTCAGGAATCTGCAACTCTTGAAGAGATTCTCCTCTCACCTCGCTGCAATCAGATTTCACCGGTTTCTTCTCTTTCAGATTAGATCTCGGGCCAATTGAATTGTTCTTAAAACATTTCACTACTGAATCTCAGAGGAGGGCGTTGGGCGAAGATGCTCCAGACAACTGCTCGATGCTCTGCACGCGCTACAGTGCAGGATTATGCATGTAGATGAGCAGAGAAAGAAAAGTATGCATCTTAAAGGCAGAAAATGTAAAATATATATATATAGTGTCTGCTGCTGCTCATCGAAATTCAAGCATTCTTGTGCAGCTGGCCATCATTTGCTGCAGTTAAAGTTCGCTTGTTGATGTTTTCCTGAATCAGCCACAATGGAGTCTATGAGGTATTCACATTGGTATTTAAGCTGCCATACGAGGACTAGAGCACTGCATGTGGAACAGCTGATTTTCTGGGGATGTGGGAGATTTCCATTCATTACCTCCCTCTCCTCCTCCGTGCTCCTCTGTGATGCTGTGAAGTCTCGCTCACACGTTTTTCCTTTTTTTTTCCCCCCTTACACTGCCATGACATACTTGCTGGTATCCCAAGAGAGATCCAGACGCAGGGTTAGCGATATGATATGTATGAGATTTTCTACCTTATCAGCCTCATCCGACTCACATGAGCCCTGGGGAGTTTTTTGAACATATTGTCCCAACCATTCAGTTACCATTTTAAGTGGATGGTCTCTCAGCAGGTTCTGGCTTCCTTTCTGAGAACAGATAGAATAAGGCAGATAAAGGAAGCCTGCAGATTTGTTTTAGACGGCCTTATTTTAACATCTGGGCACAGCAGCGTTGTTCTTCCGCTGCTCTCTCTTTCTTGCTCTGTCAGTTTGCCACCTACGCACATAACCCTATGATGGCATTTCCACTGCAAAGACGGCACAGAGAGAGCGAAAGCGGACGTTTTCTAACACTATCAGATTATCAGAGGTTTGCTTTCTGTGTCCATCAAATGTGTGATTTTTGTCTCACAGTGCTTCCCCCCTTCTTTCCTCCGCAGCACCTCCGAACAACATATCAGTGGTGGCAGAGAACACTCCAGCCCCATTCAGCCGATACCAAGCCCAGAATTTCACTCTCGTCTGCACCGCGAAAGGAGGGAAACCGGCCCCATCGGTGAGTCTGCTGTTAAAGATGCGCCATGTTGCTCGTCCGCCAGAGACCTGCCTTTACAGCTCAGAGATCCCCACTGTTTACAGAGGGGGAAGAAACTGAGACGCATGTTGCTGACAGGACTTTTTTTTTCTGTTGTTGTTGTTTTTTAAGATATCAGCAGATACAGCGCTAGGAGTTAGAATTTTTTTGTATTATTTTAACGTTCCACTAAAAAGGATCTTTAAAGGGGATTTCAAAAGTTGCATGACAAAAGCACATTCCTTGATCTCAGTGCTTCCCACACACACACACACACACACACACATCCAGCGCTGTTTGCTAGAAAATGCTGGTGGATAGAAACTCTACACAGACCATTACACACATAAACACACAGACAGTGTATTCCTGCGGCTGTCACCGGTGACACTGTTACATTCATTACAGATTGACCTGTGATTGATTACCAGCACTAATTTAGTCATGCAATGTAGTCATTAAAAAAGGTAGATCAAATTTAGGAAACAGACACATTAGTGTTATTGATGGTCACACTCAGGGCGATTAATCTAATCACAGTGACGTGAAAGTAATGATTACGGCCAGAATTATCACTGTAGAGCCTCATACGTGCTGAAACACACCACACACGCATGCAGTCAAGCACATACAGGCTCATCCGCTCTTCTGAGTCACACACTTTGTTTCTCAACTTTTTTGAAGTGCATGACAAGGTCTTGCAAATCTCCGAAGCATATGCTCTGGTGTTTGGTGGCATATGAGCTTACGGACGCTGTTTGAGCGCGGTCGCTCACTGTTTGTTCCCACCGGGTCATTAATCATCGTCCATGGGTGTATGGTAATGGACTCCGGACCCTGAGAACACCTATCTCCTGCAATTATGAGCCCAGTGAGAGGTGAAAACAAGGTGAATATGATTTCCGTCTCTCAGGTGCTTCTCGGTTGATGGCGTGATGAGTGAGGTTCTCCCCTGTTGTGATTTCACAGGGAGCCTAAAGCCATTAAAGTTCAGCACAGCTGGATCTTTTACCAACACTTAAAAGAGGAAAAGAGATTTGAAGGGTTTCAGCTGGTTAGTGAGCCCAGACTGTCTCTGTGTCAGTGGCCAAGTCGCATTGCTGATAATCAGCTTTGTCAGTAACTGAGTAAGCAAATGATCCAAGATATTGAGATAAAAAAAGAGCTGAAGGACTGTGTGGTTTCTCTTTTGTATTTAATGAAAAATTCTTTAGTACAAGATATTTTGAAGGTGTTGGCATTGGCCTTGAATTTAAAGAAGCTTAGAAGCTTTGTGCTGCAAAAAAATCATGGTCATTTAAATCCTGTGGCTTTATCACTCAAGAGTTGCAACACAATCTAAGAGAGCAATCTGTTCCCTAAACTAAACCATAATTCTGCCATTTCATAGAATTGCGTTGAATCTCTAACATTTCTTCCTACTCTAAAAAAAATCCAAGTAATGCCCAAATGACACGAGTTTGAGCTTTAGAATAAAGAATCAGTTGGATGAAGTGTCATAAACAAAAGCTGATTATTCGCAGGGAGACACATAGCAAAGTGAGATATAGTGGTGCACTGAAGATTGCTTTGTTGAAAGAAATGTCGCAATGAAGAAACAGCATGCAAGCTTTTTTCTAACGGCACAAGATATGGAATATTCAGTGAAGGAGGCACTCAGGGAATTTAGTACACACACCTGTCATTGTACCAAAGCTGATATGCTGCATCTTCAGATAAAGTAATATAACTGAGAAGAGAAAAAGAAAGTTGTCAGCGGCTTGTTCAAGGCTGTTGAGCGTGAATGATTGTTGATACACAGCTGCAGAATCAGTAAAAGTGTCAGTAATTGGAAAAAAGTGAAGAAATAATTAAAAATAATGAGCTATGTGACATATCCTTGTATCAGATATATGAGGAACAGATATTGTGCACCTTTAACACAGAGACTTTGTTTCTGTTTCCCTTTGAGATCCAGCAGCCTCCAGACAAAAACATCTGAAAACACAGTATCGGAGCCTCCTGGACAGTAATCTTGGGGGAAAAGGGGGGAAACACTGAATCCAATATCCTGAAAATAACAAGAGATTTCTCCTACATCTTCAGATTGTCTCATTTTGTTTCCAAAGTGGCTTTTTGAACCAATTTTGTTTTTACCAGAGAAACAGCAACAACGCTTGTCTGCTTTAAAAAGTTCAGGTGTTCTCAGTTATTCTGTTTGAAGTCTGGTAGAGCCAGCCTGTGCTGAGAGTTTGCTAAAGTCACCAAACTCCACGTATTGTTTTTCAAAAAGAAAATCATGCAGGTATGAGTTGCTCCGCCCTGGCAGATGAAAGAAAACTAAACATGAGAGTCAGATGTTGAAGTACAGTTTGTGCACGCCCACGCAGTCCTGAGAAGAGGCTCGATCAGCCAGCGTAAGTGAAGCTCTTCACGCTCGCGGTGCTCAGACGCAGGTGGCGTGTGAGCACCGCGAGCGTGAAGAGCCTTTAATGTCAGCAGTGCTCTCGTAGCATGGAAATTAGTCGCTACAATTATGTCTGCGAGTGTATGACATAAAACTACTGGAAGAAAGTTACTTCTACACCTTCCACCTCATGCATGGACGCAAATTTTGGGGGTCACCCGTTGGCCCGACGCTCGATCCTCCAGGCGAAGAGACGAAGTGTTTACGCTGCAAGATCTGAAGTCACGTCCCTGCACAATCCAGGGAAAGGGAGAGAAAAAACACTTTCAACTTGGAAAGTTTCGTTGCCTCTGCGGGGAGTTGATCATGGCCCGTCAAAGTTGCCTTGTATCGTTGGACTAAATCAAAACCAAGTAAACAAACTCTGACAGATTTCATGGATACGTTTTAGAAGCAGAGTCTCACCAGGCTCCCCAAGTCCTGCAAACTTCTCTTTAATCTCCACTGAGATCTCATGCTGTGGTCCTTAGTCAGTAGACGGAAATATTAATTTGTGAATGACATGGGAAAAAGTTTAGTCCTTTGAGAAGTAGAACTTGCTTTCATATTTGTTTTTGTTTTGTTTTGTTTTGTTTTTTGTTATATGCTATATTCTTTATGCAGGTTAGCTCTGTAGCAAAGTGTGTGTAGTGTTTTAATGTTGCCGAATGATATGTCAAGTCTTGGCATACTGAATAGTTGTTACTGCTGTTGTACTATAATTAATGCTAAACTATATGCTGTAAACTAGAGCTACAGCTAAGTGAATAATAGGATGCAAAAAGGCCAAATACAAATAAATAACACCTTGTCATGGCGTTATTATGAATCATTATATTGTCTTCTTAGTTCTCCACTGGACTCGATCCCCTTTCATTTTTTTTTTCATTTAACAACCACAAATAACATATTTAAACTGTGACCATTTGCTCTATTTATGCAGTTGTCCACAGTCATGCTGCATAATAAAAAACCTCATTATTAGGTTTGTAAGTATTTGCTTGAGTGTTGCCGCTTCGGCCAAGTTGTGTGACTGCAACTTCAAACGGCTCCCTTTGCTTTTTGATGAAACTCATTTAGTCTTTGTTGGAACGGCTGCCCCGGGGCTTGTTGCAAAATGAGCTGTTGTCAGCTCTATTTTCAATGTCATATCATTGCAAGCTGGGTCTCAATAGTGGCTCGCAACTTACAAAGAAACTGGCCTGATTTACTGAGCCAACATTTAACCGTCGCTAAATATGGCCAATCGGCAGTATTTCTCATTTCAACTTACAAAGAGTAAAGATTATTCTGCATGTGCACATGGTTTTAGCATAGAACATATTTGGTATCTACTGTACTTTCAGGCCTAGAGCATGCAACTGTGTGTCATATCTCCAGCCACTCTTTATTATAAGTAGGCTTACAATATACTGACTGAACACTGAAACTGAGATAAATCTACAGAAATCAATCATATCTTTTTTTAATCACACATCCAGTTTTCCTAATGAATTCAAGTTTAATATTCCTCCTCTTTTAGCTGTTTTTTTATTTTCTAACAACTCCCAAGGACACATATCTGGCTCTTTAAATGTTAAAATAAATACAGTATTTTCACCAGCTACTTGTTAACCGTGTCTGAGGAAGGTTTTTTAGAGCTGAGAACAGCTGCACGCTGTGGCCAGAAAAAAAAGACAGAGAGTGGTGAGAGTGAACCGAAACAGTAAAATCGAAGCTGGTCAGCTAAACAATGAGCTAAAACCAGCAATAAAGCTCCATTAAGGGAAAAAAAGAGAATATCCATTATATCTGCTTTTAGGGTTTGGTCATTTTAATGTAAGTTCATCCACTTTTTATGTTCCCAGGAAATGAAAAGTTCTATATCCCTTTGCAACAAACAGGGTCCCCGCGTGGCAACCAGTGCCTGGTATATGGCTGCTGTTAATAGAAAGTGGAGAGAAAAATGGGAAGGGGAAACAAGAGCTGCTGATTGTGCTGCAGATCAGCCAGAATCTCTTCAAGTAATTAAATCAAAACAAGCAGTGAAGCTTCACGGTGTTTGCACTGCAAATGTTATTTTTATCACCAGATTTTCATAATTAACTTTTTTTTATTTTTACCTTTTGTATCTTAATATTCATAAATAAGTACTGAAAAAAATATTTTTTAAAAAAGAAATAATGAGCAACATCAAATTGTGTGTGTGAGAGAGAGAGAGAGAGAGGGAAAGAGAGTGAGGGAGAGCAAAGGAGAGAGACAAATCTGCTTGAAAGGCCCTCACAGCCGCTTGAATTCACTCACCCATCTCTACCTGAGCTTCATGGACGGAGCGAATGAGTCTTGAGACCTCTTCCTTTGAGCACTAAACAACTTAACATCATGGCCACATTGTGACACCGCTGTGCTCAAACCATTCTTTATGCTTTCATGCATTTTATGCTAAATGAGACATAAGCTTTGTGTTTGTTTTGATACGTTTGCTTTGGTCCTACGTGAAGAAAGACTGCTCACTGTTGCTATGCAACCTCCTTTTTGCGTCTTTCCAGCACCCAGTGTAAAGTCTGACACTTCATTCAAAAGTGCTGAAGTCCATCCACCACTGTTGCATGCCTCGATACACTAATATCAGAAATGGCTTGTCCCTCCTCTGGCTTATTATACTCTTTATTCTTTTTTTCTTTTTTTTTTCAAATGTCACATTAAGATGGAATAGAAAATTAACATGCAAATGTGCACACTGTGCAGCCAGTAATGTTAAATGGTCAGGGTCTTTGTCTTTCCTTTCCTAATAGAGGGAGGCGAGTAACAGGTGAAAGTATTTAAAATTTGTTTGGCATTTAATTAAAGCAGTAGCCTGGCTCCAGACCTCTGAATCACAGCACATAGTTCTGATTTGGTCAGAGACTGAACCGAGCCTCCTGCCGCGGCCATCAGCGGCCCCACATAAGCGTCATCAGGGCCGTATTCTCTACATGACTAGCTTAAATCCTGTTTTTTTGGTTGATGTAAAAAATATATACTTCTCCTATGTTACGCTACCTCATCTTCCATGTCAAAACAATAGATGTATACGGGACAGACGCATCACTCACCATGGATGGCTTAGGCAAAAAACCAAACAAATGACACACCATTTCAGAGACACTGTTATCACAACCAGCATCAACAGCGCTCTGCTTACTTTCTGTCTAATGTCGACAAGGCTGCAAGACGCGCTGATTAGAGGTGTCGTGATGTATGATTTTGAGCAACATGCATTTTCCATGGCCCTGGCACGGATACAATCATGCTGAAAGCTTTGGTATAATGGAGTGCATTCTTAAAACATGCCTCGTGTTATCTATCCTCTGCAGATGTTGCTGAAATAATAAGGCGTCTCATGTTTTATCCTTGCATCATAAAAACGTCATGCTACTTTGGTCATGTCGGGTCCCCGGCACAGAATAAAAAGGCAGTTTGTGTTGTATCCTCTGCTATATCGTGCTGCATGCGGGTTTACTTGTATTACATCAGAGCATAAATTCTGCACCTTGAAGTTGGTATGTTTTCAAAAAGCTTTTACTTCCCAACACTTTCTGTAGACACCCAACGTGTCAAATTCCCCCAGTGCGGCTTTGAGAGGGCTGAATATAATGGACTGCATGTGTTAAAATTGTCTGGTATTATGTTTCGACATCTGTCAGCATCTGATGTCACTGAAGCAAGCTGGTGACATATCAATAATGACTTCCCAGTGCCACTCATTAGAACATCCTCAGAGCACAAGCAAGCACTGATTGAAAAGAAGAAAGATAATGACAGTTAATAATAAGAAGGAAAGCTGATTAAGTCATGGCCAGAATCCTTCTTTCTGCTTCTCTCTCTCTCTCTTTCTCTCCCTTTCTCCTGCGTCTGCTCTCTCATTGAATCATTCTGTCACCATGAAAATTACTGCCTTGTCCTTTTGACACCGCCATGATTAATTGCATCAACATAAAGGTGTATATGGACCAATGCA
>JBAJHX010000096.1:5574874-5636035 GCA_037176925.1 Amniataba percoides
CCCCCCCCCCCCCCCCCCCCCCCCCCCCCCCCCCCCCCCCCCCCCCCCCCCCCCCCCCCCCCCCCCCCCCCTCCCTAAACGTCAAAGGTGCTAATATTTTGACAAGCCTCTCTCTCCGCTGTGTTTGAAGTCATTCATTTATCACTACCTTTGTTCTTTTAAGGAGACAGAGGGAGCATCGCCAGACATTTGGGTTTTTGTTTTCTCCCACCCACCCAAAGAAAGAGAAAAAAAAAGTGTGTGTTTGTTGATTCTAATTAGAGCACGCTTGAAATTCAGAGCATTCACAGACCTGCTTTGGGCTTGATCCATCACTGAATGTATGTTAAAAAGTAATGTGTTGTCATTCAGGTCAGAGGTTACGCATGTAGAAATGTGCTACACAGATGAAACTGCTTGCACATTTTTGACCACGTAAAACAGCTCACCTAAAGATCCCCATCATTTACATACACTGTTCATTTACATTATGCAGCCATAACTGGATAATTGCACTCAGGATCTGTCTTGCTCTACATACACACTCTCTCACGCTTCTCTCAGGTGTGTTTGGTCAGGAAATGAAAAGGGGCTCGTTGCAGTGCCCATAAGTAATAAATCTTTCAGAGATTTAATATTGCCACATGAGACGGAGCGACAGTCTGACAATCGACCAGTGTTGCGTTACACTTCATGAATATTCACGAGCAGCTTCCGTGCCCGCCATGCAAAGCGGACTCTGAGCTGGCGCTGGGCCCTGTGAGTCCGAAACGGCGCCGCACCTTGGCGAGATCCCGAGGCCGGTCTGCCCTCCACCCATGGATTGTATTCACGAACACGGCGCTTCGTAATAATTAAAAAGAGGTTCTTTGCTTTGGATTTAGATGAGCCGAGGTGTTTATTATTCAGCATCATTAGACGAGTGCTGGAAGTCTCATTTCATATACTGCGCGGCGGCGAGAAGAGATCCGGGCTCCCTCACATCTCCCAGTCACTGCTTTGCCAGACCGTGATAATCAAAGAGCAGCTGCTCAGTTTCAGGAAGGCGTCTGTGATCTCTGTGTGTGTCTGTGTGTGTATTTTTGGAGGAATGTATGTGTACACATGCATGTGTGTGGCTATTTGTATGTAAATGTACACGTGTGTATCTGAATATAGATTTGTGACAGGTACCTAGCATGTTGTTGTGTTCACATGCAGCTCAGTTCCACCTTCATCAGTCCGTCTTAACTCCCTGCTTTGGGTCACCTCATTTGTCCGTGAAAAAACAGTGCACACAGCGCAGGAATCATCACGACAGAGCGATCCACAGTCGGTCTGGCTTTTTATGTTCGGTCGCATGCCTCTCCAGCTTTCCCTTTTCAATGACACCAGTCACCCAGCAAATGTGACAGGCTCCCTTCAACTGCTTAAGTCTGTTGTGCAGCTGGGCAGACCTGTTGATGTCTTGGCTTGGTATTAAAGCGCACCTGATGCAGGGTGCGCAGTTGTTTTCCTGGAGGGCATGTTTATTCCCTGACCCCTCCTGAAGTGATAACAGTTCCCGCTTGCAGACCGAAGGAAGTCGGGTCTTAGGTGACGGTCTCGCGGGACCGTGGCTCATTTCCCCTCTGAGGTCCTCGGCCGCAGAGAGACGGTGCGTTGTGTCCATCACGCCGCATGCTGGCCTAATCAAAGGTGGTGACGTAGGAACGCCAACTGTCACTGTTGGAGCAAATCCCAGAAATCAGCCATCATCTTCCCCGGCCATATGCCTCGCAAGCTCTGTGTGACGCCATGACACCAGTATTTAAAAATACCCTTTAGTTGGAGTGTGGGCGGTGGGGAGACGCCATGCCAATACTGGCCTGTAAAATGAAATCCATCTCCAGCATCAGATAGGACTCTTAGCCGCGTCGAACTCTTTGCATGATGGTGGGTTGCCAATATGGATATGTGGATATTTTCCTTTTCTTTTTTTTAATCTTAAAACAACATGACTGGTTCCAAGATCTCTTCATAGACTTTTCACTTTCCACAATTTGGACCGCTATGCAATGATTTTCCAGACAACTGAATCCATTTATGGGGAATAACAAGTGGTTTAATGGTGCTGAAATCTTTCCAAAAATTTTAACATCTGCTCCCCATTACAAGCGTTTAATGTCATTTATTTCAATGTTTTTTGCTTCTGTTTTTGCGAAACAGTCCCTGGGTGTGAAGTGCAGGACATGGGCGATGCCACATGCTCAATCCTATTTACAGATATGACAGTGGAACTCCTGATCCATTAGTCTGGTGCCGGCTCATAGTCAATGGCCGTCTAAGAAAAGGCCGTGCTTCATTAGCCACAGTGGACAGTTTGCGGCCAGATTAATAGCTAAATACTGGGGGTCATTTGTCTGTTTATTTATTTATCCTTTAGTTTAACTCATCAATGAAAACAAGCACCCGGTGTGATTTATATTGAGAGTTCAAACCAAATTAATTGAGGAACTCCTGGGGTGGACTCGTACGGGCGTTATTGATAGGACGCCCTCAGCTCACGTCTCATTGCAGGTGCCGCTCAGTCCATTTGTCTTAACATATGGAACCGCACAGCGTGTGGAGCAGTTATCTTTAGGGTGAATTGTTAATCATCTCAAATCGTGCAGAACCTGCTTATATGGGCCTAATGCGGTGTACTGTGCAGTTTAGCAGTAATGAAATGGCTCCCTTTTTTTTTTTATAACATTATGCAAATCACTCATTTTATCTCAATGCTACAAACACAGGACAATCACCAGCCCCTTGCAATCTTGGAATATTAGAATCTGCCCGCTTCCTCTCCTGTTTGCGCCCCATTGTTTTAGAGGGTCCAAATGAAAGCCATCCGGGGGCCGCTGTCCGCACCAAGACAAGGGAATTAGCTCTCTGAGTGTCCCTTATCTCACTGCCTCCACACTCCACCCGGTGCACTCCCATTCTGCTCAAGTAATGAGTGTCTACCCAATTTAGTTCGTTTCTCTCCAAGGGGGAATAAATCCAGCACAGTCCTTTGGATGAAAGAACCCGCAGGTCCCTTGCCTTTCGCCCCGTGACCTTAATTGACAGGAAATTGTATTTGTCTCCCTCCCTCTGTGACAAAACAGGTATCCAACAGGATTTGCTCTCCATGCTCAGTAGGATGACCTCTGTCTCTTTTTTCTTTTTTTTTTGTCTCCTCAGCTGCTCCTAAGGGTCCTAAGCTCTTCATGTCCCCGAGCAGGGCAAAGGTAGGGGACACGGTGCGCATCACTGTGCAAGGATTCCAGGTAGGATCGCCTGGGGTAAGTGCATGGGGTTTCAAAAAAAAAAAAATGAAGGGCCAAATTTGGTCTGGAATAGGATGGGGCTGATATGCATGTGTGTAGATAAGCCTGGGCGCCCACTCCTCTGGGCATAGATGTTCTTTTTGTGCATGTGTACAACATTTAGTCATAATTTGGAGTCTATTCTGTAAGCACGCAGGCGGTAAAACACATAATACTGCAACTTTTCAAGCTGTTTTGTATTTGTACTCAGTAAAGCCGTAGGCAATGAAACTCAGAGGGAAAATTAAAAGAGATTTTGTTTTTCAATGACTGAAGTCTACTCCATGCCAGTGTGGTTTTTACCGCTTTTCGACTTCCTGCTTCGTGATCTTGAAGAAAGGGCGAAAGGTGACCGCACAGAGATTGTTTCCGTGTCACTTTCATCCTCTGCCACCACGGGTGCATCCCAAGTCTCCTAATTGCATCCCCGTTTTTTTCTTTGCCTCTTAATCCCTCCCACCGGGGATGCACAGAGAGGAGCAAAGAAACCCTGCAAGGAGAGAAAGAAATGAGAAAATGTGGTTCTTTTTTTAGAGAAATAAAACCCCCTTTTTTTCCGAATGGTCACGTGAAGTGGCGTCACAGCTGGATCTGTCGGTCAGCAGCCGCTGGAGAGACTTTCTGTAGCGTTTGTGTCTTCACACATGTGCACTGCGCTGTTACTAACAAAGGTTGCACAGTTATGAGTGGCTGTGTTTTCTCTCTGTCGCCTGGTACCTCTTAAACAAACACCTGCGCACAAAGAACAACCTGCAGCCTGTGTTTATATCGCGTCCTGCTTCGAGGCACAGGAGCCATTTTGGCAGAATGCGTTCATGTTATTTATTAATCATTTGCGTCTGTGTTTATTGATATTCCGATTGTGAATTCATTATTTACTAACTCAGAATAGGATTATGGTGCATTTGAACCCTGGAAATAAATTATTAGGCTAAATATTTCAGGTGCAACTCATAGCAAACCTGACGCTCAGGAATGGAAATGAGGAGAAATGGTGTAAAAAGCGATGCTTGCTGACATTCGCTTTCTGACTTTTAATGGGATGCACAATAAAAGTTAATGGGGGAAGATGACAGGTCATGAGAGGAAAAATCTGTTAATAAATGAAGGCAGCTGTTTGCAACCCTTTCTCTGGTCAGACCTACAGTGAACAAAGATTTTACTAAAGGTCAAATCAGAAAAAAAGAAATATGAGGAGTGATACATGTGAGCTCAATCCACTGTTGTGATGTATCATATCAGTCCGATTAGCTCCAACGTCCAATCAATAGCTGACATCCAATAATAGGTCATGCTGGATGTGAAAATACTTTTTTTTTTCACTCGTGGATCCACAGAGATCCCTCCTCGCTTTTTGCTTCTCACGGTAGATATAAGAGCTTTGGAAAGGTCTGCAAAATGGCAGACAAAGAAGAAGGGCGTCCAGTCGGAGAGGGGATCGAGGAAAGAGGAAATATCGAATAAGAGACTTGAGATGCATCCCGTGTCAGGCCTGTGGACGGTCTCGATTTCTTTGACAGGAATGACGCATTGAAGGCAGGTAGCCGGAGTCAGTCAGGCGAGGAGGATAGGGTCTAATCCCGATATAAGACCCGTTAATGGCCCACAGCACAAATCGCCTTTGTTACTTCACGGTCACCGCTGCGGGAATCTCCAGGAAGTCAGATTTCTGTTTGACTTTACTTCACTCTTTCCCATGTAAAATTCATGCTCTGTATTGTTTTTGGTTTAGTGCACCAAGTGATTGACTGCACAGATTTGGCCATGTGTCTGTGTGTCCGCCCAGCCACCTCGGGAATCTTTTTAAAGTTTTTTTTTTCTTTGAACAGTACAAAGATTGGTTATTATAAACAGGCTCGACTGTGGCATACAGCCAGTCGGGCCCTTTGGCAGCGTGGGCATCGGCGCATGCAGGCTGATCAGAAAGCAAATTTCCCTTATCCTTCACTGGACCTGGCTTTAGGGTTTCACAAGTAGATAAGATTGTGTGTCAAGACTGATAATTCTGCCTCCTGCCTTCCCGATAAAATAAGATGCCAGGTTCCCCTCCGGTTTATTGTTTTAGGAATTTATTATGGATGATCATCCTACAGTGTGGTTTTACTTTGTATTCATTTTTCATGTGGCTTTATGTATGAGATTAAATAGGACATTGATGGTTTCAGCAGTGCGCAGACCTTTTTAATTTGGACTCCGGAGGCTCTTGCGGTTATTTGACAGGAAGGTCTTAAACCGTTTTTTTTTTATTTTCTGTTTTTTTTGTTGTTTTTTTTCTGTATCTTAATGTGACCTTTTCCCAAGAGCCTGCCACAGTCTGCTAAGTCATTTAACGTCTGTCATGATTTAAACACAGGCACTGGAGAACTCTTGTATTAACTTTTATTTTGAAAGGTCACGCAATCCATGCCAGCTTTGTCACAACAATTACAAACCAGTAATTTGCAGATTTTTACTGTATCAAACTGTTTCAGTAGGTGTCTTCAAGCTGTTGAGGGCACTTTTACGCCAAGCGTGTTCAGAGCAGTTTATCTGAACTCTGCGTTGGCTCTTTAGTTTGTTTGAGAATGTGTGAGAATGATATCACTTGATCTTGGGTGCAAGCCAACCAAATGCGCACACTGCTCGCTTCAGGGAACGATTCCAAAATGTGCCCTTTTTTTGAGTCTGTGGAGAAGGATGCTGACATCTGATAGAAGGCGGTCACCTGTGTTTGAAAAACAACGAAGGAAAGGCAAACCACAGTCTGGACTCTTTTTCAAATTCAGCTGTTTCTTTGTGCACTCTTAACCAGTGTGAACAGTGTTTTTTGGGGGGTGAAGTTTGCACAAGCTGCATTTCTTGGCTCTGTTTTGATTCACTCCGTTTCTGTGAATTTATCAAATTAACAAGCACTCTCCTGAGCTCATGCACCTCCGCTATCGCGCCTGTACCCGAGCAGAGCGAACCAAAATGAACCGAACTGAGATATAAACTTTTTCCACTGCAGGAAATCTTGCATTTACAACTACTTTATTCAAAGTGTTTGTCACAAAGGGTGAGGTCATACTGCCACTCTTAAAATAAGACCGTCAGTCTCATGGATTACACATTTCTTTAGAGATGAATATATCTCTCTGTCATCTCAAGTACTTCTGAGGTTTCAATGAGATGTCCGTAAGACTTGAGTGCTGGAAGCCCCTCTCTGCTCTGAAAGCCTTCTCTGCTGACATGTATTCCTTTTATTCCAAGAGGGTATCAAATGAATGGCAGAGAAGACACTCACACAACAACATGCTCACCCAACAGCGGATATCGATGTTGTAACTCCTCCACTGAATTTTAGCCAGGAGGGGACCTGCAGGTGTGTGAGTGTTAAAGTTCATATACTCCCCCTGCAGGCTGGGGGCAGGGGCGTGGATCTGGGGGGGTTTAACAACTTTTGTTTTTCACACTCCTCCACAGTGTGAATGGCTTGTTCCCTCAGCCAGGCTTTCAGCCTTCAGGGCTATTATTTGACAGACAAAATACTGAAGGCCGCAGTCATCTTTAACAATTTTTTAATAAATTATATTTGGTTGAAAATATAAGGATTCACCGTTGTGGATGTCTTGAGCAGTTTGTATCTTCTAACTCTAAAATGAAGGGCTGCTCAGTGTTTAAAGTATTTCAGAAATCTAAAATGTTCAAAATTATCATCAGCACTGAGATTTTTAATGAATGAATCACTCAAATTATTCAACAACAGACATTAACTTGACTTTATAAAATTCAGTCCCCAAAAAACATCCCTGACCGCTTTTCACAACCACAAGATTTTAATCAAATTAAAAACATACTTGTATTCTCAATTTACAATTTGCAGTCTCTTTGTTTGTTGATGCACATGACGTCCACATGTTAACTGTAGTGACTGACAGGAGCCCGCTCTTCTCTGGTACATAATAACACAAGTTCCCTCTGAGATGCTGTAGAGTATTGTTCACACTGCAGCACCGATGGATGAGAAAGAAATAAGAAAAATGGATTGTTTTGAGGAAATAATAATACAAACATATTATTCTGGTTTTGCTATCGCTACAATTGTGTACTGAGGGAGGTTTCAGAAACACAACGCAGTATTGTGCTTCCACAGCTGAACACAAAGGCTGACATGCTGAGAAAATTCACCCCCCTGATTTTCTGAGAATGCTCACTGCCGTAGTGTTTGTTCTTAGTAAAGTGGCGCCATTGTTGCTTTTTCAATGAAGGGGTGTGTTGTGCAAATGGCGCCAACCTATCATGATGTGAAAGTCAGTAAAGCAACTGCAACAACGTCATGAATTTGTTGGGATATTGACATTTATGAAAGGAATCTTCTGTAAATGATATGACAATTAAATGTGAAATATTTTGTTTCCGCTCATGCACAAAGCTTCGACTGCGCAGTATGACAGGAGTCCACTGTTCACCGCCGGATAGTAACAGATGTCCCCTCTTATATAGTATGAAGTGTCACATTCCAGCACAGATGTATAAGGACTATAAAAGACAAAAGCCGAATGAGTCATTTTACTTTGTGGGATCTTGCTCATTTGTAATATTGCCATCATGTTGCAACAAGATTTTCAGAGCAGTAACTCACAACCTAGTACAGTTTGAACAAAACAGTCTGAGAGTTTTCTTTAATTTACTGTTCTTTTTCATGTACTTGTTTTTACTGACAAAGCTAACAGCTACTACGCATTAACCGGCTCGTACACGGGTCTGCATCTTTTCTCTGTGAAGATGACACTTGTGGTGAATTATGGATCAGTTGGTTTTATTCATGTATTCTTAATCAAACTAAACACATATTCACAAAAATAGTTCTTTGTCTCATTTTAATGTTGACAGAAAAAGAAGGTCGTCTCTTAGCTACTGTTAAATGACAATGGCTCTCTCTTAAAAAGCATCCTGCGATATTCTTCTCACACATTCTATGGATTCCTAAAGACCAAAGATGGAGTCGGTATTGTAAATAGTCCACATTAGAGAAATCTGGGGATCTTATGTATCTGAGATGACTGTGGGTTTAAAAATGAGTGCTCTCACATGTCCAAACAACCACAGCAAACTTTAACCAAGCACGATTCAAAACTCATCCTTTTTCTCCTGAAATACAAAATGAAATGTAATCCACAGAATAAAATAGTCTCATATGCAACTCTGTAGCCTGCTGTCGCCAATGTAGGAGTGTGTGTGTGTGTGTGTGTTTGTAGTGTATATGTCAGGGAGTGAATGTGGTGTGAGAAGAAAGAGGAAGAAGTAAAACCTTATACTTCTCAGGTAGTCATATAAGAGACCCCCCCCCCCTTTCTGTGTCTTCTCATTATCATCAGCATGACAGCTGATATTTCTTTATGCTGGGTTATAATTTTAAATTGGAAGCGGGCGGGGGTCGGGCATCCTCTGGAGGGCTCGAACATGTCAAGAGGAGAAAAAAAAAGTGTTGTAAAGTGAAGTGTTGATTATTAATGCATGTTGTTAACTTGCCATTGCATTAGAGGGAAAATTGGAGCTTGTATTATTCATGTATCCTTTGCTCTTAATCTCTTGGCTGAGACTCACAGACTTTCTCTGCACCACCCTCTTGCCCATCTCTCCTCTTTTTTTTTCTTTTTTCCTCTCCCGCCTCCTCTTCTTCTCCTTTTTTTTCCCCTTTCCTCTCCATCCTGTGTGGGTGTCGGTCGTTGATAGAACGAAGTGTTCCCAGAGCCCCTCTTCACCTGGACACGAGTGGGGGGTCGCCTGCTGGACGGCAGCACCGAGCGCGAGGGGAGGGAGCTGATTCTGGAGAGGGTGCCGGCCGAGCTCAACGGCTCCATGTATCGCTGCACGGCCCAGAATCCTCTGGGCTCCACGGATACGCACACCCGCCTCATAGTCTTTGGTATGTACTCGCTCTGGCTCTGCAGTGGCCACTACACCAGCAGCTAAAGTGAAACCACGCTTAAGTTGAATTAATTATTCAGAAGAAAGATGAATATGAAACTTTTTTTTTCTTTTAAGTGACTGTTCAGCGACAAGGCTCCACAAGTATTATCTGGAGCACTTATACAATTACACAGTTAAATGTCACAGAAAATTACATAATTCTACAAAATCCATTTCATGTATCTACAGTATCTTTGGAAAATACTTAGGAGATTTATGTGGCCTCTTTTAGGTATGAATCATTAATGCAGCTAAGTGTGTGATTAATAAGAGATTGTATCACTAATTGGCTCAACAACGCGTTCTTTTTAAGGCTGCACTTAGTGGGGATAACTGTTCTCCAGCTAGGGATTTAGCGACTGTTTCCATCACTGGCATGTCCTGTGCTGCTTTCACTTAAATGGCAACAGCCAACAGTGGTATCAAAGGCCCGTGATGAAATCAAAGGACCTTTGTTGTTTGAAAAGCACTTTGTTCGATGGCCAAACCGGGGTAACGTGTTCATCAGAACCTGGAAGTAGTTCATTGACTGATGTTGATGTGGGAGCTGGATTACTTACAGGCTCTATTATATCTGTGTGTCGTGCTCCGCTGGATCTGTTTACTCTGGACGCTCCTGGAAGAACTGGGATCTGCCATTCTCGGGCACCTCAGCTCTGTAAAATATGTCCTGCTGCAGCTAAAAAGTTGTTGGCTTCCTTGGATTTTTTCGGGCTCGCTCTTTTACATGAACATGACGGCAGCTCACGTTTGAATGAGCCCCCCAGGTTACTTTCCTGTAAGAGTCAGAGTGGCAATCGCACACCACTTTGGTCTGATTTTAAAGACTTCACAATAACGATATGGCTCCAGCGCATTAAGAGTTGAATTTCTCGACATTAATTGTATAAATTGGGCAGCAAATTTCTTTATTCTATCTAATTAATCATCAATTGAAGTATAGAGGGAGCCTCCACTTGTGAAAAGCATGAGCGATCCTCCCTCACACTCACAATGGTCTTTAATTAAGGCCTCATCTACAAATTACATTTAAAAATCCATCACTGATGCAGGGAGCAAGGGAACTGAGAACATCTCCTCCTTGATGTCATTATTTTCCACCCTTTTTCCCCTCAGCGGTGCAACCAATCCCTCCTGCATACCAGATGTAAAATAGCGTGCCGGCACTGCACCTCTACCCATGGTGGCTCTGTCATGTCTGAACAAAGCCATTACAAAACATTTACGTAACAGAGACCTATGTTTGAAATCCCAGAAGACATTGCTTTACGGTAGGAAGATAAAGACTGCGATGTTAAAACGTTTGGTCCTTTGACACATGCACTCTACAGAATTCAAGTCACATAAGCTAAGCATGAGTTTGGTTTTTTTTTTTAAAACGGTGTGCGGCACACGCGAATACACTTCAGCTCTGAAGTGTCGTATTAACGTAAATCAGGTCGACACCATTTTCGTACTTCATCAAATGTGAAACAAAGAATATCGTATCCATCTTTTTTTTAAAATCCTCTGCCCGAAACGCTCCTGTGAACAGGGTTTAAAGTACGTCACAAATGTATAAATTACTGGGCGGGCCTAATAAGAAGCCACTTTAAGGGGAAAGTGCCACTTCAGGGAGGCGTTACCTTGGGAGGCGTTTTGCTAGGAAGAGCACTAATGTCTATTTAACACCCTGATACACCCTCAGGTGTCATCGGCTACGTGCCTGGTATGGCCCATCTGTCTGCCTGCTCCTTGTAGATTGCTTCCACTCACGCTTAGGGGAAGTAAATGGTGATTAAGTGACCTTGGCACCGTCCCCCGTGGCCTTGAGATGAGACACTTCTCTCTCCGCCGGTGGTGGAGAGAGAGAGAGAAGTATTTGGGGGCTTTGCTCGCTTGGCAAAGTGCTCAATATACATCATCAGGAATAATAGAGTATAATGACGGCTTGGTATAGAGACTCTCCACAGACGACGAGCAGCGCTCACGTCTTGATGATGTACATCTTTAGCCACCCTCAGTGATAATACCCTCAGAGATTACTGCGAAGTGAGTCAGCACCGAAGAGCTGGGCAGTGACACACACGCAGGCAGACACCCAAACTGCGCACACATGCAGAAACACAGATATGTATGCTTATGCAAATTTGCAGGGGCAGGCAAACACGAGCGTGCATATGCAGAGAGCACACACTAATTTCCCTGAGCCTCTCAGAGGAGCTGCTATGTTAATGTGGTTGCAGCGAGACCAGAAAAAAACTTTCACACTGTGCTGTATATGTGGCTTCCACCTGCTCATATGTGAAGTCAAAAAATAGCTCACAAAGTGGAATTCAGGGATGTTGCTAATACTCCACAAGCCCTTCTGCTTCTTCCTTTGCAATTACTCTATCCCTCGGAGAACTTTGAAAATACATTGTCAGAGTGTATTGTGCAGGGTAGACATTGGCACTACTTATTAAAGGTGGAGTCGATTTCTTCCAAACCCCTTTCCCAGACTGTCTGGTCGCAGCTGTAGTTGCCGGCTCTCGCTGCTGCTAAAAGTGTCCTGGTTGTTCTGGTGCAGTGCTCTGTGTTCCCAGTTCCATTAACGGGCCCAATCTTTCTCACCGGGGATGTGCCATTTAGTGTGTGCTTCAGGAACTTTGGAGTTCAGCTTCATTAGAAAGCCACAACCTCTGTCAGAGATTACTATTTTTCCTCTCTCTCTGTGTCTTTCTCCTTCTCTTGCTTTTTATCCCCTTGTTTACACCTTCCCTCATTCACCGAGTCACTCAGTGTCTCAGTAACCGCTACGATTTTTGGGTTTTTTTTTGATCATCTCACAGTTGATCTTTTTTTTTTTGTCTTTGTTTCCCACAGAAAATCCAAGCATGATGAAAAACACACAGAATCCAAACAGTAAGTATTTGAGCCACAGGAATTCCTGACTGTGAGTGTGTTTTCATTAGAATGCATCCTGTTGTACCGCTTGATCATCACATTTCCAGAGACGCTGTATGTAAAGCAGGAACAAAATGTGACACCGCTGTTTGTTAAGTTGTAAAATGTGTGCAGAAAACCCGGCGTTGATCAGAGGAGCAAATTCTTTGGGAGACTGTGGTTTTTGACATCCAAAGTATTGACAGGTGGATGTTTCTCATCCTGTCCTGAATGCATTTTCGCGGATAGACTGCGTGAGAGTGATTCAGTCGGGTTTAATCTTTGCCGATGTTCAGCAGCGGCAGAGCAACGAGCCTCTTGCGGTGACTAACCGAGCCTGTCACTTTTGGTTGAGTGCGAGATTATTGGTGTTTCATATGTGCCGTAGTGGCTCATTTGCAGCGTCTGAGATTATCATATGTAAAGATGAGGGATTGTCAGGAGAAGCCGCAGGGCTGTGACAACAACCTTTCCATCTCTCCCTTTTTTCTGCCACTCCCTCTCTCTTTCTATTTCAATCTCTCTTGTCTGTCTTCCCTCTCCCCCGTCTCCGGCTTTTCAGACTCGCTTTCTGTCTCCCGGCATCAGCCTCTCTACCCATTTCATCCATTTCTGGTTTCCCCTCTCTCACCGCCTTATTTCCCTCTCCTTCACTCAGTCTGTTATTTCCCCCTTCCATTATATTTATATTTCCTACTTTCCCTCTTTGGCCTTACTCACAATCTTTGATTTTGATGCAGATTTTCAGGCAGGATTTAGGGTTAGTGCAAGTTATCCTGTAGTGTAAAAGGCAGCCAATTCTTACTAAATAGGCAGTCATAGGTCTTATAATATAGTTGTTTAAGTGTTATAAGACTCGACAAGACTGAAATCAGAGTGTGACCTTATAGAAATAGCAATCAGAGTTTAGATACAGGGGTAAGAAAAAGTGAACACCCCATAGCAGGAGACTCTTTAACAGCTCATGTAGATTAGTTTATAAGAGCAAGACTCCACAAATAGGATAAAATAGATTATCTTATCTTATCTTAAGCAAGAATCAATAAGACACCTGTGTCGTAGTGTATGAAATTGTATCTGAATGGTATAATTTCACAGCAGTGCACCCATGTTTGTCCCTGCATAGAGTGTGAGCAGCTTCCCAAGCAGATGGCAAGCGGATCCGTCTTAAAGCTGAACTGGCCCAGTCAGACGAGATTTGAACAGCCTTGTATTCTGACACAGGCTTCACTCTTTTTCTCTCTTTTTCTCCCGTTTCCCTACTTTAAAAACATCTCATTATTTATCCCTCGTCCTCTCCCGCACTCAATTTCTCTGTCTCTCTTTTCCGATTTTGCTCTTTACGTTTCCCCTCTCCCTTCCCCTGCCGTTCCCGTCTGAGCGAGTCGTATCTTAGGGATGCAAATCTGAATATGCAAATGCTATGGTAAGCGCAGGAGCAGGTGTGTCACAGCAAGGACAGAATCAGGTCAGCATGGACGCGCAGACATGCCTTGCATGCAAGTCAAATTGGTGTACAACATGGCCCCAAGAGGTCACCATACACGTGCCCGATCGCTTAATGGCTGAATACCCAACTCTTCGTCTGGTGCGAGTGGGAAGGACCACCCCTGTCAGTCAGCGAGGGCCGCAGCCGACAAGAAAACTACGCTTCCCAAGAGGGGTTATATTCATTCATCTTTGTCAGAATTCCAGTCTCCCAGACAATTTGTCAAGCCGCACTGTATGACAATGAACAGAATTTAAGACATGAGTGAATCTGAGGACTAAAATGTGACACGGTCTGCGCCGCGCAGCGCTGTTCCTGTCAGCCGAGGCTGGTGGAAGTGTCAAAAGTTTGGATTTGTGCAAACATAAAGCAAAATTTACTCCAACGAACGGAGCCTCAGCTGATGGATTGCATTCACTGACACAAAAATAACATCACAAGTGCCAGGAGCCGTAATCAAGTATTCTGCATTTATTTATTTTTTTTTGGCAGACATGCTACATCTGTCATTTTACCTTCCCATGCAAAATATAAATTTAAATCTTCTTTTAGAACAGAGGTCAGATCAGAGACAGGAACCAGACGGGCAGGAGTACAAGCAGATGTGTCACAGCCACAGTCAGAAATATCAAGTAGGTTCATAAAGGCAGCTAATTCGACTCACGCCGGGGGCAGACCACACAATATTTTAGCCTGCTACCGTCTGGTCGCTGTGTCAGATAGGAGTCATAAAGAAGGAGGTACTAGCGGGCGGCTTCCAGGAAACAAGTATGTAAACTAACAATGCTGTTTGGAGCCGTGTGAATGATACCAGCTAAAAAAAGCAACAAAAAAGTGTTTGTTTCACAGTGTCACCTAGCAGCAGCAACAACATTATTTGTCTTTCTCTTCGATGTGTTCACAGTGTGCGAAATGTTATTGGTCAACAGCACAGAATAAATTTTGGAATTTATTTCACTGTGCAAAAGAAGGCAAACAAAGTCTGACATGCTTCTGTTTTCGTTGGGACCTCAAAATGTGTCCCAGATATAACAGTGCTTCTCGTCCACCGTGACCCACATCACAGGACAAAATGATCAACTCTCACTCCTGTCCCTCATTTTCGCTCCTAACAACCTACGGCTGTCGGATTGGGCCATTACCAGGGTGATATTGTGTAGCCTGAGCCCGACAGTAAGCCCTCTCCGGCGTCAAGGCAGCCGTGTAGTCGTGTGCAAAAAGAAAGAACTATTTTTTCTCACCTGGCATTTTAGCTCCAGAACAACTGAGGTAGAGTCACTCTTTATTAAAAAGAGTGCATTGCCACTGAAATCAGTCCCAGTTCAAACTCAGGTTGGCAGAAACGCACTGAGGTCTGAGCCAAAAACTGAAGGCAAGCAGATGGCTGGGTGACTTGCATCTATGACTGTAGACTGGAAGGGGACCTTAGATGATGATCTTATGGTCGGATGAGCCCATTACAGAATGAGATGAAGCACTTATTTAGGAGATCCAGTTGTTATTGTTTAATGCCATATGACTCGCATCAACAGAGTGGAATATGTTGTATATAAAGTGTCAGGTTTTTACAGTTATGTGGATAAAGTTTCATTCAGATAATCATGATTACAACAATACAATTTCTCAGGAATGCAGATAATATTTTATCATCACGACTGAACTGGACTGAGGCGCCCGACAGGTCCGACCATTGCAAGATCCAATTTCAAATCTACTCCAGTCACACCCTGCTGTCACGAGGCTCACCTTGTGATTGCGGTTTGTCGGTGTGGCCACAGTCTTCATAATCTGTACAAACTGGAGGTTATCTCAGCAAAGCCATGCCCACAGTCAGTCACGACTTCAGTTTCACAGTCCTCGATGTAAAGTATCCACGAGGGAACTGCAGAAAACAATAGCAGCATAGTCTAGGATCTTCCTGCTTTAGGCCCCCACAACAAGTCTAAAAGCTTAATAAGATTTTAAAAAATTGTGTTGCACTCCTCCTAGCTCATTCTTTAAATATAGGACTCTTAAAATGTTGGAAAAGAGAGATTATCTTGTGTGTCTGAATTGTACTAATGTTCGAGGAGTCAGCGTGGTGGTTGAAATATATGGCACATAGATACAGACGTCCTGCAGGATCCATATTCCAGGCAATTCGTGATTTGTGATGTTGGGCAGCACAAATAAAATTGCCTGGATTCGGCTGTATGTCATTATTGTGCACTTCAAAGAACCACAGAGAGGAGATTTTCCGATAATGAATGTACTGCAGCAAAGAGAGGCTGGATTATCATTATCGTCACAAAGCATGACTGCCAGCGAGTAACCGAGCCTCTAGTCCAAGAAACAAACGGACTTCAAGAGCTACTAGAACAACTTAACAAACAGCGAGAGTACGTCACACTCATTGAGGTTAATGCACTTATTGTACTGTTTGTGCTGATGCCTCTGCCTCATGAATGTAATGAAAAACATGAAACACAGATTTGTCAGAGGTTATTTGTATGAGGGGAAACTCCAGATTGTCTATTTATGTCACACAGCAGTAATGAGCTTAAATGAAATGATCATAAGAAAACAATATCATCGTGATTATTACTGATCACAAATTGAATTAAACCAAAGAGCACTTCAGCGGCTTTAAAAATAACTTTCTAATTAATTAATATGCCACAAACAACGTGTCTTGTTGGAAAACGTTTTTGTCCATTTCAGTTTGCTCTTATTTTATTAATATGCCACAGCTGCATTAAGCAAATGCTCAATGGTTTACTTTGAAAAGACCAATGGAAAATAGCAGGTCACTTCAACTAAATCGCATCCTTTGCATTTTAATAGCACAATGAGTCACAAAAACAGCATTCATGTGTTGCAACGCTGCTTTCAAAGTTTGACTTTGCTTCTGAACTGAAGACTGAGGAAGTCTCTGTCTGACTGACTCTTTGTTTCCTGTAGGTGGAGCCTCCCGCATGGACATGCTCGGACTAACGTGGATGGCACTCGTCCTCACAGTGACAGTGGAACTGACGTGAAACACTTCATCCAAGACACTCACTCACACACATACTTGCCCTTCTTACACAACATCCACACAGAAACACACAAACACACACACACACACACACACACACACACACACACAAACACACACTTTCCACAAATCCTGCAAGCCTTCTCCAGTCATCAACAGGCCCTTCATGCGTCAATCGATCAGGAAACAGTGCCACCACAGGGTGGCGCGCCACTGTTTTTGTTACAAAATAATAACCAAGATAATGATATCAAAAGAACAACGTGATGAAGAAGACAATAACCACCTCCTATATAGCCCTGCCCAGTTACACCTTTTTTTGTTTCTTGTCCCACGTCTGCCTGTTGATCAATAAAATCAGTTGATTTGAAACGGAAAAGAAAAAAGCATTTGGATTTTATTTTGATGAGTCAAAATGTCATTGGTGTTGACTGAGATGTGAAAAGTGGAACTGGCTTAGGCTGCGCCGCCGTACCAACCACGCCCGTCTGTTACGTGTCCTGGGATGCACCTGATTAGCAACAAGCTGATAAACCACGGGGGAACAAACACAGATGCTCCGAGAGAACATTCTTTTTTTATTAATATACAAGTATTCCTTTTTTTCCTGATGGCTCGGAATGTACAAGAGGATTTGAGGAAATGCGTTGAGAAACTAGAAAAAAAAATCTCCTTTTTGAGTGTATTTTGTGTACATCAGTGTAAATATTGAAAATAATTAAAGAGGTTATATGGGTTATGGTGAGGGGTGGTTCCTGAGATAGCTGGAGTTTACACTTCTCCACCTTTGTTTGTACTTCATTCAACACTGTTTTCAAAGATAATTCTTGGCTGAAAGGACAGAAACATTAACAGCCTTTCTGTTTCTCATTTGGGCTTTTTATATCTATATGGCAGGTCTCCAAGGACAGAGTTTAAAAAAAAAAAAAAGAACGAAAAAATCGAACATATGTCTGCTGTTTTGGGGTTGTGGTGCATGTGACGTTTGAAGATTCTTTCTCCTTTTGGTGTGTTGCAATTGACAGCACTGCAACTCATTGTCACTGGCCTGTAATCAAGTTATTTACTTGTGACATACTATCTTAAGTGACCTACATTGTGTACAATACGTAACTCTTACCCAGACATTTACAGTACTAGTAGGATCATTTTAGCCGCCATTCCAGGGAGGTGCTCACCTGAGGCAGCGTGTGTAAACAGGGTTGTTGCATTTGTTTCATTTCACCTGTATTAAAATGGAGAGATGATAAAACTTACAAGCCTTGACTTTACTTACGACACTGTGTTGGACGTGTAGCAGATGTGCATCTTCCCTTTGATGCTGGGTACAAGTAATATGCAGTATCTAATATTGAACACTCCTGCATGTCTAGACAGTTGCAGGAATTGTAATTAATATTCAAAATTTAATGACAATCTCGCTATATAAAGGAAGTCTGCAGGAGAGTCGGAGTACAATGAGACAGAGAGAGAGATTTTTATTCCTGCTCAACTTCATGCAAGGCCCAAAAATCATTTACTTTGAGATATTTCTGATTGTACTGACCCCCGCGTGACTTGAAGGAGATTCTGACATTGCTGTTAACCCTTTGGTACTCTCTCACACAGCGATGGGTAACTTAATGCAGAGTAAGCCTGCATTTTTTTTTAGGCTTCACAAGAATTGTAATTTAAGATATTCTAAGGACACAACATGTATTAAGGGATTAAGTTTTGAACCAGGTGGGAGGTAAGAGAAGAATTTTTGAAAGCTTAGTCGAATAGAAAAGATAGATCTATCCGTTTGGGATATGGGCTCACCTTGCCAAAGTACAATCCATATTCCTGCATTCTGGAGATGAGAGCTGCATAGCACAAACATTATTAACAGACAGTTATATGCGGGTAGAATTAATTTTTTTCCAGTGAGGGAAGCAAAGGGCACGAATCCTTGTCCACCCACTGTATAGCATTATAACACTGCTATGATTTTAATTTTGATTCAAGAGGCACTTCTGTAATATATTTTTTTTGTTGTTGCTTTTTCCACTCACTTCACATTCAAGAGAGAAGAAAAGGTCCCTCGCAATTTTTGAATGCATTAGATAATTTGCAAATTGTCTTTATATAATCATCATGCCAATAGAGGAAGTGCATCATAACTCTGCCTGAGTGTGTGCATACAGTCTGTGTGTATGTTCAGTGTCTACAGTTCAATGGTATGTATGAACACTCCATGTAACTTAAATTTACAATTAGGTCAAAGCTGTTGCAGACCAAAAAGATCCAACAGGAAATAAATATGACCCTTTTAAATTTGTGGCTTTATTACATTTTCTGTTACCCCCGAAAGACAGACTTTCTCTTGTAGCTGTGGATGTGAGGCATTTAATTGCCCCCTTCAGTGGTAATTGTCCTTAATTATAGGGACATCAGTGTGAAAACAAGAGCAAGCTTTTGTGTGCACCTTTTATTCACAGATGAGGAAACTGTTCAGTTTGCTCATTATAAGTCAGCGCTTTGTAGGCTTATTTGTGAGAAGGTTGCAAGACCCTCGCAAATTGAGTTTGAGCCACCTAAGCTTCATCAATTATTCCTTTATTTCCTCTACAGATTGGTGACTCAAGAAATTTGATGGTCAAAAATATTAAGCTTTATTTTTATGTGTTTTAACTGGTTATAGCCCTCCTCCGCCTGTTGTGCTTTAATAGGTATTATGTGAAAAAGAAGGCAAACACCTTTTTAGAAAAATGGTTTTGTGTATTGTGCTGTTGCTCAGTCACCTGTTGCACACCAATTATGGATGGCATAAGCAAGAAGAGGTGAAAGTGACTCCATGCAACAATGCATTTGGCTGATAATCATTGTGTTTTTTTCTCAGCAGTGTTCTGAATAGTTCACCTGAGCTGGGAGCAATGGTGAGGAAAAGAAGCTGCCTCTTTGGCCCCTCAGTGAATTATTCAGTAGTCAACCATGCCTGCAGAATCCGGTTTCCTTTATGTCGTCTGCAGGCTTGGCTATCAAGTGTCCAAACAGCGCATATGTCAGCTTGGACACCTGACATCTCCCTCAGTATGTCTCTTCATGTGATGTGCCCTCAAAACGCTCCACAGACTGCTGTTAAAATAACCACCGCTCTGTTGTTGACCACAGCCTCACTCAAGTGTGTTATCAGTGGTGCAAACGACAGCCTGACAGCGACGACTAAGTGGCGTGGCTCCCATGTGACAGAGATGTATGTTTATATCTCAGCATAGTGTATGGAAATGAATGACACTGCCAGGTTCCTCTGTAGACAATCTGTCCATCTGGCATTCTTCAGACGGTTATCTGTATTATTTACTGTTCTATGTGTTTTTAATACCAAGTTACTGCCATTTTGTTGCTCTACAGCAATCTTCAGCTCTTCTGTAGAGAGAGTAACATAAGCATCTGCACTGACGCGGAAAAAGGACCTTTGATCTCCAGCATGACTGTGCAAACAGATGTATCCTGGTTATTAACTATGTGATAAATGTCACCTATCATCATTCCACACCCCTTATTCAAACCATGTTTTCTTCCTCCAGCTAAATTCGAGCAAGTTGGGATATGATCAATCACAATATTTTTAGAAATTGGCATATGAAAGTATGGTCTGCACCATTCTTGTTCACGTAAACACCAGTCAAAATATGCAACAACAACAACAGATCTCAGACAAAGTCAGGATTAGAGTGTATTCAGTAAGTTATTGAACAGAGTTCTTAGATGACATTTGGGAAAAGCTTGGATGAGTCAGCGAATTGCATAACCAAATATTGACCCAAAGGGTATTTACATATTCTGTGTGTGGTTATTGAATCTGCATCTGACTTGCCACAGGTGGTGCATGACCAGTGCCCCGCCTCTACAGAGGATGCAAATAGTACCTGTACGGGTATCATTTAACACTTGATCCTCTGAGCAAAGAGGCGCAGTCATCAGATCAGAGCAGCTCTTTCACAATGAAAACCAGACAGCATGCTACCGTCAAGCTGAGACGCACTGACAATAACATTCAATAGGACCAGTCAACCAATCGTCGCCACCATTATTGCTGCAGCTATGCCCATCGCAGACCTTTTGGGAGTCCAGTTCGACATGCAGCTGCTGTTGAAGCTGAGTCTCTCTGTCGCTGCGGTGCTGCTCGTTTCTTGGGCCTTCAGGTTCTACAGCTCCAGGGACGCAAAGAAAATTCAGCTGTGTGGCAAAGACAACAAAAAGCCAGAAAATGCAACCTGCCAAAACTGCAAGACGACACTACGATGTCAAAGCTCCCCAAAACATGACACCGATGATAGGGGCGAGCGACCCGGACCCTCTCACACAGACTCAGTCACCGATGACCTGACATCTGACAGCACCGGAGAAACACCGGCAGATGCTCATCCAGGCCAAGCTGAAAAGAGTGAGGATGCATTTAATATGTCCAATAGTGATCAAGCTGTCAGCACGGAGGGGGAGATACACATTCATCAGAAGTGGACAGAGGTTTCCTCCAGTAATATTTCATTTGGATCTGCTTTGAACCTTCCTCATCCAGCAGAGAGTGGGATGGCCAGTACAACAGGGCGCCGCTCCCCTTGCTTTTTGCAGAAGCTGGAGGGAAGTGTGGGTGTGGGCAGGGAGTTAAGGCAGGACCTGGAGTGCCAGGGAGCCTACTCCAGCTTCCTCTCCAAGGCAGAGATCAAAGTGGAGGATGCTAACGTGGAAGGAACAGGAGACCAGATTGTGCGTGGAAAGATATATGATTATTATGTTGAGTCCTCCTCTCATTCTGTTACAGACTCAAAAACTTTACTGGGCCAGTTTGAGAGGAATTCTGAGTCACAGCTAGTGGAGTTTGGAAGTTGTGGCAGCAGCCTCACAGAATCTCCCTCCTCCCTGAGCCCCATCATTATGCGTGATCTGGTTTTACCACAAAGCACTGCTGAGGATCCCTCCTCGCTGGGAAGCCTCAAGCTGAGGCACCCCGCAAGGCCTGTACTCCTACGCAAGGAGAGCTATCTGTCTGCAGCGGAGCAGTCTGAGCTTTCCATCCCCTTTCTAACATCAAGAGCCTCGACTCCAGTGACTCACTCTCTGGCCTCAACCGGCAAAGAGTCCATCTCTGTTCACCCTGTGATGTGTCTCACTACAGACAACAAAGGCCTTAAAATGAGGGAGGGGGCAGATCTAGAGACAGTGGCAGGGGCTTCATTTTTACACCTTCCAGCAAAAACTCTTGACGGCACAGATTTGGAAAGTTTAAAGAGTAAACTTGATCTGGGTAACTGTTTGGAGACACTGTTCCTGGCCAAGAAACACGGCCAGGCCTGCGTGCAGCAAGCCGCCCTGGGAGTCATGTCGGACAACTTCCTCCAGGTGCTCAGGGACCCCAATCTGTACGGGCGGCTAATGGCCGGTGAGCGGGAACACATCCAGAAGCAGAGAATGAAGGGCAGAAGGTTTGTCATGGTGGCAGACATGGACCCTCAAGACTGGGCGAGGAACACGGGAGGGCCGGTGGCAGAGATGCTGCAGAGGAGGACATCCAGTGCAGTGTATTATTATGATGACTACAAAGACGCCTGGCATACACTCTGCCTGATCCCACAGGAGGTCATCTCTAAAGCCTGTGCCATGTGCACAATGGATAACTACTTATTTGTGGCAGTGGGTTGCCAAGGCACAGACAGAGAAATGACGCCCTCAAAGCGAGTGTTTTGCTACAATCCTTTGACGTCCATTTGGAAGGAGATCAGTCCCATGAATGAAGCCAGGCCCCGCTGCAAGCTGGCAGCTCTTGAGGGCTACATCTACGCCATCGGAGGGGAGTGCCTCTCCTCAGTGGAGCGCTACGACCCGCGATTGGACAGATGGACATTTGTGGCTCCACTGCCTAATGATACATTTGCTGTGGCACATCACGTCACAGTGTGCAGTGGAGAGCTTTTTGTGTCTGGGGGAACTCTTAGATATATGCTGCTGCGCTACAGCCCCAAAACCAACACCTGGAGGCCAAGTCTGTTAGTAAGCAGCAAAGACAGAACTGCAGATATGGTGGCTGTGGGGAGGTTTCTGTATCGATTTGATGTTAACCCACTGCTGGGTGTCAGCGTGTACCGCTACCATACAGTGGCTCGTCTGTGGTACGAATGCAGCTCCAAACGGCTTCTGCACTGCCCTGCCTTCCAGTGTGTCGCGATGGATGACACGATCTACTGTGTCAGCCGCCAGTTCACCACGAGGTTTGAGGCTGATGAGATCTCTCCTGCTTTCATAGATGAGGACTTGAGTGTCCTCTCTGCAGCGAAGGGCATACTTTTCCCCTTTGTCCTCTCACTGCCTGATAAGAAGCCACGGCAGACCAGTGTGTAACGAGGACTCAGTTTTCCATCGATGATAAGATTAGGTGGTGATGGAGTATTCCTTCAAGAGCATGCTTTACATCAAGTTTCTTGTTGACTGGGTGGGTTTTTGCTTTGCACAGGTTTGTGCTCAACCCAGCCTAACCCCAAATGTTTTTGCAAAACTGTCAGCACTGTAGTGTCATTTCTTTGAGGTGTAGCTAACATCACCTTTCCACAAAACAACAAAGCTTGTGTTTCTTAGAACGCTTTGTTTTGTTTTTTTGGTTTGGCTATTGCACAAAGAAATGTGTGTTTCTTATGTCTCTCCTTGGCAGGAGATGTAAAGTATTAGACTCTTAATGGTAGTCAGACTACTGTTTGCTTAGATTTACGCAGGGTGTGCTGCCATGCAAACTGTTTGCTTGTTTGATTTGCCACTTCTTCCTGCCATTAAGTTAGTTTTATATCATTCCAGATGCTTAACCTCTTTAGCTGTAAAGATAATTCATAAATAAGTCTCAGAGTAAATGAGTTCATTCAACTCTAACATATTACAGAGATTGGGCAATATAACGATAATCTATCACTGTGCCACACTGTGTAGGGCACAAATATAACTTACACACTGGACTGAATACAGTGCAATTATCTACAGTTGCTCTTTAAATATGACAGGATGTAAATGGGTTTGTTAGACAATATAAATAGATGAACTTCTGAAAGCATTTGTCTCTGCTTTTGAAACTCTTCCAACACTCAGACTCAAATACTCAATAGTTATTTTTGTAATTTGATTCACTCTCCTTTGGTGGCCAGGGGGAAAAAAAAGTGTGTTTGTTTTAATCTTCACCTAACAGATTCTTTGTTCATTGTAACAACCTAATCTCATTTGTTGTGTTATCGGTTATTTCATAAACATCAAAGAAACACATGAATTTGTCATTCATTGCATATTAATCCACAATTAGCGAATAATGGTATTATGCCAAATGTCTATTCCAGCATCTGCATGACTGATAACCACTGATAGAATAACATGGGAACAATCTAAGCACTTGTGGTTTATTTTTTTAAGCGTTGAGCAATTACATTAACAATGGAAATATGCAAATTGATGATACAAATATTTAATCCCTCTTGTTTGCTCATTTACAATCGAGCCTTCCACTGTACAGACACTGAGGACTTTAAAGACACATTGACAGGTTGCAGAGTGACGTGCTGCTGTAGCACCACCATGTGGCTCACCAGGCAAACACACCGGTGCTGAGGGTTTGGATGTGTTCAGCCCTCGGCTTCCCACAACACGGCAGCGTCATGTGACACGTAGGCATCAGCAGCACAGTAGAGTGTCAAACTAGCTTAACAGTGGGTGAAACAGAGGGCTTCAGCGGCGCAGGAAGGCAGCAGGCAGGCGGGACAAAGGGAGGCAGACGCAGATGGTTGACCATCAAACATAAGCATCTTTGATTCTCCCTAATTAAACACTTTGATTCCCTGTAACTAAACACCTAATGGAATGGGATTTAGACACGTCCCTTCAGATGTTGCCTTGGATGACTCATGGTTTCTGGTTTGTCTCAATATCCAGGTCACTTCTGGCATCAGCACTTGTTTTATTATGATTTTTTTGCTCCGTCTTTTCTTTTTTTTCCACGGAGTATCTAGGGTAATACTACCAGACCATTCTGAGTTTCAGATATTAACTGTACAGACAGAGAAAGAATTTGCATGTAATTATCCTCTGGAAGGGCGGACATAATTTATAGCCCCCCTGCCTTTCCCCTTCTTGCACACAGCCACACACTTATTCACATATATATAAACATTGAAACTACACAGAGCACAGCACACAGTGAACAAACTCATCCTCACAGCGGCATAATGAGTATCATGTTTAATTTTTTAAATTCCATTTGATTTCCCAAATGGTCTGCTCTGTTATTTTTTTTTCTCATGCAGCTGGCTAATAAAAAAGAGGAACTACAAAGCAGTACCACTTTGAGCAGAGCTCCTAAATTAACAAGCAGCATGTGAGGCAATTCAAGAGCTGCAGCGCTGTCTCTAAGCCTGTTGCGATTGTGGAAGTCGACTGAAACAAGGATCTGGGATTTGTAGTAGCGGGCGTTGTCTCAGATCCAGGTCCTTGTTGTTGTGATTGGCTGCATGGAGGTGGCTGGAAAGCACGCGTGAAGCCCTGGCAAAGCGGCTCTGGCAGAAGGTACTAAGTGGGTGCCTCTGGTATGCTGACCTGTACACAGTCAGTGACGGGAGGTGTGACTGCTGCTTTTCCAAACGGTGCTTTGTGGACTGCGGCGGGCCAAAGTTGGTTGGAAGGGCTGTAAAGGAACACAGAAGAGGAAGTTAACTGCCATGTTACCGCAGCCATTAATTACACTGGTGACTGATTTGGAACAATAAAAGGCATCTGGGGCCACCCAGGTTTAATTGTTCATGAGCACAACTGCTGATGTGTTTTTGTCCACACAAAACTGAATGCACTGAAGTATGATTTTTCTGCACCCGTGGCACTGGTGCCTGGTGGTTTAATATATCAGTTCCAATGTATAATCTCTACCTTCAGGCAGTGGTGATGTGGTATTTTAAACTGTGGTCTTACCAGAAGTTGGCCGGTCAGTCCTGTCAAGCTGCCATGTCAAGCTGTCTTGATGCCAAGGTCGGAGATTGGGCACAGCGCTGGTGTGCTCCCGCCCGTAGCTCTCTTCATACTGCGTGACCAAGTAATGAGAGGATGGTCGGCCATAGTGGCCAAACAGCAGCTTGGATGGAAGCCCCTGGAACACAAAACACAGTAATCTTGACATAGACTGTATGCATTGGACTTTGCTGAATTAAGATATAGAGGGCATGACCTATTCTTTTACAATAATCTTCAAGAGGCTTACCATGTGACAGCAGCAAATTGCTCTAACTAGCTTTTAAGTGCCCGGTAGGACTGATGATTTTACACATTTTTCATGACTGCTGAGTCTGACCAGAAACTTGCTTTCATAAAGAGTTTTATCAGAGGCCTTTATCTTGGCCGTCAATATTATGCAGAAGTGGCCACAATCTGGAGAAGAAAGCCCTGACTTGCAGGGTTGTGACAGACATTCAATTGGTGTTAATGCCATGAATGAGCAGTTAAAGGCTGACCTCAGCTCTCAGCAGGGCAGATCTTCTCTCAGAGACGTCTGGCTTGAAGTCCCAGTGGGGCCGGTAGTCTACACGATTGGTGCTGTTGGCTGTCTTTCGCTCCCAAGTGAACTGTGTCGGACAGAATAAACAGACATCGCAAAGAGGAGCGAGGAAGGAGGGGGGATATACAGGGACTTGAGCTATGAGTCCACCATAAGGATCAGCAAAGCTCACACTTCACTATCGATCCGCACTGTTGTACAGTATTTCTTAAGTAATTTCTCCTCTCAGATCCTGAACCAGCAGCCCGTGTCTGAACCTCACGTCAATGCAATTAGTCTCCAGCTCTAGCCTTTCCCACCAGGAGGCTGTGCTGATGTAGCTGAACTGAGGCTGCCTAATCACTTTGCTATAGATTTGACTACCAACTGAGGTGCTACAAAACCCTTGGCAGGCTGCCACTAGCATGGCATTATGTGTTGGAGCTGCGGCACGGAAAGGCAGAGACAGGCCGTGTTCTCACATTCAATTCAAGTTGTATGCATGATATATCAGAACATCTTATTTTGATACCAGCACAAGATAAGTCTCCCCCGACCCACTGCCTTCTGGTAACCTTCTGTAAATGTTACATTACTGTACAGTGGAGGAGAGTAGAATATGCAATGAGCAGAAATAATGCCTACCTGAAGTCTTTCTTCCGCCCAGTTGCCTAACAGCACTTTGTTTGCATACTTCTGCTCTATCCTCCAGCCGGTTTGGGCCCATTTATCCCGCGCCGTCCCTGTTTGGTTCATACTTTTCCTGCCGTCAGACGTGCCTAACCAGGGAAATCTGAGGTCCTGTTAGAGCATGGTTAGCTAGTCAAACAGATATCATAGGGGTGCAGTCACCTGGCCCCATAATGGCATAGGCAGCGGAGGGGAAATAGAAGAGCTCTGTTGCTATGGATACAGCAAACACTGAAAGGAAAGGAAAGCAGAGTATCCTGGAAGCAAATGGGAGATGTCTTACATCTATCTTAAAAAGAAAAATATTCCTTAAGGCTAGGGCATGACATTTACCTTTAAGCGTGTAGGCTATGTAGTTAAAATTGTGTTCCAGAAATTGTTTCAAGACTTTGTGTCCTCAGGCTACTTTTTATTTTTGGAATAACAGGCTTTGTGTATTGATTTATGCGGGGTTTTGTCTTCTGTGAATGCTACACTTTTAATGAAGAAGCAAACGCTCACACTAGAGGCATATTTTCTTTATTAAAATGCAGAACAAGGTGTAAAGTAGAGTAATGTAAATTGCATGACCCTATGTATGGACTGAGTGTCTTCACAGTGCTTTCATGTAGTCAACAACACCATCCACAACCTGCACTGCAGCAGGAAAGGTGAGCCAGCCCTGCTTAAAAAAGTTCAGCATGCCATGAAAACCTCCCGTCACGTGCTGCCAGGTGACGTCCTTCTCCAAGTCCAGCAGTCGCTTCCTGTAAAGGATCCCATCATCCCTCAGGACGTCGTACTCACAGGTGAGGAGGAAGGTGGGTGGGGTTTTTTGAAGCACAGCGTCATCTGCCAGCAAAGGCGAGACCTCGTGCTCCAAACCGTCTTTGATCATGTGATACACCTCCCCGTCGTACTCCGGGGTTGGGTGCTCGTGGAAACCCCGCTCGAGGCACTCAAGGGGTAAGTTGGAAGGGGAGAGCCACTCCTCATAGCGTGGCCTGAGCTCGGTGGGGACGTGGTTGCCTTCCAGTACGTCTTGGCACAAAGACATGTCCCCGTTGAGGTACTGCAGGAAGTAGAACGCCATCCGGCCACGAAACAATATGGGCACAGCATGATTTTGCTGGTATGAGGGCAGGTTGAAATCTGCCATCTGCAGGGCCGGGTAGATGAGGACCTGAGCGCAGGGGAACGGCAGATGTCTGTCCTCTCTCCTCGCCAGCCTTTGGCACAGTGCTGCTGCCAGGTTAGCCCCAGTGCTTTCCCCCCCGACTGCCACTCTGCGAGAGTCCACGCTGAACTCTGCCTCAGCCACAGACAGGAAGTGACACGTCGCGGTCTCACAGTCCTCCAGCTGGGCAGGGTACCTGTGCTCAGGGGCTAATCGGTACCTAAGAGGGGTGAGAGGGAAGACAGAGGGACAATATGTTGAGTTCTGGCTCTCTTCTGGCAAACAAAATAAGTTTGGGATATTTATGTGCCTTTCGGGAAAAAAAGTACCCGACAGAAACCACAGTGGTGTCTGACTCCTTGGCGATGTGCCGACAGACTTCATCAGCAGAGTCTGTTCAGGATTATCGGGAAACAGGAAACCATAGTTAGAAAAATATGTCATGGTCTTTCATAAGAACCAACCAAGTGTTGCAGACAAAACAATTTGTGTGACAGCATATTATGATTCAGTATACCTTAACTTATATCATAGTTTTAAAATTCTGTAAGTATTTCTGTCTCAGGAAGAAATACACATCTTACTTGTTTCTTGGATTGGTTTTGTTATTAAGTTTATAGCTACTTAACATTTAAAATGACTAAGATGTTAAAAATATGATGGATTATAAGTAAATGTTTGTAGTCTTTAAAAGCAACTCTTTCTCTTTTTTTTCCAACAGTGCAATAACATATATAACTTTGTGGCTCAATCAAATGTAAAATACAATTTGTCTGCATCACTTAGAAAAACAGCTGCAAAATGTGTGTTAGTTTATAATCAGCTGACCAACACAGGAAAATCCTCAATACATAAATGAGGATTTTACTTAAACGTCAAATATATCTGTAATTATCTCTCTGCTTTGTTTAGTTAAATGATTACTTTGTAGTATTTTTTACATTATGTAGTTAATATTTAAGTAAATGATCTGAACTTTGTGTACCTATATTGCCCAGCACCCATCCTCCTCCGTGGAAATACACAAGAGCTCTTCTCAAGCCGTCACACACAGTGGTGGGTTCATAGACTCGCACTGGCACCTCAGAAAACGTCAGGTCTTTAACTCTCAGGCCCGGGGGAACCGGCTTCAAGCGAGTGAGAAAACATGCCACAAACCACCGGATGAAGCTGACCTGATGACAAACACCCAGGCGATGTAGGATCCGGCCCTTAGAGGAGAGGAACCAGAGACTTACCACAGACGAGACGATGTTCAAAACAAAACAAATGTGTTCTTGATCGGGAAAGTCAAAGTGAAAGTTATTCTCTCTGAGAAACTATATTTGGTATGACAACATCAAAGGAGGGGAACACATGACCTTGCCTTGTGTTGCGCCTTTGTTGGACTTGATTTCTTATCTAAAATTTCTCTGATCTAAACTTTATCAGTAGCTGGAGGACAAAGAAAGGACAGCCATCTTTGACAAGGGCCTAAAAGAATAGAGGGTTTTTTTTATCTTTCCCACACAAAGCCAGTTTTCTCACAATAAGGAATAAGTTAATTTAATAATAAAAAAAAAGTTCATTAAAATAGACACAATAGCATGCAGGAAACATAATAATAAGCATGAACAGTTCCATAGTTTCTGTAGATACTTACCACAATTGCTATGCCAACAAACAAGCCATGAACCATGTGCAGTTTCCCACTATTTGTAACCCCACGAGGAATGTCTGAATTCATCAGCTCAGAGTACACAAGTCCAATTACCAGAAGGAGGAAGGCTGCAACAAGAGCAGCGAAGCCAATTATTAAAATTGCCCAGCCGATGTCCATGGTGTTGCTGGTCTGCTCCGCTGAAGGTAAGTCATTAGGAGTAAATGTTTTATCTACCTGCTTTCAGCCTCTGTACACCCCTCCCACATCCGCACGCAATGCATTCTGACCTTGGTTCCACATAATGACATGTTTGGCTGCCTGTTGCCCAGGAAGAAATAATTATACACTTCAACATATTTCATGGCTGTGTAGTTAAAGTAATTACACGTTTCCCCAAAGAAACCAAGTTGATCCAGTATCGAATATTGCACAAAATATTTTTGTGTTAATAGAGGAGTTTTTTAATTACTCGTGCATTTCCATAGTACCCATTAAGTTGCCTTCCAACCCCTCGTAATATTTCACATGTATCTGAAGGTTGCTATGGGTTTGTTTTTTCCCACTCCAGTTTCTTTCTTGCTCCTGTTCCTGAGAAAAGCTCTGCTGCTTACAGCTGCACTCGGCACAGAGTGGCATTTTCATTATCTGCTGTCTAAGGGAAGGAAATGTTCAAAGATGCTCCCAGTGAAGGCTGACTGAGAACACCCTTATCTGAACTTTCACTGCTGATCTGTAGATGGCAGTGATAGCATGAGTATAAATAAACAGTGCCTTCTGAAATATACATTATTTACATTTCTGCCTTCCGCCTGCAGCCCGTGCCCATTTGCCAGAAGCTGAAATGTACATCCTTTGACTTTTTTCTCGTTTTTGCAAATTCACCAACTTTATATTCAGCTCCACTTCAGCTGAGGATACTTTGGTATAAGCTCCTAATGCAACTTGACTTTGGGTTCACATATTGCAAATCTCGGAAATGTAATGAAGACAGCATCTGGAGTCATGTTGTCTTGGAGTTTTCAGCAGCCCCCGAGAGCCTCTCTGCCTTCCCTAAGTAGCTGAGCCCAGCACAAAGCAACCATTGTGCGGCTGCTCTTTAAACCCATCCCAGTTGCTGAAAAAGCCCTGCATTCAGCGATACCCAGTAAAAATCACAGTGCCGGGGCCAAAAATCACAGACTGGAATCTTGTCTGAGGCCCACGAATTCACAGGATTTGTTTAGGAGGTATTCATGCAGCTTTCTGTTTGTCACCCTGCCGAGCCTCTGAGACCGGGCTGACCTATTTTTCCAAATTGCACTGTCACACACAGAAAGATACAGTCTAGCTCCAAAGAATGCCGTTGCCACATCAGGTTCAAACAACTAATGTGCCTTTCCGCATAGGAAAGTACAAATGTGGGACAGGCTGACTTTTGTTTACCACCAGCTTCACTCAGTGGGATATGAGTCCTGCCACTCTTATAAAACTGAATGCAGCATTTTCTATCGTTTATCATGGGAGCTTTTGATTCAGCCAATCACCTTGTCTTGAATTTCACAACCTACTATGAGAGTATGAATGTGTTTGTAGGTTTGTTTGCATTGCAAGAGAAAGCAAAAATCAGTAATTGGCTCATGTGAGAGTCAGCAGATGTGCATTTGAACCACAGTGCCCAGCGAAAAGAGAAACACTGCAGTTATTTTCTGCTTGTTTTATGCTTTGAAACACATTTCATCTATTTATTATTCTTATTTGGGAGGGGGGTGTTGTGGTTACAGTTGTGAGGCTTCTCAGTTGTATGTTTGCTTAGTGCTGGGCTGATTGTTTGTTTGCTTATTTGTTTCACTTAATTAATAATCGCAGGGGGGTTGGAGTAAGAAATTTAATGACCAGAACTTTCAGGAGTCAAAAACACCCCCGTCTGACACTCTTATACAAGATAAGTTTGGTTGCAGAGTTTACATGGATGCACGTCACTGAAAACAACATCACCTCATCCCCTGTGCAGTTTGTTAAGCTCCACTCCATTCACTTACAATCAAGGTAATCCTCCCCAAACAAGATTTGGGCACCCACCTGGGACTCAGCGGGGCGGCCACTAGGGGGGCCCCGGACCACAGATTGAGAACCACCGCTGTAGACATACAGGAGAAAAAAAAAAGGGGGTGGGGGAAGGAGGCGAGCACGCAGCCAGTCAGGGGCAGACGGGCACTGGAGCAAAAATGCCCATCCCCACTTAACATGTCAATCAGGATTAATGCCCTCACAGGCCTCTCCTCCGGGCGCAGCCGGGTCCTTTCACTGGTGGGAGCACCGGAGCCCGGCCAGAGGCGGTAATATATAAAAAGGCAGGACTGGGAGGAGGACGGGACGCACTCAGCACTCAGCGGCAGAGCCCAGCAGCGCGCACCGCGGACCGGACTCGCGTCTCCACCGGACGCGCGTAACGAGCGGCCACTGCGCGCGTCTTTTTTTTTGTTTTGTGTTTCTGTCTTCCACGCAGCGTGATGATGCGCTGACATGTCCGAGCTCCGCGGGGTCACGCCGCTCGCCGCCTCCTCGCCTGTGGATTACTCATGCCGCGGCGCCTGAGCCTGCACATCCACGCACTGTCTGCGGTCTGTGGGCGGAGATCTGCCGTGCGCGTAAAGCTGCGGCGTGGACACTGAACTGCCTCAACACTTTCCTTGTTTTGTTTTGTGTGTTGAGTGTGTGTGTGGAGATGGAGCTGAAGAGCGCGTGTCGTATGCTCCTCTTCCCGGTGCAAATGCTCTTTTGCATCGTCCGAGCGAGTTTGCTCTCGCTGCTGCCAAACAGGAGGAAGGATCTGACCAAGGAGGTGGTGTTGATCACCGGCGGGGGACGCGGCATCGGGCGACACCTGGCCAAAGAGTTTGCCAAGCAGGGGGCCAGAAAGGTAATCTCACCGCGCCGCTGGCAACTTGTTGCGTCTCTGCACAGGAGCGCAGTGCAGGAGTGTGGGAGTTATTAAAGTTTAGTTTTTTTGGGGGGGTGCATGCTTTAGATGTGAGTTTAGTTTGTGGCAGAACCAGCTGTAGTAGCTGGGCAGCCTGAATGCCCCCTCCCCTCCCTTACACACACACACCTTCCTCTCGGTAAGTCCTGTCCACCCTGCTCTAAGCGCATTGTTTTTTGTTTTTTTCTCCCTTCTCTCCCTCTTCTGTGACAGCAGGGATCACAACCTCTAAGTAGCCTCTGAGTCGGTCCAGCGGGACTCAAGACACAGCCCTCAATTTTTGGTTCAAGTGTTGCACAACAGCTGGGGTCATGCGCAGGGCAGGTCCGCTGACACTCACTCTGCCTGTCAGAGTGTGCGGCGGCTCAGGAGGGACTGACATGTTAACAGAGTGTGTTAGCCAAACATGTAGGCTGTGGCACTGCCTCCGTGTGTGTGTGTGTGTGTGTGTGTTGGGGTGGTGCACAGAGCCTCGCAAAAAAAACTGCTTCAAAGCCATTCGCACAACAACAGTTATTATCCTATTACAGTTTTCTTGCCATTTCTCTGAGCAGCCTTTGCACTGCTGTAAAATCTGCCAACATATCACAGCACAACAAAAGGCCCCGTAATGCGTTTTAATAAAAGCCAGATTAGGTTTTGTTTTCAAGCATGAGGACATGAGATGCCTTTTTATGGAGTTTATGCAAAGCTCAATGAACCCAACAGAAAGAGTTAGGGAGGAACAGATTGCATTGTCTTGGATTAGTCTAATGCTGAGGTGGCTGGTCTGAGCCATTACAGTAACTGAAATGTAATCAGTGTAATCACATGACACACGGTTCTTTTGAGGTAACAGAAAAGTCAGTTTTACCACCAGGCTGAAGTTAGGATTCATTATGTTTCCTGGCTGGATGTGAAGGTGAATTGTTCATGCTGTTCTTCATGTTTTCATTGCTCTGTGGAGTCTAATTGACTGTCTGACACCCTGTTCTGTGGAAGGTAAAGGTAATCTGATTACATTACTGAGTTGAACTAATCCATCTGGTGTCATGTTTGCACACCCTTAAACTGCAAATCAATATTCTCATAGGAAATCAGTTTTAAAAGTAGCCCACCTCAAGTTCTGCCAGTTTCATTGCATCTCTCCACCCATCAAAACCCTGCACCCCTCCTCCCCGCCTCTCTCCACCTCACCATCACCATCCTTCACCCCCCTTAACAAGGGCGTCGTCACCTGGGCCTGAAATGCTCCAGTGGCTGCAGAGACAGGTCCTCATCATCAGGTGAGGCCACATTGTCATCATTATTTCCGGATACAGTTTTCCCACCAGTCCAGTGGGGTGCACATTACACAGCTGAGCGCCTGATGAGCCGCCGGTGGCCCTTTAGCAGTGATGTGTTAATACGGAGCAGCTCTATTTTTGATCACCTCAGATGGGAGTCGTCATTACACACGGAAGAGAATGGCAGTAATTTCCCCGGTAGAAAGCGCTGAGGAGCCCAGCTGAAAGCTGTGGGTTGTAATTATCCGTACATGTGTGACACGGGCCCCACGTCTCGGATGCTCTCTTAAGGCGCAATTTTAGCAGCTTGAAAACATTGCTAAAAGCTCAATGAAACATTAACTGCCTCCCTCTGTCTTTCAATGCCATCTCCTTGGGGAATGAGCAAGAAGAAACCAGTGGGTTTTAGAGGCTTTACTTTGCAGCTGCACAACAAAGGATGTCACCATGCTTTTCAGCACCCCATTGTTGAGTATTATCAAGGTGTGAAGGCTTTGAAAACAACACCTGTGGTAATGTGTATGACAATTACTCCCTGCCTAAAGAGATGCTAAAAGGAAATAGGACGGTAATTATGAATAGGGCTAACCTCCACGAACTTGCATTCACCCCAGTTAGAGCCCCTTTGTGATTGGCAGCCGGAATTTTCTTTGCTTCCCTCAGCTTTAGTGTTTTCACGGTGCGGTGAGGAAGACTAACTACAGCGCCGATGAAAGAATCCAGCGAGATGGAGAAGCGGGGACTCAGGAGGGGAGCCAGGTCTTCTTGTGTGCTTTTAGTGGGGGAAACGTTGCAGAACGAAGCTCTGAAACAATAAACCAGACTGAAAGCATTTAAAAAAAAAATGGCATCCAAGTTCAGAGCGCCGCACGGGGGGCTTTCAGAACAATCCCAGTAAATAGTCAGCAACGTTAAACAGCTATTTTTCTTCAAAGCTCCTTTTCCAAGTATTTCTTAGCACCGTGACAACAACAGCAGAAGAAAGCATTGTAGATGTTTTTTTATGTGGTTGTTAACATTACATAAGGAGATCACTGCAAGGAAGATGAACCGAACCCGGAGGCACTGACAACAGGTTTATGTGGGTGTGCGTGTGTGTTGTGCTGGAGGCGGGAAGCACACCGCTCCCAGCTGGGTATTGCCCTGCAGCTGACCTTGCTGTCTCCGCAGTAATTAGACAGCGGCAGGCGACTGCCTCCTGAACTCCTGCTGCCCCCTCTGTGTGCCGCCTCTCCGCTGGCCCATACAATGGATGTGAAAAGGAGGGTTCATACCCACCCATACATTCAGACCTGAGAGATAGAGTATCACTGTAATTCAGCTGCAGCTTCTGGGGACACGGAGATGCACACCACAGCCCAGTATTGAGTGGCATCTGCACTCTTTCTCCCCCCCCTCTCTCTCTCTCTCTGTCTCTCAACGTCTTGTGTCAAGTTTGCAAATTTGTTGATTAGGGGGCTTTTACTTACAGCATGTGTTGCCGTTAAGTCTTGTTAGGCATGCCTGGTTAGAACAATCACTGGTTTATCACTGATAGCTAAGGGAAGGAGGGAGGGAGGGGAGCTTGTGCAAGGTCAATTAAAAACTGTTTTCTTACTCTTTCTATCCAGATAGCAATTTGGCTGGCGCTTGTTTGCTCTGAGGGTCCTGCGTGTTGTGACGGGTGATAAACCTAATGAATTAAATAACATTTTAACAGGAGAGCACAGTTTGAGTGCTGACTTTTAATGAGAGCTGTCAGCTTTGTTTGTAAGGCTCAAATCCTATTAAAAGCTTTCAGTTATTTATCAAGACCTGTCTGCCTTCGCTGATTACTCAAATGGGCTTGCAAATGAAGCAAACAAAAAAAAAAACCCAATCAAAAGCAACTCAAACGGGGGGCCGCTCACAGAGGGAGCCAAAGTCTTATTGCTTTGGATCTGATAAAGAAATAAAGAGCACATTCCAGACTGTAATCTTTGACGTCCCTCGAGCTTTGTATTTAAGAGTGTTTCTGTGTTTGGTTTGCTTCTGACACTTTTTTTTTTACCCTCAGACAGTTATTGACATGCAAATGGTGCATGAAAGAAACAGCCTCCCAGTAATTTGGTGATTTTTAAGGGTTTTGACTGTGCTAATAAACACGCTGTCATTGCCAGTTTGTTGTGTTTGGATGCAGGCAAACTCTAAGTAAATTTCAAAAGACTGGTGATGTCTTGAAAGTGTCCCGTTACTGCAACATGACGGGTCCGAAACATATAAAAAGATGATGCATGATCACGCATGGCGGCGGAAATCCAGAGACGCGCTCGCCTTTTGTGTGTTTGTGTACACACGCGCGGCCTTTCTGTCCCCCGCATACACAAGATCGCTTTCCAGAAGACTTTTTGCTCAAATATTAACCTTGGTCACAGGCGAGCGGCCAAATCCCACACTGGCGTCCTCAGCACTTCACACACGCACTGTTTTCAGACTTCCTGACCAGAAATGACGGGGCTCATCTGCCCAACAGGCCGTGTAATCTCTTTGAGAATTTGTGTTTGAGAGATGAGGAGGGCTCACCCCCTGATTTCATTACCTTTCCCTGACCCCAGAGACTGACAGATCTAATTGCCCAATCACTGGTCCCCCACCTCCATCCAACCCCATGTTCCCTGCTCAAATGACCGGCCTTCATTTAGTCTCCGGGTGGATGAAGAGACAGTTCATTCACACAGCAACCCCCGAGCCTTTAATCTTGCTCGAAAACTATTTGTTGGAGTGAAAATGGCCTCTCTGTTCTCTGAATGAAAAGAGCACTGCTGCTCAAAGATCTCCACAGTTACACCAGGTCCCTCTGCCAGAAAAATTGCGCAGAACATACGTAATGCTTTGTCGGTGACTGACTGTAAAAACAAACATCTTTTTGTTCCATTTATAAGAAGCAGTTCACTCCACTTGCTTCTGATCTCGGCACAGCTCCAATGCACAGTGTTTCGATATTTGTTCCTACCTCTTAAAATATGTTCTCTTCTTTTGTTTTTTTTTTTTGTTTGTTTTTTTTTTTTGGTAGGTGATCTTGTGGGGCCGAACAGAAAAGTGCCTCAAAGAGACAGCCGAGGAGATCTGCCTCTCAGGAACAGAGTGCCATTACTTCCTGTGTGATGTGGCCAATCGGGAGGAGGTTTACAAGCAAGCCAAGGTGGTTAGAGAAAAGGTACGGCGGCTCGATATTTCCACTCGCACGACGTCATTTGCACACAGTGAAACACTTCATAAAATATTCCTCTGTGATGCTTCTCTGTATGTATATTGGCGCCGAGCTGCTCTGTCTCCCATCTGGTGTATAGATTACACTTCATCTGAAACGTCTGAATAAGAGCGGGGAATACTGCTGACAGCTCTGGTGCAGCACAAATGTATCATCTCTTGAAAGCCGACAGAAAAATGCATAAGATCTCTGAGAGTGTGTTTTTTTTTCTCATTGTTGCACTTTCTCAATCTCAGGTGGGAGACGTTACGATATTAGTGAACAACGCAGCTGTGGTCCACGGCAAAAGTCTGATGGACAGCGATGACGACGCCCTTCTGAAATCCCAGCACATCAACACCATGGGACAGTTCTGGGTAAGACTCACAGAAATGAGAGCGGAGGCAGTTTGCACGCCGAAGTAGGGGAATTCCTCCTCGCAGATTATCCTTATCATTTTCCTATTTTGATTATAGCATGGCAGTATTTACAGTAGGCACCCACCGACTTGTCAATCACCGCCGCTATAATGGCAGGTTAAGTGGGGTATTTCCAAATCGCCTCTCAGCCCCTGAAACATCAGAGGGGTTTTGAAACTCGTGGCATTTTTATTTTGAATGGAGATCAAAAGGCGATGTCTTATGCAGGCAGAAATGCAATTATCAGCGAAATAGAAATGGAAATTTAATCTGTGGTTACACCGAGGGCCCCGTTTCTCTTGTCTGTTCTTCTTTTTTATTTTGCTGAATATATTTCACCTCCTATTTCCACGCTTCATCCCTCCACATCTTTATTCTCTCATTCACCGCCGTTTTCTCCCCTCGTCGCCAGACTACAAAGGCCTTCTTGCCTCGGATGCTGGAGCTGCAGCACGGCCACGTAGTTTGTATAAACTCCATCCTGTCCCAGTCTCCCATCCCGGGGGCCATAGACTACTGCACCTCCAAGGCGTCGTCGCTGGCCTTCATGGAGAGTCTGACGCTGGGCTTGCTGGACTGCCCCGGCGTCAGCTGCACCACTGTGCTTCCTTTTCACACCAACACAGAGATGTTCCAAGGAATGAGAGTCAGGTATTGACGTAATCCATTTGTTATTGCTTTTTATCATTAATCATGCTAGCTGCATGTTTTTAGAGATTGCACTACTCTTAAATATTTTGTATCCAGCCATTGTATCTGTCTAACTATTGCAAATATTTTACAAAATTAGCTATACATAGACATTCAAGGTCCCCAGAGGATCAGTTTTAATCAGGTCAGGGATCCTCTGATTTTTCATCTAGCGCCACCTCTCGGTCAAAGTTTTCCCTTCACAGTGTAATACAGTAATTCTGTGTAGTCATTCCCAGACAATATATCATCCATGCTTTGGTGATCCCCTGACTTTGCCTCAGTAATGAGCGACTCCCTAGTAGACCATAATAAAAGATAGTCACAGTGCTGAGAACCTGTAAAGCGTGAGTTTATGGCTCCAACCCTCCAGCTCTTTGCACATACTCCCCCACACTTTTGTGACTAAGAATATTCTTTATTAGCTCACCCTTACCTCACAGTAAAAAATTGTTGCACCTCAGTGACTTAAAAAGGACATTCATTCATTAAGAAATGAACTGATGTATTAATTCAGCACAAGTCTAGTGGCTGTCTTGAGGCCTTTATGGTGTTTTGAAGTGTGTGAGGAGCTTTACATCTGTGACACAGAATGTTCTTATTCAGGTGTTTGAATTCACCTACCATTTCACTTTGTTGTGCAATAGCTTTTGGAAATTTCAGAAACATTTAATGTGTCGTTTGGCAGCTTGCACCAACGATTTATCTAAAATTGGTTGCCATGCTGCAGTTAAAAAAATGACAAACTAGTTACAGCATGTTTTGTTTGCACTGTAATTTCAAATTCAAAAGGCCAACAAAGGCTTGTTATGAGCAGCACATACACGATGAAAGCACTGTCATTTTATCAAAAGGATCAGCATTTCATCTCAAGCCTGGCTTTTCTTTTGCAGGTTTCCTCAGCTCTTTCCACCTCTCAAACCTGAGGTGGTTGCCCAGAAGACTGTGGATGCAGTCAGAGCTGACAAGGCCTTCCTCTACCTGCCCTGGACTATGCATGCTCTCGTCATCCTGAAAAGGTAAAAAAAAAAAAAAAAAATAACATTGTATTTGTTTTTTGTCTTGTTTTCATGACCACAACTGTTTCGTGCTTTTCATTCTTTCCATTGTCTTTATTCTCCTTTCAGCTTCATGCCACAAGTTGCACTTGAAGAAATCCACAAATTTTCCGGGAGTTATACCTGCATGAACACGTTCAAAGGGAGGACATGAACCTGGATCGCACACAGTGTGAAAGCGACCTCGACAGCTCTGAGGTGCAACGAAGGGAATATGGACCTTAAGAGATCTGAAAGTGGGGGGAGGCCCCGCGATAGTGTGAAGACAAACACTTAGTGGACATGAAAGGTGGTCACTTCTGCAGGTAGAATTAATTGATAAGCTGCAGGGTACGACCTGGTCCCATTTTTACGTGTGTGTGTGAGTATGTGTGTAGTACAGAGGACTGATTGCCATTCTCACTTTGAGCTGAAGCCATGCATAGGTCTGTACCAGTAGTTATTCTGGGAGGGTTTTTTTTCTTGCGACACTTGTTTTAGTCTGTTTTTACACGTCTGTTTTTTTATTCCCCTTTAAATGTGTCTTAGGATCAAAACAAGATAATAAAATGGAGTTTTAGAGATACACCGTGTTTCTTTGAGCATGATGAAAATAGCAAAAGCGAACACTTGGGAGGTACACATTGTTTTGTGTCTGGCAGCGTGATAACACCTTTGATTTATTCCAAGCATGAGATCAGTGACTGTGACAGATGATGTTGTCAAAACATAAAATGCAGGCTTTGGAGGGGGGTTGGGAGGGTGGTGGTGGTGGTGGGGGGGTGTATAATTGTTTGTTCTCTGCTGTCAGAAAAATGGTGGATGGGGGATGGTGTAACTCCATGAACATATGAACTGAAAACAAGTTGGTCAGGACCTCTTCCTCACACATGCAAGTGTAAACTGCATTGACTGAAAGGACGACAGCAGTGGTCATCTTAAAGCATGTTAAAATATTCAAAGTAAAACTTCTAAGAAAGCAAAGTATCCCATTGTCTGCTGTGAAGATGGCAGTATATCAAATGTGGTTTTATTACGTTGACTCACTCTCATACAGTCATCCAGTGTCTGAGGCTGCTACACGTTCGTGGCAGTAGATCATATAAATGTGATTTGTATTAGCAAAACCCCAGAGGCTGATATTCAAGAAAAATAATGGGACGACACAGAGCCTCCTTCGCTTTACTCCACATGAATGTAAACATGTTCAAGGGCTTTTTGTGCGAAATGGAGGAAGGGAGCTGTGGAAATTCACAGTAGATGAGATTTGTCAGTGTTAGGATCTCTCAGTGACCTTTTCGCTGAGGATATTATTTAAGAGCTAGAAATGGCATGTCTTAAATTTACCAAAGACTTTCCCCCAAAAAAAGTTTGTCCTGAAATGGAACAAAGGTCGGCCCCTTTGGGAAATTTGCAGAGAGCTTCTCATCTAACAGTACAGTAGCTGATGAACACCTTCAATCATCTTTCTTGCCCAGAGTAAGACGAGAATATCGACCTCTCTTGTCACACCATGCTCACAGCTGCACAAGAAATATAACATATTTACAGCCAGTGGCTGATTAGTTTAGCTTAGCATTGAGACTGGAAGGCAGAGCCGCGTCCAAAGGTTAAAAAGTCCTCCCACCTCGAGAGATGCAGAGAGTGGTATTGATCTTCTCATCTAACTTTGGCAAGCAAGGCCAAAATAAGCCCGAAGACCTGAACTAGTCCTTTAACTGAAATAACCTCAGGGAGACAACAGTACCTCACACACTCCAAGGCTTCATGTTAGCAGGAAGCCTACGAGTAACAATTCCTTTCCTGGGTTGAAATATCTCTTTCTACCCTCCCTCGTTTACTAATATAAAGTTAATATTTTAGGATGACGGTGATTGTCTGCATTGAGAATACACAGAGAAATCAAACTTGTCACGGTTTTATCTTCATATCCACTTCTGAGCCAACTTTTTTTTACAGCTTTATCCTTCCATGCATGTAGTCAGGACCTTTGTACCTTTGTCCTCACACGGCCGACTTACTGAGGCAAGTTAGATAAACTTTTTTTAGGTAGTTTTGTCGATGAGCGCTCCACTTGTGCACATTTTGGTGCCCTGCTTGTGTCGTGCATTTGCACTTGTTTGTCTGCAGTTATCTAAACTTGGATTCAATGCACAGATCTGAGATATATAAGCAATGCAATTCATGCAGCAGAACCACAGTTACACAACAGGGTCGATTAGTCATTCAGCAGCTGAAACACTAGAGTGCACCGCCTAGATTTCTCGAAATGTCTGTAAATAAAGTTATCCCAGTATGAAGCTGTGTGACACCTGTAACTTTGAGAGTAAAGTTCAGGTTATACAGTTTCACAGCTTTTTTTTTTTTTTAATATCGCAGATGGTAGATGGTGAATTGGAACTCATTAATGTTTAATGAGATGAGGCGAAAACCTGACCACACTGAGGTTTATCGCGGTGAGAGAAAGGGCTGTGGTGAAAACAAAGACGCCACAGTCAGCTGCACTTCTCTTAACCTCACATGGAGCTTGGTTGGATTTTTTTTTTAACAAACTAAACCGCTTTATGATGTCTAGACTGTCCGTGTTTGAATTAGAAAAATATACAGATATAAATCAAGTACAGCTGCAGGGCTGACTTTGGAAAAGCAGTTCTTTGAGTTGAAATAGTTTTTTGGGTTTTTTTTTAAATGAAACAATGTCAATGCACCATTTGAAATGACGGCACCCTATAAGGTTACTGCTGTGTATAATCTTGCGTTTGGTAAGATAGCAATCTGTCTGTACTAAAATTCTCACTCTCTTTTATGCCACATAAAATGGCAGTTAATATTATCTGAAAAGGAAAAAAAAACATTTGCTCTCTCCTGTTATATAGACAGTTTTATGGATATGTTGACTTATCATAAAAACACACAAAGCTGACCCTTATCTGCAGACCCAAAACGAGACCTCATAATTTCATTTCTTCTGTTTGCTTACCGAGATGCTTTGATTGTTCCTCCTGAGACTGTAACTAGTATATTTATATCAGAGCAAAGAGCAATGTTCAGTGAAAATGCAACGAAGCGCAAATTTGTGCTTATCCGTAGGCCACGCTGTTTCTTTCCTTGCTGTGAGGTTAATAATGAAGCCAGCTCTCTTAACATGGGAGGGAATATGTGCAGCATGTGAATAAACACAGATTTGCCATTAAGTATTGAGGATTGTAAAACACAAAAAGCCAGCGCTGAAGGGACACGAGGAAAATGAGTCTGGCAACTTGAAAGACAAGCGAGCTTGCATGTGGTCTTCAGGTTCTGTAAAAGAAATGCGCACACTTTAACCGCGCTGCCTCGGGAGTGATACCGCGACGCCGTGTTGACATGGCACAGATGAAGGGATGTGGAGATTTCAGATCCAGACACAGAGAGAGACACCCCGCGTCTGAGCACAAGTCGAAGCAACACACACGTAACCAAAGGCAAGCCCATGAGAGCGGCCGTAAAAAGCCGGGATAGTGCCTGCCCTTTGGCTGCCAGACAAGGCCCATAAACATTCATTTGAATCCTAGCGAACCATAAATGCCCTCCTGCGCGCTCACGATAGGGCCGCACATTGTGATCAGTAGGTGACCCGCACTGGGTGGGGAGGGGGACGGGCTCTGCCGAAGAGTGAACCCGAGCCTCCTTCGAGGGCCTGTTTCTCATTCTCTGAGTGGGCTGTTGCGAAAGCAGAGGGAGAAGAAGCATGTTGTGATGGAACTAGGTCGGGGAGGCATGTAGTTCACGTATGCTGGGAGAGGAGGGCCAAAATGGTTGGAAATCTCATGGGGCAGGTTCAGAGCAAGGTTAGCCAAATACTGAATAAATCAAAAGGGGGTTTGGAAAGCCTTCTCCCTGCCGAAGGCGCTCAGCTCCAGGGTGACTGACCAGGCGCAGGTGGAAGCAGAGGACTTAAGGTTTGGTCACATGGGGAGAAATCGGAGAGCGTAGCTGTCTCAGCTGTGACCACGTTCCCAGGCGTCTCTGCTGGACGATTCATTTTTATGTAGGATTGTGCTGCGGTCTTACAATACATGATTATTCCACAAGCTTTTTTCTTTCTTGCTTTCTTCCAGTGTGATTAATTTGGAAAGCCTGTGCAGTGAATTGAATCATCACCCGTGATACTGAGCGCAAATATGTCTATACAGGTTTATCTGAAATGTTTATTAGTCATCATGATGTCTTACTGCACCTTTGTTGTTGAAAGCCTCAGAAGTTCTCTCGTCTATACTTTCAAGGAGAGCACCAAGCCAGAGTGTATTTTTCCTATATGCTGTCCAAGCGTTTGTAATCCCAACACAGGGGCTCGGAAAGGCAGCCTGCAATGATCCATTAAATATATTATAGGCACCCGGATCTGGAGTCCATTTGGCTGGTTGTGCAGTGATGCTGAACGCATGTAAAACTCCGAGCCAGTGCAGGATTCTGTCGTTATTCACATCACATACACTCACGGATCCTGTGACTCCCACTTTCCTGGCAGATGGTTCACAGTGACTTTGAAGCTTAATATGTCTCTACTGCACATTTTCACCTCACATTCATTTCATATCTGCAAAAAATGAAATATGTTTGTCTGTTACTGCCCTTTAGAAATAACATCGCTTCTGTCAATTTCATGGAGCCAGTCATGTAGTTTGCACCAAAGCTCCTTATAGATATCCTCTTGCATTTGCACCAACCCACTCCGGACAAGCGCTATCAGAAGCCAGCCTTGTGAGCGGTGGACTATCACCTGCAATAAACCCCGTAAGTCTGTGCGCCTTGTGGATGCTGCCTGAAGCGAAAAAGCTGAATGAGCCTGGAGCCGGGGGCAACGAGACGGCGGTGGAGTGGAGTTCAGCGAGGTGTTATTTGTTACAACGCCTTATCCGCTTTCCCCGAACAGCGCCGCTAGCTCCCCTCTCCAGTTTGTTGCGGGGTTCATCCATCACAGGGTCGGTAGTATGATAAAAAGGCTCGGCCCTAACCCACAGCAAGGGGCCAGCCGTGACGCCTCAGTTGACCTGTCAGACTGTAAGAGTTATTATACACTGTGGTGTTAAAGGTCAAAGGGAGCAGCAGGCTCAGAGGGTGTCAGTCCTGAAAAACACAAACACACACAGTAGTAGATGAATGTGGGGGAATTAGCAGCGATCCCATCATGAATGGGTAAATTGTGTGAGACATTAGACTCAGAGGTACAAGTTAAGTATCAATTATAGGCTGCACGAGCGCCTCGGTCTGCAGGAACTATTTGACACCTCTGTCACGTTCACACAGATGGTTATAGGCAGCAGATAGAAGAAAGAAACACGACAGATGTGATTTTGAGGCAAATAACTCTGAGCATTTTCAGCTTGTTTAATGCTACCATGAAATATTCAATCACTTCAGCCACAGTTGGCTGTTTAAAAAATGCAGCCTTTACAGGTAGATGCGTCATGCATATGCATCAGGAGGATGAGGCTGTGGTTCTACAACACAAGGTCAAACACTTGGTAGTTGGGGCACAACTCTCCATAAATTCTATTCATCACTAGCTGCCAGCCGTATCTACACAGTCCTCTCTCCGCGGTGTGTAGAGAGAAGCACAGAATATCTACGTGGCGATCTCTTGTGGGGAAAAGGGTTTTTGGAGCTACACAGAAAACTTTGTCTCTGCCGTCGCCTGTTGTTCATTAAGGTTTGTTTCTGGAACATCATATCACACCAGCAGATATGATTGGAAACAACACAGATCAGAGCAATGCGGAGTAGCACACCGCTGCGAGTGTCTTTAAAAATAAAATAATGGTCTTTATTTTGGTTAGGCAGTTAGCAGTTTTTAAGTGAAAAGTGCCATACGTGCATAGTTTGTGTTACAGGGCCGACCGCAGATTTCTAAAGGAAGGAATTTCAATTATGATCTTTCCTAGCTGCCACATGACATAAAAAAAAAATCCCTCTGGGTCATTCACCTACATTGTGAGGCCGACAGAGTTCTGTTTCACATGTGGTTTCCAGTGTTCTGCTTTTGAACACGGACGGTTAACAGGGGGAAAGTGGGAGGTAAGCGCAGAGGGACAAACAAAAGCAAAGCAAAGCCTGCTTTTCAGCGCAAGCAGAAGGCAAACACTCGGAGGGGAAGGGTGTGGGAGGGTGAAACACAGTTCACAGTGCACGGATAGGCTCTGGATATTTATAAAGCCCACTAGGCATCACGTCAGGAGAGCTCTGCTGAAAAATGTTGCTCCCAGATGGACCGCCTCAGCCAGATTTATTTATTACAGAGCGGCTTCCTCGCAGATTACGCAACAGTGTCGCAGCACGAGTGAACTCTGCGGCTTGGCGCCCGTTGCCAGCAGCCTGCCTTGCTCAAGGTGAATCAGATGTGGGTCAGATGGAGGGCAGCGTCCTCTCAGCGCCCTCATCAGCGCAGAGCAGATATCAAAAAAGGGTTATACAACCTCTTTCGCTCTCGAACCGCGACAAAAGGGAGACGCCAGATGAGCAGGTCATCGACTCTTACTAAAACCACAGACACACCGATAAGGCCGGGAGGAATAAAAATAGATGAAGTATCAAGCCGATTTTCTTGGCTTATGTAAAATAGCTGATAGTTAAGAGGATCCTTTAGAGTTCTCTTGGCACAGAAGCTGTCGATCTATCACAGTGCTATATTACACACACACACACACACAAAAGGCCCAAGCCCACAGCCTGCATGCAAGTCACGTGACCAGAGTTGGCGGCCTCTGTGAACTACACCTGAACTTAGCTAAATGGAAACAGACCAAACACAGAGTGTGCGTCAGGATGAAAGCATCCCTCTGGAGAGCTGTTACTGAGGGTTTTGAGGAGAGGATGTGGGTTATCAAGCGGAGCAGGAGAGCTGAAAAGCACTTTTCTAAACGATTGAGTCAGCGTGGGGCTCGGTTATATGTCTGTGCAAAAAAAAAAAATCACGCTCAAAAAGCCTTCACAGGAGCACAATTCTCCCCTCATTCTTAGCTTTACTGAAGTTGAACGTGGACTTTTGCCACAGACGTCCTCGACTTGTGGGTCCCTCATTATATTGTTTTTCAAATGAGTTTCCGGCTTTCACATCTGCCTCAGAGGCCAACATCAAACCGAGGTGAGAGGAAATAAGAGGGTGGCAGCTGCAAATGACTGAAAATCAAACCGCTGTGTGATCACATTACTGTGTGAATAGTCTCTCTGTGTGTTGTTGTTGTTTTTTTTCTGAAATCTGACTTGAAGTCCTCAAAAATATTTTAACACCCTTTGAGTTTGAGACATCATCAACAAAATATAAAACCGTCCACGCACTGTTCACGTAAAAGCCAGCGAAGGGAGTGTGGGAGGCAAAAAAAAAAAAAAACACAGCAGCCGTCCTCCCACACGTGACACGTTACTGAACCTAAAGATGGCTGCGTGTGTTTACACTGCACTTGTATGTTGTCCAACTGCTATGAATACTCCAGAGAAAGGGAGAGAGAGAGCGAGAGAGAGGGAGAGATGAGCGATGGAGAGGAATAGCCAGTTTGTGTTTGTACCCTTCACACAGAAGCCAAGAAGAGTAATTGCCCGCTCAACACCTCGGAGGTGAAAGGTTGGCTGGGAATGCGGGGGGTGGTCGCACAGAGCCTTCTCTAATTAGCCTGCCGAAGGACAAATGAGTCTCCCACCAGATCGCCGCAAGCGTGTCGGATTTGGACCGCCGAAGACCTTACAAGATATTATCGCGGCCTCTCGGAGATCCTGATTACACGATAGGCTGCTCTCGAGATGAGGATGGAAGTACTTTGGAGGGGAGAGGGGCCACGCATGGCTTCAGCTTTCGTATCTGTTGTTTCGGAGCGCCAGTTTTTTTGCGTAGGAAGTTAACTCTTAAGTCTTCAGGCAGCTTCGGGTGGTGAAGCGGTTTAAATAGGTTTAATGCTCTCTTAGCTCCTTCCATAAAGTGTAACTAATCTAGATGGAGGCATCTGGGGGTAATTTGGTTGAAAGGGGGGAATTATACAGGGAGTAATGTGCAACACAGCTGTCCTCATGAGACACGGCTGGGTTTGGTGCATTGTAAAGCATTTCATCAAAACGGTGAAAACTACAGAGCAACCTGGTTCCAATTGTCACAAAGCCCCGAATAAAAGAGCACCGATTCTGCGCAGTTTCTCAATCAGACAGGACTTAGGCACACGGCGAACGGACAGGCCAAAGCGCGCGTCTCCCGTTCGATCCGTCTGGGTTTCGCATAACAGAATAATCCGAACTACCCGCCCCCTTTTTCCTGCCACTGCTCTGCTGTCGGGCTTGGATGAGCCAGACTGGACTGAGATTGAACTGAGCCGAGGAATTCCAACATCTGGCTTGTATCTACAGCTTACGGTCATTTGGATGCAGTTGATGGTTTCCAGTAGATCCACAAAGAGTGAATTGTTCTGGGTTTGGGCCTCGTCTGCCTTGGACTCGGAGGGCGTGGTGCTCTGGCGCCTGACTGCCACAGCTGGGCCTGTCTGTCAAATCCTCATGTGACACACAAGACTGAGTTATCCCCAGCGTGAGAATTGGGAGCTGGATCGGGGTGGTCACCAAATGACTGGAGGGCCTTCAACGAAATGTGAGAACACACCGTATATTAGGCCTAAATCACCACGTTAATTATATGAAAAAAAATAAAAAGAAGGAAAAAAACGAGGCTATGACGGGAAATTCCACTTTTCGCAGATTTTTACTACATTAGCCGAGGCGCATGAAATCATTATGCAGAACTCTTTCTGGGACCAAGAGATGACAAACACTTGCCTCAGTCAGCTAAACCACACTCTGCTGCCTCTCCTCCCCCACCAAGGTCCCACACTACACTGCAAGTTTGACAATTGGGTTCAACACCAGGTCAAGCTCTGGGTTTGACAATGGGCCAACCAGTCTTCAATGGGAGTAAAGCAGACAGCTTTCCCACAAAGAGCTCAGTCACACAGAGGGGATTCTGGCTTAGTGGCCTCTCCTATTTAAACCACACTGACTGGAATTAAAGAAAATCTTTCTCACTGCGTACCAACGTTACTGGTGCTGTCGCTGGTGTTGCTGCTGGCTATGGACACTATCGGTTACCGTCTCAGTGCTTTCACTAAATCTGTTCGCACCGAGAGGCAAGCCTTTTCCCTTTTCCCTCTGCATGTTTATTTCGCACGTGTCTCCTGTAGATAAACTTGCTCGCACTGATATGAAAACAATATGTCACCGTGCACGTAGAGACCGTACATGAGACTCTACTGTTTGCTCGTTGGCGCAAATTCCCATTTTGCCCTTCCTGGGCGAAGGAGATTGATTATATTTTAAACATCCCGTTTCGCAAGTGCATCTGTGTTTGTTTGTTGTTGCTCTCGATCTTTGTCTTTGTGCATGTGTGTGCAGTGATACATGTGAGGTTTTCTGTGTTGCTGTGTATATGCTGGTGTACGGCTGGCGAGCACTGACTGAGGGACATGGATCTTGCACACTGAGTGTGTGAACTCTGGCTGAACCCCTGGGTGTACTGTTTCAGGCACGCTCTGACAACCTCGCCCCAATGACCCGGCTCGCGACTGCACAGTTCACGGGGAGGTCCTCTACTCACGCACAGCCACCCCCTCCTCCCACTCCCACCTCTCTCTCCCTCCCCTTCTCCCCTCATCTCCTCTCTGTTCCCCCCCTGCACCCTCCTTCACCTCTCTACTCTGCCCTCCCTCTACTCTCAACTTCTCTCAATCTCTCCCTTCATGCTGTGTTTTTTTCACAACCCCTCCTGCTTTCCCTTCTCTCTATTTCTATCACACTGTTGACAACAAGACACAAACTGTCTGCTGGCATCTCGGTGAGACAGGACCTGCAGATCTGCCAATGGAGATGTTTTTAAATACCACACACTCAAACATCTTTATCAGGCTTGTGAGACGAGCGCCTTTGGTGGATAACAAAATGTTTCTTTACACAGGAGATTCAGTTTTCAAGACTCTTTTACTCATATAATGTACTTATGGTCAATGTTAAGGTACTTGTACTTTACTTGCATGTCTCCATTTTGCATGCCTTAAGTCTACTACTCCTCTTCACCTTAATGAGATCTACATTTACTTAAAAGTTATAGTTATAGTTACTGGTTACTTTTAAAATTAAGATTTGGCAAACAAAGCATAAAAGATGATGGATTGTATGAAACTACCCAAGATGAAGATAAAATGAGCTCCATGTCAATAACCTACAACATTAAAATGTTTTACATGCTGATGTGTTATTAGTAATGATCCAATAATATAACACAGAAAGGGATTGTTCTGCATGATGAGCACATTTCCTTCCGACACTTAAAGTACATTTTGTTCCAACACTTGAGTGAAACTGCTCGTGGTGTACTTGTTGTTCTTTCATATCGCAGCGTTGCTATTTAAGTGAGCCATGGGGATCATCTTTCTCCTCTTTCACTCCCTCTGTGATCTTCACTGTGTTTTTTTCATGAGAATGAATTTCTTTCTTTCTTTAAGTTAATATATATTCTAAATCCAGAGCTGCAGCAGGTACTTGTCCACTCGAGAGGCGGGTGGTCAGACATAATGTGATGCACGTTTCAAGTATTGGTGAACTGGTATGAAAAGTTCCCTGAGCTATTTCTGTTCTAAAAAAATAAAATTGAATAAAAAATGCAGGCAGGGTGTATTATTAAGAAGGTGAGGAGTATTTAATAAGGAATTCAAAGTAGAGAGGATGTTTTTGTTATATGTTATCAACACAAATGTAGAAATAAATATTATAATATGTCTGGGACTGAATCACAGTGGTTTTTTTTTTTTTTTTTTGTCTCCAAGCAAACAGAAGTCTGGTTGTTGCCTTGATATGCTCTAAATAACATTGCAGTGTTTTTCCCCAGTCAGTGAGTCATGGGCAGTTTCAACATAGGCCTCACTGATTTTGGTCACGTAGCCCAGGAAATATGATGATTCAGTGTGTATTTCAGTGCTGCACGCATGCTGACCTATGACTTACAACTACAGGCTCGCCATCTGAAATGGCAGTTGTGCACTAATGGGAGCGAAAAGTGGAGATAGCACGCCAATGAAAACAAAATAAAATATATTTAAAAAAAAAAAAGCTTCAAAATGAAATGTCAGCGTGCAGAGTGAAAACAGGCTAAACCGTCTCTGACTGGTGCGTCCTCGCAGCCACCCGATGAGATGTCCAATAAACAAGCACTTCATAAATCTAGAAAGTATTTCGTCTCTATCAATGTGTGTCTTGTGCCGTGTCACAGGTCTTCAAACCTCTCATTGCTGATCACCCCACCAGTCATCTCATTAACTCCCTGCCAACCTCTCCCTAACCCCTGGTACAGGCTTTACTCTTGACATTATGGGAGGCACCACTTATCCACTCAAAGGACCCATGCTGTGCTGCCTGTGCAAACTGCCTGATTAGTTGGCCACCCCTGACTTGCTGTTTGGTCTGTGAGTGTCGAATGATAGATTGTCTCTCATTTGTCTTTTTCAAAAGCCTTTATACGCCTCTGCTCCATCTGCACGGTTAGCACATCCACCTGGCACTTGTGGTATTCGAGGTGCACTCATGAACAGTCGTTTGTGAAGTCAAGGAGTGCTGAATGAGCAATGAGGGGCTTTTTACATTACATTTATGGAAGTGGAAAAATAAACAGGCATTCAGTTTCTCTTTTGTTACCCGAGTTCACTTTCGCTGACGAGAGCACGCGTCTCGTTTTTCACGTGGCCGAGCTGTTTCTGCGTCCAGTGAGAATAGTAACGCGAGCCCTCGCAAAGACACACGGGGATGAGAGCTTTAAAAACAAACCTTCATCTGACTGTCAGGAAAATATTTATTGGTGAAGGTGGCTCTCTTCACCCTCCCACCCCCAGAATGACCTCCGTTTACCCAGGGCATGCCCTCGTTCTCCACACACCACACAGAACTCCTGCTGGAAATGGGTTTGTGTTACAGGGCCCCTGGGGGGCTCGCAGCAGGGGCTGGAGGCCGTCAAGAGCAGGCCCCTTCAGCCATGGACAGCTCCTCCGCTCTCGCAGAGTCAGCGAGGGAAAGACCTGAACTTGGAATGACCCCACCAAGCAAAGTCCCCGATGGGTTCATCCACAGGCCAAAGCTCCGGTTCCCCTCACCCCTAAATTTTCCTGCTCTTCTCTTTTTTTTTTTTTTTTTGGACCTGTTTTTCCAACTAGACCAATACATTTTCCAGAGAAGTATCAGCCCCCCTCACCCCCCTCCGCCCCCCTCACCCCCCTCCGCCCCCCATCCCTTCCTGCTTCCCGTCCTCCCTTCCCCCCCCTCCAACACCATCACCCCCCCATACCTCCACCCACCCCCTCATACCCTCATCTCATACAGAGTCACCTAGTTAACTCTTCTTACTCCTCTCACTAAGAGGAAAAGGCCTTTCATGTTTATGGCCCCTTCAGATGCTTCCTCCACTTTACACCTGCTAACACAAAGTGTTGGGAGTGTGGAGAGCTGGAGTTTATTGTGGCTTTATCATGCATGTAGGTGTGTCTGTGAGCTACAAAGAAGGAAGGAAAGATAGCCAGTGTATCGTAAAGTATTCAAGTGCATATTTACATACATTTACATATTTACTGTTCTGAGGTGTTTCGAACTTTTACTTACATTATATTGATGACACCAGAACATATTATGTCATATTTTATAGATCAAACTACTGAAGCTTACATAAAATGAGCATGAGTTCCACTGTGCATCAGTAACAATGATCCCTTAATTGGAAAACACTTCATGCTGATATATTTTATGAACGTCCGTCACATTCAAGTCCTCATTTAATGAGTTGACACAATTTTTCAAAAAGTAAAAAGTAAAACAAACACAGCTAACCACTGGAGTAGATTTCACTCTTTAGGGAACAAAAGAGGTCTTGCACAAGTTGCTATTTGTAAAATAGTTGTTAGTTATAGTTGTAATTATTACATTTACTCTACCTTAAAAATGAATAATTGTTTTGAAGGTTGCAGGCCAGAAAACCAAAACAAAAAGCTAAAAGAAGCAAAAAGCACCTAATAAAGCTCCAGAACAACAGCAGAGCAGGATGATTGTTTTTTGTGGGTTTATCTCTAAAACTGATAATGACCTTTTACATAACACTCCTTTAATCCACGGGTAATGTGAAAATGTCGATTAGTGCAGCTTTAAGCAAAACTTTGAACATGTGACTGAAAGTTGTGAAAGTTGTGAAAGAGTATTTTATACATCCTGGCAACTATCTGATATTTCACCATAGTTTACAGTCTGCATGTGTACAGGATGACTTTGACAACACAACGAAAATTATGTAACTAAGGAGCAAGACATAGATTAGTCATGTCGCATCATCAGCAGGTTGTTGCAGACGCTGAAGTAATGATTACCGAATACACAGATAAGGCCGACGCTGACGTTATCTTCTCAGCTTCGTAAGATCGCCGTGCAAACATCCTCATTACTGCCCGTATGTTTGTTTCTAACACTTTACCGGTGCAAACTTATGGCAAGTTCTCTGCTCCTTCGGACAGGGATTCTGCTTTGCAATCAGTGAAGCTTTACAAAGCGCAGGAGATAAGATATGTTGCTTCTCTATTTTTTACCCTTTGTGGGAGCTCGACAAAACACTGTGAGTCAGTGAGTCAGCCGGTTTGACTCAATGTCACCCAGATGATTTCCTTTGCAGTTATTGTACGTCAGTGCTGAGCCTTTAGCTTCTGACTGAACTCTTCACTGCTGCTCGGGCGCTGAAAAAGCGGTGGACTTTTCCACTAGGCCTGAGCCCCTGCGAGCTCAGAGCAGAGCAGAGCGGCTGGCAGAGATCCAGACATCAGCACTGGTACTATAAAGGCTTAAAGACAGACAGGGCTCCAGAGGCATTGGCAAGCCTTCCCCCATGAATTTTGCATAATAAAGTCCATAACACTCAATATCCTCACCTTAGTTGTCCACCATTTATGATACCGGTGAGGGGCCCAATGGATTTATCGGTATTAAAATGTCCCCCCCGAAAATTGGATTTCTATTAAATGCTATGGTAAGGAATTTTAACAAGGAAAGCTAATTTGTTGGCAGGGTCTTTTCCTTTTCCCACTTGAGAAATGTTGAGGAGAACGCGCAGAAAACACAAAGTATGTTTGTATCTTGGATCCAGGACTTTCTGAGATTCATTTTAATGCAAATCAGCCTGTGTTTAACAGTCAGGATCAGATCACGGCGAAGTAAATAAAAGCATCTGAATGCACACAGAGCACATCATGGTGGCTGCACACACTCTCTGCCGCCTCTTTGAATTACTAAATGATGCCTTTGCACCCCCGTGTGGTGCAATTTTACTGTTACACATCTATCGGCCACCAATGATGGCTGTTCTTTGTGGTGGTTTAATGTGGGTGATTTTTATTACAACATGGTTTTGCTTTGTGAAGCTCTTGAGGATGTCCACATTAACTTTCAAACTTCCAAACACAGTCCGTTTTCATGAACAAGAGCGGCAGAAACCAAAGAACTGAAAGTCAAAGGCCAGCGATTGAGCTGTCATGGAGATATAAAATATAGCACCGCTCCATTAACAATAGCTGGGAGTTTTTATGGACTCACTGCATATTAGAGCTTTAATATCAAAATGAATTTTATTCCACAATTGTCTGCACCAGTGAGCAGGAAAATGTATCCTTATAGGCTGTCTTAAAAACCTTTTACTGTAGTTGCATGCTCTCACAGATACTTTTATAATCTCCTTTCTGGTTTATTGTGTGTGGAGGAGCTCAGTGTTACTCCTCCAAGTTCTTACTTTAAGAACAGGTTTTTCATGATAATGCATATTTACAGAACTGCTCACATGAGGATATAATTTAGTAGGTTGGACTGAGTTGTTATTTGTAGGATTTTAGGCATGAATTAATGACTCATTGTTTTTGTGCACACAGTGAAATACAGTCATTTTAATGCACTAAAAGAAACTACAATCTGTGTTACAGACAGTGATGAAAGTGTTCAGACCCTCTGCTTATTAACAATATTACGTTATAAAAATGTTGCAAGAAAAAGTCTTGCATGTCTGTATTAAGAGGACAAAATCAAAATGCACAAGTACAAAAAGCAAAAAACTTGTTATACTAAATGGCCCATTTCAGAGTAATGTACTTTATATCATTGGGTAATAATTATTTTTTTAATTTATTTATTGCTGAGTATCTTGTGAATTTCACTGACAGATCAATGAAGTTTTATATTTGTCCAGTATAATACATAATGATTTATTTGTTTATCAGTTAGTGTTTTATAATCTGAATCTGCAGTAAAAAGTAATGGCATAAAATAATTATTATATTATATATAATAATTTGTGGAAGAAAAAAGTACAATATGTTCCTCTGAAATGTAATGAAGTAAGAGTAAAAAATAAAGCAGTGAAAGATTGAAATACTCAAATAAACTGCAAATTTGTTAAAATTATATTTAAGTGCTGCCATTCGAGTAAATGTGCAGTTATTTTCCATCACTGGTAACAGACAACATAAAGACAGCAAGTAAACAAAGTAGTGATAATTTTTAACCACTCAAAAAGGTTTGAGGAGTTTACATTTACTGAACATTGCAGCTTCAAATAGCCTTTGCAACGCTGAAAATAAATGTTTAAATAATTGCACTAATCGTGCATAAATGAACCTGACTGAGTCTGACTGAAGTTTGTAACTATCACAAAGTCATCTGTAACCAAAATAACTCTGAGGGTAGCCTTTCCAGACCTGCCCACTCCAAGGTTGTCCCGGCACGAGGAAGGGTGAATCACAGATCTGAAGTGGGCTGATGGAAAGCGATAATACTTTAATCTCAGCTGGATCTCAGCGAAGTTAAAGGGCACATTGAAGAAAGAAAGGGATTACGGTCTTTTCTGACAGCTGACTCCGCGACTTTATTGATGTTCTGATGGGAGAAACAGACAAGGAAAAAAAAATCCCTGCTCAGACCAGAGTAGATATGTGAGTGTATATTTGGGGTTATTTATGTGCATGAATTTACTATGAATCATTAACATAAATCAAATTAATCTACTTTCAAAATATCTCTTAGATGTTTTGTCACAAGAACCTTGTTACTTGTATCTTTCCATTCATCACAAACCAGTGTGAAGTGATCCCAGTAAGAAACAGCAAAAAAAGTACTTTTTTGCAGTCAGATAAATGAGAAATAAGGCTTTTGTTTTTTGTTTTAATGCTGCTTTGCCTAGTTAATGCAGCCCAAGGGTCTGAATGTGAGTTACCAGAAAATAATGATGTCCATGTAGTAATAATGGTTTGACCCTTATGAGCTTTATGAAATCACTGACCTCTGCTGGTGACCTGCTGGACTTGCAGCGACTTTTACAGAACACAGTATCTCCTCCTTCGTCTGCTTGAATTACAGTGAGCTCTTACTTACATAAACACTTTTAAAAAATTTCCTTCGCTAAGAGGAACAGAGAAATAACAAACACGTATCTTTTTAAGAAGTGCAGCAGCTCCACTGAGTTTTTGCTTTTTGATACAAAATACACCATATAACCTCTTCCACTAATGGCAAGATGCATAATACACAAAATATTAAGGTCTCTGGGCTTAGGAGAGCTTTAACTATGTTAAAAAAGCAGACACATACGTGTAGATGTTACAGGTGGACACATTCCTCCAGAAGCCTCTGGGAACAAAGCTGGATTACACATTTGTTTTCTACTCTTGAGTGACATTTGGATCACCTCACCAGTCTCTTACAACATCAACAGATCAGAAAGAAGATTTGAATTTGCCTCCCTCTGCTGTGCAGGGTTAGATACAAAGAATGAGGATATGCAGGCCAGATGCAATGACACTGGGGTGTCACTAGATGGCGATCCCTGACTGACTCACTCTATTAATCATGGCTTAGCACTGTTAATTAAGAGCAGTATCTGTTTATTAAAGAAATGATTACCATAAACATTAAGTCATGTCAAAGTGCCACTGACAGCTAATGTCATGAGCTGCAAGTTTAAGGAGATGTATTTATCTTTTTTTTTTTGACACACAAATCAGTCACTTCATCAACATTAAAAAGCAAATTTCAAAATAAAAGTCACGCAGTTTAGTGATGTTATTTGGAGTTATTTACTTAGATAGTGTACTAAATTATGCATGTGGGTATTATTTATAATTAGTTATCTATCAGTGGTTTTCTGACATTAGTTGTAATGAACTTTAAAAACTTATTCTAATAATATTTTGCTCCAAAAGAGTAAAATAACTCTGGCTTCTGAAATGTCATATTGATTATAAGTTATATTTCTTAACTTTATTTATGACATTGTGATTCATTATGCATTGTGTACTGTACTATAGGATGATATTTGCAGACCATGTTACGTAAAACTAGTTTGGCCCTTTTAACTATTAATGTAACATTTACCATGAAAGTTTGCCAATGACAAATTCATGACACAGTCACAAAGGAGACAAAGGAACAATCATTACGCTTTAAACATCGACCATGCAGACTTTCTCCCTTGCAGCAAGCCGTGCAATTATGGAGCATAAATGTGTAATGACGCCGCTGCAGCTGATGATTAATTCAGGCAGGTAATCATTTCACCATTATAAGCATGCTTTGGCAGCCTGTCACTAAACACTGTTTTTCTACAGCTGATGTATCTAACATGTCCAGTTTGCGGTCTGCATTGAGAAGTGAGCTTAACCTTTCGAGATGAACACCATTACTGCTGTTGGACAAGTAATAAACAAATCAACTCTGTAACCTTTCAGCAAGAGAATTTTCCAATCAGAGGCTTTATTACTCCTCCATCTGCAGAGGATTTCCTATAGTCAACACATCTATTTGTCGTGTTTGGGTGAGTCACCTTTAAATACAGTTTTCATCACACTCATATGAGCTATGTGCACTTTTTTTGCAGTTATTAATGTGGTTGGTGTGAACTTAAAACAGGACAAATCATCAGTGACTGCCACTATTTCGAACTGTTTATACGATTGTTCTCATTCAGAAATGTATGAAAACAAGCCACAGTCGTGAAAACTGCCTCTGCTCTGCCGGTTTTGAATGTAGTTTTACAGTTTGTCACATCATAATTATGATGTGTTTTGACAGCCACTTCAGTTGAGTCAGTGGCTGGCCTCGGCGTCGCACACAGCGCCGCACACAGGCTTTCGATTTAACAAGTTTTGACAAAGAGTCCTCCCTCTTGATCGAGCTCCTGCAGGAGTCAACGCTCCCAAAAAGTCTCCTGCCCGACCCCTCAGACGCTGACGTTTACCGTGGCACCCTTTAGCTGAGATCCATTGATTGATTTGTTTTGTTTTCGTCAAGGTCAAGCATACACATTTCATCAGCTAAGTGACTCTGAGTAACTCGGCAATTACGCAGCATCACGCCGGCAGGATTCGCTGTCACAGCATGCATATCAGTTTCTCTGCAAGATGAAATCATTCGCATCCTCTCGGGTGACTATTGTATTTTTGAGCATTGCTTCATTATTTAAGTCCTGTTGTGATGCTCCAGGGGCCTTAACATGGCAGGAATTTAACAGTGTCCTCCCACAGCAGCTGCAGTATGTTGTCTTTTCTCTCTGACTGACTGACTGAATGAAACTCGGTCAGTCTTGGACGTCGTATTCCAATAAAAAACGCCATGTGCTCACGAGGAATCTGGCATTCAGATTTGTTCTCTAATTAGCAGGGAAGAGTCTGGATTAAAGGCAGGCGAGGCCGAGGGCCGGGGCCACGCTGCCCACTTACGCATGCAAACCACACAGCACATGAATAAATGATGGAATAAGGATGTACTACATTATCATCAGAATGGTGGATAATGAAATGTTGTTGGAACAAGTCAGGAGAGATGGTTAAAGAGACTCCGGGGCGGCATGCGAGCCCTCGGAGAGCTGAAAATAACTGGTTTACATGAAAATACGCCTCGTGTGCGATTTCCATATGCTCCATTTTAAGTGGGCGGCAATAAAAATTACGACATAATTGTTTACACTTACCGTCAAAACGTGGCTATGACAAAGAAGTGCCTGAAATATTTTACGATTACCATGGTGGGAATTGTGCACAACGTCAATTCCACTCTCATTACCAGTCATAAACAGAGGCCTTTGTGCGTAGTGACAACCTGTCTGCTCCTGGAGGACATCATGTCCTCTCCGCTTTGGGATAACTGGCAGTGATCGCTGAGCTAGCATGTTCTGTCTCATATTAACTGGTCACAATTAGCTGAACAGTTGCCCCGAGCCGAAATCATTCCTTAAATAAAAGTGTTGAAGGGAAAAGGGCATGAACCTGGGAGTTAACATTTGACACAGCATCTTTTCCTTCATTTTGGGCAGATGAGTCAGCATGAGTCATAAAGATTTTTTTTTTTTTTTTTGCTATCTTTGGCATTGTTTCCAGCCTTATTCCCAGGACTCTTGTATTGTTTTTAACAAGTCTGTGTCTGACAGCTCAGAAAAAAAAAAAGCTCACAAGTTAAATCTTTTCGTTAAATTCTAGCTGTGTGATCAGGTGTTTTATTTTTGCGGTCTCTTTCCTGTGTGAGACGTCTCGTATCCCCTGTGGTCCTCCCAGCTTCCTCCCTGCCAGGATAATCAAAACAGATGTGGACTTCCCTCAATGCCCCCCTCACCCCATCAGGCCTGTGCCCTCTCTCACGTCGACTAATCTGGGCCTCGCCTGTGATAGCAGGACGTACCATCTGCTCAGCTCCAGCCCTCTTTGAGATGGGCAGACCTCCACATCTGGACCTCATGGCCGCCCCTCCTCCAGCTCCTCCTTTTTTTATCCCCTCTGTAGCAAGGATTTAACAGCCCATCAAGCTTTATGGTCTTAATATATCAGTGTCGCAATCAAGAGATGCAGAGGATGTTAAACTAATCTGAAATTAAGTGTTTTGCCACTTTGTATAAGTAAAATACTTCAGTAAATCCTAATGATCTTAAATCTCAGTATAATTTAAAATGTCAAGGATCATGCTGATGAATGTTACATAAAAAATATATTTTTTAAAGTGCATCATTTAATATTTATTTTTGGAAATCATTCATTGCTGGAATGTGTCATTAAATTGAACTAATTAAATGATGCATGTAAAAAGATACTCACAAAGTCAGTAGTTCAAGTTTAAATGATGCAACTAAAATGATGTAAACAACCTGTCTTTACATGATAATTATGTTTTGGGGGGTAATTATGACTTTTTAATTATGACTCTAAATAAAAATAATGATTATTGACAATAAATAAATTGACATTTCATCCATCATCTGTGAAACAGGTCCACTTAGTTTAGAAGCTCCAAGCTGATGTTGATGATGATGTTGAGCGTCTCAATGACGTCATGCATGCAGGCTTAAAGATGAAGTGGATGGTTCATTCTTGACTTTAACAGCGATTAACAAAAGAATATCTCGTCAGTCACAACTATCCTGACTCCTGTTGTGATGTTTGCAGTTTCAGTCAGAAGAGTTTTAGTTATTTCATTTCTGTTTTATGTATGTCTCCACCTATAGTTTTGCATTGTGCAACTGTGATTGGCCAGCCTTTGTTTCCTCTCTCGTCAAGTCAGGCTATTGTGACTTGATTGTAATCAACTATTTAAAAGGGACTGTATGATCATCCATACATTACCACTCAACTCCCCTTTTAATTTACCCTGCTGGATTAATGTATAGCCAGTCAGCCCAGCTGGGACATCGACTGTTGCACTCGAGTGATTTATTAGTTTGATGCACAAACTGCCGATTGATTGCAGACTGTTTTGACACCGTGAGGGATATACCATCAAATGCTGCCGAGCCAGTTATTGATTAAGCCATTCATCTGCATCATCACCTCCGTTTTATCGCCGCCGTTTAGATGCGCATGCCACAGAAACATTTGGACGTCCTAATGGAAGTCCTTGAGTTTAGCGCCTCGTCTGTCCTCCGCCCACACGCGTCCCCTCCCGCTGCCCCGCATTAATTGTTCCAGGCACGAGGACGTAGTGAAGGGGAACAAACAAGGCTGACCTTTTCCAGGTGACTACGTCTAGCTGCTTTTCCCTCCATATCAGCTCTCAAGGCCTGCAGGAAAACTCTGAAATGTGCGCTTTATCCTTTCATCCATCAGCGGCAGTTCATCCCGCCGTGAGTGATTTAGCGCGGCAGATGGGCCTGTCATCGAAGTTTGGACAACACCATACAGACTGTGTGTTTGAGCACCCGTCCCGGCCGAGACTCTGCCTTGACATTTATGATGCTGTGGACAGGGGGGAAAGGTAAACAGCGAGGATGTTCCACTGAGCTGAGTGCCGAGCAGAACAAATGTGGCCTGTCTCTCTTTTTGTTCCATTTACTTTCCTGTGCGTCGTCGCTGCCTAAACCGAATCCATCTTCAAACTCTAAGTAGGCCATATGGAAGCCTACATTCATTTATAGAATATCACTAAAATAAGATGTTCTCTCTTTGATTTATTCAGAGCGTCTTACCACCTTTTTTTCTTCTTCTTCTTTTACTTATTTCCCTCTTATTTACTTATTTTCCTTTACTTTCTTTCCCTCTTATTTCCCTCTCTCCAGCTCTCCTCGTCAATCATGCTCATTTTTTTTCATTTAGGCATAATGTATGAACACATTGGCTCTAAAATCACGCAAAAAACATAACGTCAAAAAGGTTTTTTTTTTTTTCATTTAGACATCATGTATTAACACATTGGCAATAAAATCACACAAAAAACAAAAATTCCCCCAAATTGTTTTATTTCATTTAGACATCATGTATTAACACAATGGATGTAAAATCACGTAAAATTCAAAAATACAAAAAAAAATTTTTTTTCATTTAGACATCATATCTTAACACATTGGATGTAAAATCACACAAAAATCAAAATACTTTTTTTTTTCATGTAGATATCATGTATTAACATATT